>OY735221.1:48027622-48387622 GCA_963457665.1 Thysanoteuthis rhombus
GTTTTGCTGAAAGCCATTATAGAGGCAGCGCACATCCACTCTCCCCGTATACCAAGTATCCTCAATCTCCCATTGCTCCAACCTGCAACGACTCCATCTAACATGCCTTTAGTACCATTTGGAGGACCTGGAAATGTCTGTTTGTATCTATCTGTCTCAATCCGTTCATATATATCTATCCCAGACTGTTGCTCTCTCTCTCTCCCTGTGTGTGTCTCTCTCTCTCTTTATATATATATATCAATATATCAATATATATATATATATATATATATATATATATATATATATATATATATATATATATATCAGTCACTTGATAACTGTCTCAGTCTGTTCATAACTCTGTCTGTCCATATCTATCTATCTATCTATCTATTGATATATTTTGTAATGTCCTTGTGCTTTCGTCGGTACTTGAAAAATCACACGTAGAGGCATCAACCCCCTCTCCCTTCCTACCCTCTCATTAAATTACATCTTTTCATTTCTTTTCATATCGTGTTACACTCATAGTATAAGTAAAATCCCCAAGTCGAGCCTCTCGTTGTACTCATGATTACCGCAATCGAAATGACCGGTCATGGAGTCGTGTAATTTTTTGCCCTATTTGGGGGGGATACGAAATCCCCCTGTAATCTGTCCTATCGTCGGTCATCCTGGCCATGGCCACACCAATGACTTGCTTCAGTAGTAGACAGAAAAAGGATTGAGTGATTGAATACGTGGGAGAAGTACGATCAATAAAAGATATTTGTGTACGAAAGATATGGCCCTCAAACTGAGAACCATGCAACGTGCACAGGAGAGAATCATGCTTAAAAACACGCAGAGAGATCACACAACAGCACAGAATATTAGTGAATACATAAGTTTCAAAGATATCATACAAAACTTAAATAGTAACGGGCATCACGACTTATAACGTAGATCCCTTGAGATCATATGCCAAAATGTGACCGATAAAAAAGATGGCGTGATTAACTAGATAAGTTCAGAAAGTATTTGCGCCCCGACGCCCATGATGGGGGGTTCCAGCAAATCTTGAGCAAGTTTTACGTCAAACGATGGACGACAAAAAACTTATGATGATGATGCATCAAGGATCACTTAAACATCTTCCCCTCTAGACTATTTTTTTTTTTTTTTTTGGTGGGGGCTTGAATTGATAAACCTTGGGGGATGTTCAAATATTCACACTAGGGTTTAGATACTCCTCATCGATATCAATACATTTTCAAAAGTATTCATCTTTATATTTCATTTTTGAATATATTCATTCTATACATGCAATTTAAGAGTAAATTAAAAGTACGAAACTATATCATATGAAGGAGTACCCCATCCCCGAATAATCAGATAAAACATAGTTGAAGTCATCGAATCGTTTCCCTTTCCGTTCATGTTTCATAAGAGGGAACCAAAAATCACATGGAAGAAAAATTGGTTGAATTGGATTGATTCTCTCTGAGGAATCAGTCACCGATTTTGTGCAAACACGGTTCATTTTTATATCATCTGTTATCATTTGCTGTCATGGAACTCCAAAACAAACCAGTCACTTTAGATATCACATCAATGGCCTGACGTTTATCTTTATTGATTGCATGGCGAAGGTTTTCAAGATTTTCGTCATTTAGGCTTGTTGAAGGTCAGTCAGACCATGGTAAGTCTTCAAGTGACATTTCATTACATTTGGAACGGGAATACCATTTGTACATTTCTGTTTCGCCTGGCGATTTTTTAAAAGCTTCTCGAAGTATTACTACTGTTTGTTGCAGTTTTACCCAAAAGAGAACAAAAATTAATGGGCAATGGGCTAGCGAATCCAGTTTCTTATGGTTACCCCCCACCCCAGATCGTAGTTATACATGAACTGATATTCATACAGTTTATATTGGCAATGGCTTAGGCAGAGTTATTTGCCCTCAGAATGTTTTCTGGTGCTTTGGGGGTTTGCAGTACAGAAAATGACTCCACACTGGACTTTCTGTTCAACAGTTATATTCATTTAGTATGAAATTCCATATTCATGAAATTAATTCTTATTGAAATTCAAGTAAAATCTTTACGATATTCTCAATTTCCGTCTCTGACAGAACCACTTGTCACTTTTTAAGTGGGCGTCTGTCAGCTGGTCTGATGATCTCAGGAAGAAAACCAGAAGTCGCTTCAAAATCTACGTCATGTCTCTCGAATGCGTACTGTCCCCGTCTGTCTGTCTTTCTCTCTGTGGTGCTGCGCTGTTGGGCGTGGGTGATCATGTCAAACCATCCATTGGAATATCTAATGCCTCTCTATCCTTCTGCCCTCCGAATTGTTTTCCCTATTTCTTGCCATGACCTTAATCCATCTGTTACATCGAAATCACTTTGGACACATCAGTTTTCGTACGATCATTGAAGTTTAGCCCGGTCAGTATCTAGATGGGTGATGAACTGTAATTAGTTGGGGATCATGTAGAGAGCCTGCTAGGAGAATACCAATCTCTGCACTACGCTCAATAATATAATCGAAAGTCACTTCCATCCCCGAACTCTATGACTGGTCAGTGTGACAGAAAATGAACGAATCTATCATTTTTATTCTCTACCTGCCTCTCTTCTTTTTAACAGCAAAGAAAGACGGCGATTCTCTGAATGCCAAAAGACTTTTCGCTCAGACCGAATTCGAATCGGTTCATAGCGTTCATAATGAAACAGGGACTGATTGAGCGGGCGAAGTAAGGAGGGTAATTTTTTCTTTTTTATGTAATACCACAACATATTATTCTTTTTCGGAATAAATTCAAGAAAAAAGAAGAGTGCAAGAAAAAGAGAGAAGTGAAGGTAGAGAAAAGGAGGAAAGCAGTTTATACAATGTTTGTGATTTATGTTTGTAATTCATATACATATTTACAACTTTTTATTTTCCAATTATGTTGCATTTTCGACGATATTTTTGTTTTATTTTCGGTACAATGATTTTTTAAACTGGGATTAACTTGAAAAAATCAATTGGAAACAAATAGTTTTATTACAGTAACAAACATTGACAAATGTAATCAAATACTGTCAGAAATTGTATGAACAATGTCGCGGGTTGTTTTTTTTTCATAGAGTCACTTCTTTTCTTGTTTTCCTCCAGTCTTCCTGCAGTGACTGAATGTTCAAACGTTTCTCTCTGCATTATATGTCTAAAGAATTCTGATTGCTGTTTCCTGATTTTATTGTGTAATGAATACAGGATATCTATTTCCTGCTCAAGATTTTAGCGAGCCAAACTCTGCGTTCGAAAACAACGCTGAAGAGTTCCCTGGGCGACTATTCAATTCAAGAATCAATTTATCAAAAGCAGTAATGTATGTGTGTATGTTTAACCTGATAACTAAGCATCTAAAAAAAAGTACGGTCGGATCTAGTTTTCTCAATTTACCTACGGCACACATTTTTAGAGCATTCGGGTTCGAGTCTCATTCTTGGCTTCATTTTGCCGTATTCATCTTTGTTCTAGCGTTGTTATTTACCCCAACAAAATAGATTAGAAAAAGTATACGTACTTACTCCGGTCTATCTGTCTCCAAAAAAAAAAGAATTGATTCGATTTTTGGATGAGTTCAGAATTTTTCACTGTTATTCCCCTACATCGTAGCAATGTATCTGTCCACACAACATCTTCAAAAGCTCTCAGTGAATTTCAATATTTTCTAAATTTGTTTTGTAGCTATTTATGAGCTAATTTTCTTTTCTTTTTTTAAAAAATAAAATTAGTTCATTTATTGTTTTTAGTGGCAATGAACATTGTATTCTTGCCCAAAGCTATTATTTAACTGGATCGTTTAGTTATAAATTACTTTTTAATGCTTACACACGAACAATCTCATCATATAATGGCTGTTGTGTGTTGGGTGGTTTTCTGTCACGCTAAAGCAAACAAATGAAGAGGGGTACTGCTGCTGCTGTTTTGTTTGTTCAATGTGAATATGCGAGTAACTGTTGCTGGTTATTCCATTACTACTACCACTGATGATGATGGCGTCTCAGTTTTGTTTTTCGTTTTTTGATAGAATCGGTATTATACCAGTATATATTAAAAAACAGTGACGAAAGAGAGGGAGACAGAGAGGGGGTAGATAGAAGACGGACAACTCTGATTCCCGAAGCCAGCCTAAAGTGGGATAGGCTCGACCAGGCCTTCGATAGATCCATTATGAATTCATCTGTGATGCACCAACGACGATGAACTGGTGCAGGTAAAATATTGTTTTGATGGATTTGTTGTTGACAACAATGATATGTATTTGCACTTCCGAAACCGCAAATACGTTCCATGTGCAATTCGATGAAGGACATTGGTCCACCTCAGTTCTTAATCCACCCCCGCTACAAATGTGACTAGTAACAAACACCCCGTTCTTCCTTTTCCTATCAACAAATGACTCATGCTGTTTTGATGTTTACTTGTTTTTTTTACCTGGTTAAGCAACGTTCAGCCAGGTCAGTATCCAGATGGATGACCAAGTGGATATACCATGTACTGTAAGCCATTGGGAATCATACAGAGAGAGCCTCCCGTGACAATCCTGTTAATCCTCCATGAAGGAGACCGATCTTTACACTGCACTCATTAACGCTAAACAAAAGGCTTCCCCGGCCCCTTCTCCCACAGTAAGCTAAAACGCTGTTTACACGGAGATGTGGTCATATCTTGGCCAAAACAAAAGCTACAATAATGGTTGATAGCTTTTGAGTGGTGTATTGACAACACTAATACAAAAAAAAAAAAAAAAAGACTGGAAAATTTCTGAATTTCGTAGGTCTGGGATCTTTCTCTTCTTAGAAGTGTATTGATAGTATTGCTACTTCATAGGTCTGGAAACTAATTCCATTTGGGGGCGTTTAGGACCAAAAACACATTTCTTGTCATAATTCGAGCAAAACTAATTATTAGATAGTATCTTTACTTAGGAAGATTTTTTCTCTTAGATATTCTCATTTTAAGGATCAGGGGCTTAATTTCCTTGTATGGGCATTTTGAACCCAAAACGCTTTTGCTCGGTCATCGTAAGAAATACAAATACTACAATAGTGCAGAGTAGGATGAAGGGTAGTGGACATCAGATCAAACAAATATAGAAATATAATGCATCTAGATTTATTGGACTAAAAATATTAAACATGTTAGATCATCAATCAAATATTCATCACATGAAATTGTACTGTCAGTAACATTTTTCCCACTGCAGTACCAAACTGGGTGTCCATACTTTATACAGCATTTACAGGAAGGCTTTCATTTTTTCTCCATTTACCAGCACCTGTCCACATCCATGTACGTGTGTCAACTAGGTTTGCATGCTGAGACATTTTACGAATAAAGGATTTTTGAATCCTACTCGAGGACTTGTTGCAGCCTTCCAGGTCACTTTCATCAACACTTCCAAGATCTTCACAATCTTTCAATTCTATCAGCTCGCAAGAGTGCCCAAGAACCTTGTGCAGTATACATTCTATTTCTAATATTATGCTGAGGATTTAGTAAGGAACAATTATTCACACTTGGATGAAGGTCTGGCCAATCCAACATCCCAGCTTTTATATGTGCAATGATCTTCATCCGGTACTCAAATGTTCTAAGGAAAGCATGTCTAAATTGTTTGGATACGGCTTATTTTGTGGCGACTGGTTCTGTTGTCACTCCTATTAAGTTACACATTCATTTTTAGCCTTTTTGCCAATCCTTCCTCTTTTACAAGCTCTTCAAATATTGCCTGCATTTTTTTGTATGGCAATTCCTTCACTGATTCAGTTTAGATACAGGTGCTGTTCTTAACAAAGGTCACAGTAGCTGCAACTAGACCCATGTAGACCTGTTTGGCTTCCTGCCCCTCATATAGCCTTTGATATTCCTAAATACGCTAAGCTGTTCATTTTTTTATGGATGAATACAGGGCCTTCATTTTCCAGTCGCGTGATGTCATCATTAAAAACTTCAAAAGCCCGTAAAGATCCCGAAGACTCTTTCTCCGCTGATATCTTGCAATTTCAGCATTACTGTCACTTACCTGAATAGACAATATTTGACAAATCATCGTTGCTACATTTTTCTCCGTTGGATAGGGTACAATGAAACATTTTGAAGTTTGGATATAAGCTCAAATGATTAATTCTATGTTAGTTTAATCTGTGCAATTGAGCGTAAATTAATTTATCACACATAAAAATCGATAGAGTAGCATACATCAAAAGAAACAAATGTAATTCATTAGGAGACCAGAAATTAAAAAAAATCCTTTTGATACCTCACAAGGAGTTACCTTATTAACATCTACGTATATAATCAAATAAATATACTAAGAATTGGCAAGTCAAATTTCTCCTTTGTTGGTCTCATCTGAAAGCCTAATCAAAGTTCTTTCAGGAACATATAGGGTTTATATATAATGCATGATCTGTTTTAGGAGATTTCATGTTTCAAAAACTGTAAAACAGGGTAAAATCAATCCAATGTTTTCAGTTATTTACATCCGTGCCCGTTTATGGGTCCTAATTTGAACATAAACTCGACTAGACAGAGTTTTTCGTTTTTATTTATCTAGAGATTCAATTAGTTTTCTTTTGAGTTTTAGGAAGTTTTTATAGCTCAAAAACTGGAAAATTCTTTCTAAATCATCCCGCTTTAACATATCAAAATTTGCCTTAAATCCTTCAAAGGAGGTATTTATCATTTTTTCATGAAAAATTCACCTCTCTAAACATGTAAGAGGTATTATGAGGGTAGGATTCTTCCTTGTTCACTATTTCTTGCAACCTGAATCAGTAATAGGAGGGCAAAATTACATTTTGCTAAAATATTTTGCGCCATTAACGAAATGAAATCTGACCAAATATCCACTCTTCAGCCTCTACTGGTCTGGCTATGAGCGACATAAAATGAATGAATGAAAACTACTTTTATTGCGTATAATATGTGACGTGTTTAGCCCAATACGGTCATGCATTGTAGAAACCAGGAACACCCGTCGAAGGCCGAGGGTACATGACCGAAGCATTGTGAACAAATGAACATATTGATGAGGAAAATAGTCCGATCATATCACTCACAATGATTGATACACCTCGTCTAACAAAATTCCTGACAAGAATCGTAACTAATCTGATAAACAATAAAATCATACAGGCTTGCTTACATTTTTGGCTTACAATTCTCGACATCCCTCTAAATCAGACGGGAGACTGGGACAAGAGAAAGGTGAAGATAATTGCCGAAGGAAAAATGAATTCATGAATAGAAGAGAGAGAGAGGGAAAAAAATCTTTCGACATTTTGTGACAAATGCACTGAAAAGGAAGCGGAAACTTAATATAGCGCTAATTTGAATTAGTTAGTTTTTTTTATCTCCTCCTCCCTCTCTTCCTACGGGCGTTTGCACTAACCACGTGACTCTACAAATGGAATTAAGACTGTACCGATATGGTGTTGGAAGAAGGTTATTGCTTCAAATGGGTCATATTTTGATTAAATATTCACCGTCTTTTGCTGTTTATATCATCCTTCATGTTACTATTAAAAAGAACGGCATTTCAAACATAACAACCTCACACATTGGGGTCCAAAATTAAACTTGTCCTCCATTTTGGAACTTCAACAGTGATTATATAAAGTTATCTCAATGCAATAAAAAAGGTTAAAAGATTGGGAAAATAGGCCCCTCATGAACCAATGACAGTTCCCAAACCCACCAGTCTGATTGTGTCTAAGGCTAGAGAATTGGGGTATGAAATCTTACAGCATTCTCCTAATTCACCTGATATTTCCTCTACGGATTTTCAAGCTGCTGGAACTTCATATCTGTTATAAAAAATACAATAACTTGCTATCACAATCATTAATTGAATGACTGTTGCGTCAAAATTCGAAATGATGTAAAGGGAATTCCATCAAAGAGGAAACATGGTAAGAATAAATTCTATTTATGAAATCACTAGCATATCCCTGTGGAAAACATCTAAAATACATTTTTAAAAAATACCTAGAAACATGTTGATTCTCTAGAATCTAGATGTTTTTAATTTTTTTTATAGTTGACCTCATCTACGACCTGAATACCTATCCCACAAACAGTTTATTGGGCTAGTAAAAGTCTCCTTCATTTTGGACCGTTTAAAGGATGGATTTCCCTTCACTTTATACCCTTTAAAATTATATATAAGCATATGAAATAAGAAGATATGCATTTTGGCGGAAAGTAGATTCCACTTGGGCCTTATACTTACATTCTAAATAGAAAACCCTTTAAAGGTTTTTTAGGTCCATTGAGTAGGCATGTCAAATTCGCTTGGGCTACACGCATTCAGCCATTCTGTATTGTGTGATAGAGAAACACTCAAACACACAGACACCTCTCACTTGTATATCAACAAACACATGAACACACAGACACCTCTCACTTGTATATTATCAAACACATGAACACTCAGACACTTATACATTTGAGAATGTCCGGTCGTCTAGTCCACCAGAATATTGTTAACATCAAACCGGTCCTCAGTGCAAAAAAGGTTGATGACCCCTGTTTACGATGCACTTCGTTGACTATTTGTGCGGTTTGGGAAGAGATACAAATCTGTAAAGAATGTGCATTTGCCTGTCAATTTGTTTAGCATCAGTGCATGATGTCATAACGACAAAAGTTTGTTTTAAAAGAAAAGAAAAACATCAACTCCACTCCTTCCTCCCTTCCAATCTCCCCCTCCCCGGTTTCCTTTTACGGTTCGTTGCTGTTGACTGTTGATGACCTTACGATGTAGAGAAAACGCACTTCAATATTCTGATGTCATTTACTACTGCGTTGGTGGGTGCGGTGTGGTGTGATGTAATGGTTACTGAGACGGAAAAGAAATTGGCGGACCGAGTTAAAAATGAGTAAATTTTTGTTTCGTGTTTTGTATAGTAATACTGGAAAAAACAAATATAAATAATCTTTTTCAATTTTGTTCCTCCAGAAAGTGAATCATTTGGTACAAATATCTTTTTAAAAAAATGATTAAATACGGCATTAAGATCACAATGGAAGGTCAGGTGGTATAACGCACAGTTTGACAATCACCAGAGCTGATCGATCCTAAGTCCTAAAGGTGTAGGGTTATACGAAACTTCACCCACCCCCTAAAACCTACTTGTTACTGAAACTAGCAGAGTGGTCACGCCCACGTGCCTCACAAGAAGTCTACTGACTGGATTGGATTTAACATTGATGGGGCCCAGTTCATAACATTTCTTTGGTGCCCATTTATCGTGTTATACAAATCAAAACAGAAATCTAATATTCATATCATCATCATCAGCAGCAGCAGCAGCAATAACACTTTTTTTAGCGTCCGTTATTGGGCATAAACTTCACCTATTTTCGCCAGACCTCTCTATCCTGAATGTCACGGAGCCAATACTTTCTGAACTTGTTTAGTACGTCACATCATCTTATTTTTTGCCGGCCACAGTTTGGCAAATGATCCACGTTGTGAGTCATGATGACCATCGGTTGTCTGAGATGATAAATCCCTGAATAAGTTTAGTCATAATGCATTTTTTTTTTTACCTGCAAAAAGTATCAAAATTCTGAAGACATATTGGAGAGGGATGGGGATTGAAATCTTGAGGTCCTAAATAATAGATCAAGGAAATCTATTTCGTTTCTTAACTGAAGTAATGACTGAATTCCTAAAACTTGATGCTACAGAATTCAAGAACCGAAATTTCAATGAGGCGTCTGCAATGAAGTCTGCCAGATTACGTGACTCTGAGAAGAAGAAAGTTTCAAGTTGGTAGAAACTTATTATGGAACACCTTCCCCAGGTTTCAAGTAAATCTGACCCGAAATAGCCGAGAAAATAGATTTTAAAGCACAAAGTTCAAACGTCATTATTGCCTTATCACGTGACCCTGATTGGAATATTTCTATAAGTAAAAAATATCTTATCAGGGGGCATCTTTCTTGCA
This sequence comes from Thysanoteuthis rhombus, assembly GCA_963457665.1. Taxonomy (NCBI): domain Eukaryota; kingdom Metazoa; phylum Mollusca; class Cephalopoda; order Oegopsida; family Thysanoteuthidae; genus Thysanoteuthis; species Thysanoteuthis major. The sequence goes on from OY735221.1 coordinate 48,037,600, forward strand.
AGTTCCAAGTAAATCTGACTTGAAACAGCTGAGAACTAATATGGGAACCAACTGACCAGCGGACAGAACCTCTTATGGAGAGGCAATGGCGCCTCTAAGAATCATATTCTGAATTTTTTTTCTTTTTTAAATTTTTTAGTGAATCACCTTGATATTTTTTGAGGGCCGATAAAATCTTGGTGCACTGTGCAGCTGCATTGTTTGCTCAATTACGTCAGTGCGTCTACAGGAATAAACAACACTCCCGTTTTGTCGCACGCAATTTGTTATGATTTTTGCTTCACTTCATTTTTACTTTCCCATCTTTATTTATAAGAGATATACGACAAAAAATGCGAATTCCTTTTGATAGCTACTAAATTTAGCTGACTGCGGAGGTGTGGAGTGGCCAGACGGCCACCGGCATGGGATCGGCAGGTCGAGTTCAAACTCTGGCTGCGACACTTTGTGATCATCATCAACATCTTTTAGCGTCCGCAGTTGGATCTTCCCCAAGATTCGCTAGTTCTCTATTTTCTGTCAGCTACAATTTTACGTATGATCACTGAGGACCAACGCGCTCAAACCTGGACTGAAATAGTTCGTGTTCATTTCGATGATTTGTCTTTAAAAGATTTTTTTCTAATCGTTGGAAAATAGATTTTTCTTGTTATCCTCATTAATCTCCGACTCCGTTGCTCCCACGTCACACAATACATAAGGCAATTTATTTGCTTCCATTTCTCGACCGATCCAAGGAGACCTATCTATTGTTTGTAACAAGTATTTGATTTTACGACAGAGGTTTCCAAACTGTGAGTCTCAACACTATGATGAGTCGCCGATAATCTCTTGGTGTGTTGCGAAATTAAGAATAATTCTCTACCCAGTAATACTTTGATTTGTGCAGATTTAATTAGTGCTTCATTTGTCGTGATACAGTTAAGGTATTTTTGTGAAAATCAATTTAACTAAGCATAAACTGGAAAAAAAAGCACATTGAATTATAATAAGACCTTGAATAGAGGAAGGAATTAATCGCACTAATCAAGGTATATTTGTATCTTTTCTGGAAGGACAGCTTGGTTAATAAAACCATTGTGTTCGTTAACTATTTTGCTTATGCTTATCTCACATGTTTCTCTTGGTCTGTCTCTCTATCACAATTCTATTTTCAAAAAGTCTGTCGCCATCGCAAAACGTTTGTAAAGCACTGTTTTACGGGGTCAGAGTTCTAGCTCGATGGCCAAAATGCGCTGACTCAGTGGGTCAGACAGCTCTAAGTATCCTGCCCAATTATTTATCCATACCCAGAGGCAGAAGTGGATTCATGTCTTCCCCAAAGTCACTAGTGCGAATTCCATACTATGTTATCAATCGGTTCTAAATTTCTCCAAAAGTCATCAATCAAATTTTCTGGAAGGGTGGGCCATGGAGGAGAAAGAATTGGTTGATTACATCAAAGATATTTTCATTCAGATTTTAGTGACAATAACTTTGACAGGGGTATGCGCACCCTGGATGCTTTTTTTTAATTATCTCTGTTATCGATTGAATTACGCCTGAAATATGTCAAGAAAAATGTTTGTAAGATCTTTTAAATCTGAAAAAATGTGTGGGGCCATAACTTCGTTGAATATTCCGGAAAATTCTACAAGAACACCGACAAGAGTTGTGAAGTGGACGCGAACCCACTCAAAACGTGACCAAAATTTGTGGCATTTGCGTGGTTTTATGTGTAAGTGCTGAAATCCTTGTAATACACCCACACTCATTCATTAGTTATTCACATAACAAACACAGAGACAGACATATGAAATGATATATGGATGGAAACCCACGATAAACGTGTTTCATATATATATATATATATATTATATATATATATATATATATATATATATGTGTGTGTGTGTGTGTGTGTGTGTGAGTCTGAGTTAAAGAGGTGGACTGTGCTGGAAATCGGAGGCAAGTTGAAGGCTCCTCTATCGTTCGCTACTATCCTTACGAACAGGAGAAGGTGTGATTATATATATATATATATATATATATATATATATATATATATATATATATGTGTGTGTGTGTGTGTGTGTGTGTGTGTGCGAATGGAATGGAAAGTTTAGATGACTATACATAGTCACGTAAACTTTCAACACTGAAAAGTAAAATTTTATCATTCAAATATCATATAGCCCAAAAGTATCTACAACCATGTGCCACGCAAGTCATTTTGAATCCGATCAGTGCTATTTCAACGTGTTATCCCTTGACTATTTTTAAATTCAATTTTAGGATATTACTTCGAGTAATTTAGTTATATATGCATTTGAAATTTAATTCTTCATAATGGGGTTTACCCGCTGTTTTACCATAAACCCGTTTCGGGAGTATTAACAAACAGGACGGTTTTTTGCCATGGAATTAAAAAGCGAAAAAAAAAAAAAAAAAAAAACTGGTTGACATTTGGGAAGGCCTATGACCAACAATGGACTTAAATGGATAAGGATTATGTTATAAGTTTATATAAAAAAAAAAGAACAAAAAACACTGGACTCTTCCACTTGATTTCAGTAGTTTCTTAATGAAAAAAATCTCATAGAAATGGAAGCATCATTGATTATTTTTTCACCAAAATTAACTACTTGGCATTGGGACGCTCAAAAGTGAGAAGGCCGACAGACCTTGGGGGAGGCTTATGTCCAACTCAAGGAACTTCAGGTGGATGATGATGATGATGATGATGATGATCATCATCATCATCATCATCATCATCATCGACGAAAGAAAAACGTGAACGTGAACAAGGGTGGCAGAGATGAGAGCGTGGATGAGATTGGGGTTGGGGTAAGAATGGACACTAGTTGGAGAGAGGACCAAAGATGGTGGGGAGTGTAGAAATTTGTTCTTCTTGCCCTCCAAGTCAGTGCTAGAAGGTCGCGAACATTCGGTACAAGTTGGAGTTTGCCGGCGGCGCCCGTAAGTGAGAATAAATTTCACATCCGTCGAAAATAAGAGGTGTGGGGAGTGAGTAGGAGATGAAGGAGGAGATGGAGCGGCGGATGTGTGTGGAGGGGCTGGGGGTAAGGATGGTGTGGGAGTGTTTGTTAACTGTTTTGCTTATGATTATCTCACATGTTGCTCTCACCCTGTCTCTCCATCACTGTCGTCTACTTGGTGCTTGTTGACGCTAAGCTTGCCATGTTGATCCCATTGCTACCGACGTCATCATTGGCCCTTCCCTCCATTTACATTATCAGTACTATTATTATTATGATTACTATTTATACCAATGTTATTGTCGCGACCAGATTGCGTTGGATGCACTAGTTCTCTTCATTCAACGAAGTTAAGCAACGTCGAGTCTGGCCATGGGTGACCGACTGGGTGTTGCTATAAGTAGCTGGGGATCATGTAGAGAGCCATTAATGGTGATTACGTAAATCTTTTTAAGAGATAAACCAAACTCTACGCTCAGTGAGCTCAAACAATGACGTTACTCCCCTCCCTCAGTGCCCCTCCCAGAATCCTTTGACTGGCCAAAAATGAATCAGCATTATCTTATCGTATGCAGCAGGAATAATAGTATCATAATTTCTATTCATATTTTAATGTTCATCTCCAACAATATCCCTATTATCATTATTTGCATTTTCGCACCAGTTGCCTGGTGGTCATCGCTGGATACTGAGTGACAGTAAGTCTCCTCAAGTCGTCTTCAACTATCACAGCAGTGCTGTGGTTTGTAATATCTCCACTATGCTCTTTTCTTGGCTCAGGCCATTAGTAACTGATGGGGTTGTAATTTCTTATTTCCAGTTCTCTCCTCGATATCCGTGCAGTCCCCAGTGGTACTGTGGTCTGTAGAGTCTCAATTCTTCCTTTCATTCACAGTTCCTTCTCTTTCGTTTTCAGAGACTTTGGTACAGCTCCGAGTGCACCTGCTATTACTGGTACTACCCTGACTTTCATGTTCCACACCTTCTTCAGTTCCTTTGCCAGGTCCTGGTTTTCCCTAGTTCTTTCGTATTTACTCTGTTATCTGTTACAGTTATAATTTGGCAGATTTTCTTTCCCATGGTGTACGGTCTCATTCCTTTCTCCACAGAGGCAGCATTTGCTGTTTGTTTAGGTTCCGTCGATTTTTGTCCTGATATAGTCCGTCTTGATGCATTTGTTTTGGGCTTCTATGATGAGCGATTTTGTTTCTCTCCCAAGTTTTTATTTACGCAGGCATGTCCACGATCTCTGGTCTACGACATTTTGTATGTCTTTTGAATTCCTCGTATTGTTTTTCTGTACACATTTTTCTTCCCTTGTTTGTTGTGTTGATCCTTCGTTAGCTACTTTTTTATTGTTTGTTACACTGCTTCGGGCGTTTTTTTATAATGTCTATTTCCTTGTACTCTTTTCTAATCCTGTTTTGGCCTTTTGGACACATCTTCTATGCTGTTGAGTCCTCTACCGCCTTCTTTTTTTTTTCATAAACATTCTCTCTGTGTCATCTCTGGATTGTAAGGCCTTGTGCATTGTTGTAAGTTTTCTCGTTTACCATTGATTGGACTTCTTCCTTTGTCAATCCAACGAATGGTCTTGTGTATCTTACAACCATTACTAACCATGAGTACTTTTCTTTTATCAGGTTCCTGCTATTTAGTTTGGTCTCTAATATTTTTCTCGGCCTCCCAAGGTATTCTCTTCTTATTTTCTCTTTCGTTTCTTCCCGTTTTATGGCGTCACATTCAAAAACTTCTGGGTGTTCAGCCCAGTGTGGTCAATGCTCCGAATTTGTTGTTATCTGGTGATTTGATTCCTTCAGTTACTGCGAGTCTTCCTTTGGTCATCACCATCAGTGTACATTTCCCTATTCTGAACTCCATCTCAATGTCGTCGCTGTATTCTTTCACTTTGTTGAACAACGTTTCGAGCTCTTTCTTACTTTTTTGCCAATAGTTTTATATCGTCCATGTACATGAGGTGGAGTACTTTCCCCTTTGATATGGAAAATTGGTATCCTTCCCTGTTTTTCAAGATTCTGTAGAGTTGTATCATGGTTAGAACAAATAGTAATGGAGTCGTAGAGTCTCCTTGGAAGGTTCCCCTGTGTATACTGACCTCTGCTAATGTCTTATCCTTTTGTTGTCAAGTCTGCTTTCCAGTTTTCCATAGAGTTGACTGTGAATCTCACCACTGGTTCGCTGATTTTGAATATACTGAGGAATTCGAGTATCCAGCTATGGGATCATGTTGTATGCTTTTTTTATAGTTGATCTATACCATTGCAACATTTCCCCCCCTCCTCCTCCTCCTCCTCCTCCTCCTTATTATTATTATTATTATTATTATTATTATTATTATTATTATTATTATTTTTATTATTATTATTATTAACCGTCGCTTCACTGGCGGTTACCATGAGTGTACAAGAACAGGCTGCCACTGATACAATGAGCGTGACAGATACGGTAAAAAGGTGGAGGGAATCCTTTTACGGCTAACGTCATCAGAGGCCCTTCCCTACTTTGCGTCATATTATCATCATTATCAAATCAACATTGTTATTGCATCATCAACAGTCGGAACAGTGGTGTCATCATCATTATCATCATCATCATTAGCCTTTCCGTCGTTGCACATAGAACTTCCTCAAGATTCGCCAGATATCACTATCGCAGGCGTCGCGGTGCCAATATCTCCTAAACGTATTGGAATCATCAAGCCATCTTATTTTCTGTCGGCCACAACTTCACATTTGATCTATCTATATCTATGTGCTGTTTTATCTCACCATGTGATGTTCAGCATGAATTTTTCCTGGACACGTTGCATGGTTCTCAGTTTGAAGGTCTATATTTTGGTTAGATTCCATGTTTCAGCTCCATAGGTGACTATCGGGAGGATGTATTGGTTGTTGACCCTTCTTTACAGGGATTTTCGTTTTCTTGAAAGTTTAGCTTGCTCTACCGAAAGCTAGCCAGCCTGGAAGATTCCCCGTTTGATATTTTCTTCTTTTAATGATATCATGGAGATTTTTTTTGTACATAGATCTATTGTTATTTCAATCTTCAATCCCCAGAAAGATTGTTATTACTAGTCTATAACCGGCCATACAGCCGTTGATTACTACTGATACTATAAGTGACAGACACGGTAGGAAAGGGGAGGTAGAAAAGGAAGTTAGGTATTTTAATAACTCGGTAGGAAGAGAAAGGGCAGAAAATAAAGTTGAGTATTTTAATAAGAGAGTTACTGAAGAAAGGTAGATGGTTTCGTAAGAAGGTAGGGAGGGAGAGGGGAAAGTAAAGTTGTATGCTATGAGGGTAGAAAGAGAGAGAGGAGATAAAATGTAAATTAATTGTTTAATGAGAAAGTAAGAAGGGGGAGAGAGGAAAGAAAGCTTGGCAGTTTAATGATAGTATAAGAAAGGGGGAGAAAATTTAGGTAGTTCAATAAGTGGGTTGGAAGGGAGTTCATGGCTTTTACTGTTACTATGTACCAGATACGACTCTTGATATATATTTGGCATTTATAATATTATGATAACTCTTTGTATCATGATCATGATGATGATGATGATGATGATGATGATGATGATCATCATCATGATCATCATCAGTAGTAATTCTAGCAATACTGTCTATAGTAGTAGTGTTTCAACTTATTTTGGTTTATCACCTTTCTGTGTATTCGTTGAATTTTCACACCATTAGTATCTCTTAACTGTAGCTGATGATAAAGTGACAGCAAGTCTTTTCAGTACTCCAACATTCTCCTCCGTATTCATACTGATTTTTAGTAATGCTGTTATTTAGTAAATATTTCAATACTTCATCGAATTTCGGTGCAAGGCTCTTTGTCCCTATTCCAGGTGCTCTGAAAATAATGGACATAACTGTTGCTTTCATGCTCCACAATTTCATCAGTTCATTTGTAAGGTTTACATATTTTCCAGCTCTTTCAATTTTACCCAGTGATCTACTGGAACAGCGACACTCATTCACTTGCTTATCTTCTTTTCTTTCTCTACAATGACTTGATTTGATCTGGTCTCCCGACCTGGATTTGGAAACCTGTTTGAATTTCGATAACTCATGGAATTGACATTATATTCTCTAGGACAGCCTCTATTTTGTGCTCATAATGTTGGCCTACAAAGTCAAATCCCAGTTGTTTGCACAATCTACAGTGGTTCACCATTATGACCCAGTCACGTTTATTTTTTGCATAAAGCATAGGCAGAGGAAATTCACAAATCTATTAAAGACATTTTGGTTGGGATACACTGACCGATGACCGAGAAGCGTTCTCTGTAACTTAGTCTTTGTCGAGCCTCTAACAGATAGGTACATACATACATAGATACATACATACTTGCGTATGAACAGACTAAAGATGAACAGATAGATAGATAGATAGATAGATAGATAGATAGATAGATAGATAGATAGTTATGAATAAGCATGGATAGATAGATAGATAGATAGATAGATAGATAGATAGATATGAACAAGCATAGATTGATAGATAGATAGATAGATAGATATGAACAAGCGTAGATAGATAGATAGATAGATAGATAGATAGAGAGATATGAACAAGCATAGATAGATAGATAGATAGATAGATAGATAGATAGATATGAACAAGCGTAGATAGATAGATAGATAGATATGAACAAGCATAGACGGATAGATAGATGAGAAGAATGAGTCAACACAATACAAATGTCATGCTCCAGTGAATGAAAAAGGCGTTATCACCGTGTAATAGTAATAGAGAATACACCTAGTGATAGTGTAATATATATATATATATATATATATATATATATATATATATATATGTATGTGTGTGTGTGTGTGTGTGTGTGTGTTTGTTTATGTTTGTGCGTGTGTGTTTATGTTTGTGCGTGTGTGTATAAATATGTATAATCAGCGGTATATTTTGACCTTGCAGCACTGTGATAAATTCAATGATATGAAGTCGTGTCTTTTTCAAAACTCGCCCTTATTGGTATGTGATTTTGTGTTGTTTTTCATATGAATTGACAAAATTGTACACGAAAAGAAAATGCTAGTACGCAAATGGACGATTGTCTGAAAATACGATCAAGGATGACCAGAGTTATTGATGGTCAGTAGATGGTCTGGAAAGGGTCATGAAAATCTGCAAAGACACCACTTTTCTGGGATTCTCAATGTTCTATTGACGGATCCAGGATTTTGAGCTGGCTGATCCAAATAGAGAAAAAAAAAACAAATTTCAAACATCAAAAACAAGGCTGCATGAATCTGTGATACGACATTTTACCACTCTAATTTGAGTCATAGCTTTAAAGTAAGAAAAATAATCAAAGAAATTCACCGAAGAAACAATAGATGAAAAAATTTATGAAGCATTAGACGGAAAGTATCTTATATTAGATGACAACTTACTAATATTTTTCAAGGTTTACTTACAATTGCTTGGGATTATTTGTCGTTCTCTTTTATTTAGATACATATTTTTCTTTCTTAAAAATCATTATGGCTTGCCCATGCAGGGGGGTGGGGGCTTCGGATCCCCTGGGCCCACATCTACGTTCGTCAGTCTACTTCATCAGTACCTGACTGCTTGCTTGGAGACTGGTCGATGTAAAGACATGTACTATGCGTTAGAGCCTTCTCTCTCTGAAGTAACATTTTATACATTAATAGAGAGTTTGCCAGACTGAGAGGCAAGTGATGTACATAGTCGTATATATGATTGTATTATACTCGTTTTTTACCATTACTGATATCATCATCATCATCTTCATCATCATGATCATCAGAAGTAGCAGCAGCTGCCTTCTGACGTCTGTAATTAGACATAGAGCTTCCTCAAGATTCGCCAGATCTCTCTATCATGGAAGTCACAGAGCCAATACTTTCTGATCTTGTCTGATTCGTGTCGCAAATATATATTTTTTTTTTGCCTGACACTGTTTCGCATATGAACACTGGGGACCCATGTCGTAAGTCTTGATGTCCAGCGGTTGTCTGATATTCTTGCAACATGACCAGCCTTTTGCTGTGTGAGTTTTCTGATTGATCCTATGATATCTCTGGCTCCTTTTTTTCTCTAATATACTGTGTTTTCTTGTGATCTCCCCATGTGATATCAAGCATGATCCTCTCTTTTCATGTTGCAGGGTTCTTAGTTTGAGGATCCATCTTCTTGGTTAGGGTCTATGTTTCGACTTCATAAGAGACTATCGGGAAGACGCATTGGCTTTGAACCCTTCTTCTAAAAACTAATGAGATCTTTTTGTTCTTGAACGTTGAGCTTGCATTACCGTAATCCTGCCAACCTGGGGAGAATCTTCGTTTGGTACTTTCTTCTTTCGAAGTTTTCATGGAAGTTCGTCGTCATAAATAGATGTAGTGGTCTCCTTTCTGTTTTTGATTGGTTTATCTTTGTCCTCAACATAGGAGTTCGATTTTCTCTTGGTGTTCTGTATTCCGACACTATGCTTGACTAAGCTAAACCTTGAAAATATCTAAAAGCGTGCATCAATTTTAGTACGATTCCCCAAACAGTTTTCCTTGAAAATCGGCTTTCGAAATCCTTGTTTTTAGCTGGACTCGAACATGTTTATATCTTCCTATTCATCAGTTTATCTTTCCATACTCCCCAGTAGTTACTTTACCACTTTCCCACGAAAGAGGATATGACGCAATATCGGTGTAACGGGGGACAAAAATTGCCCAGACATCAGAAATGTCCTTTCGACCTGACCCCCATAGTGCAATGGGGAGATGCTGCCCCGACGTCGGAATCCCCACGACTTGACACTATATACTTTTTTGCGGCCACAGGACGAACCCTGGGCTACCCAGTTTGCGTACACTGGAGAAAGTGCCCCTGTAGACCAACTTGAGGAAAATTACTTTGTAAACATGAACTAATGAGTGTGTCTCGGAGAAAATTTGTGATTAAATATGATAAATATCACTCTGAGATAAACTAATGAATTAACGTTTAACACACTAGAGTATTTTTTCAAGTTGGGCGACGTAACGTATTTTTCGGTGTACGTGCTTGCCTGAACGCCAGTTTCAGTATTGAATTTTTTTAAAAATATTCTACATGAAAAAAATGTTTCGTATCAGCAACAATGAATATTTTATTTCCCTCCGCAAAACTGCCTTGAAATTCCTGGATCAGCAAATTTTTTCGTTTTGGACCAGAGCAAAATGTCCTCCATAATTAATTCCATCACTCATTTTTTTGATATTCCTAAAAAATATTTTTGAGTGTTCCAAGCGATATAATCGGGTTCATTCAAGTGCAAGCAAACATATATACAAAAAGCATTCACTAGCGTGTATATGCAAGCACATCAATACACACACAAAAATGTGTGTATGAATGTGCCTTTTTAATTCATCTGATGACACAAAATCGTAATTGCGTATTTTAATTTCTTAATGGGTTAATCAAAAGATGCACGTCTGCCTGAGCATACGCATTCGTGTATACATCAGGCAAAAATTTTCGTTCATATAATTACGTAAAAACAGGTCTGGTTAGTCACTCAATAGAAACCGTCGTGTAATCTACGTCTTCCCGCCTCAAGCCGTGTTGGGAGTGACCAATTGAAACACTGATTAGGGGGGATGATCAATGATTAATTTTCTCCTTTCGTCTTTTACCGGGTATAACTACTAAGAAGTCTGAATTTTCAAAAAATCAGCGGGCACGAATCGGGGCCAATGTAGCATGAGCTTACATTGCAAACTGAACTAAAACATATTTGTTGACATAAATGGGTAAATGTTGAAATTTTCATTTTTCAACTCCATTGATGCGGACTGTACACGTGATACACACACACACACACACACACACACACACACACACACACATACACACACACACACACACATCTATCTATTTCTCTCCCTCCCTCTCTCTCTCTCTTTCTCTCTCTCTCTCTCTTTATATATATATATATATATACATATATATATATATATATATATATATATATATATATATATATATATATATATATATATATGAATTTATATAACTGTGAATGCGTTATATTTATTTGAATTATGATAATTTATAATCATCCTGTCGGATTATACAACCATTTCTTATATATATATATATATATATATATATATATATATATATATATATATATATATATATATATATATAAAGAAAAAGAAGATTGTAAATTCAAATAAAACAAAATTACATACCACAAGAACCTAAACAGATATGAAAAACAACGCTTTGAAATCGCATAATCAGATTTATAATGGCGTGCGTGATACACGGTTTTAGATATTTCTCTATATAAATATCGATTAAAGAAGTTGTTCTTTTTCAGCATAACAATATGAAAAGTTTACAGGACTCTCTCTATATACAAACATATATATGAGTGTTTGTTTGTTTGTTTGTGTGTGTGTGCGTGTGTGTGTGTGTTTGTGATTGTGTGTATGCATACTTACTGGCTGATTCAGTATCATGTCTAAGTGTGAACAAACCTGCGAACTTTCAACAGGAGATGACACACCTCATCATTCCCAAACTAATGTCCCTGGATGTTTTGATCCGAGAATTTCCGGATAAAAACTCATCTGAAGGGGAAATGCGTGTGAACAACTTCGGAGCTTCCCAACACTAAATGACACCACCAACCCTATTACCACCATAATAGATATATATTTTGGTAGGGGTTCCCTCCTCTTCCATAAAACATTGGATTGGAATTTGAAAATATTTCACATTAATGACTTATGTCAATCGGTGCGGGTGAACCTTTTTCTGGCCATCATAGATATTGTTTTGAAGTTGTTTTGATAAAGAAAAAGCGTTTGACGCGTTTCCGTTACATTTCAAAGATTTGTATCAACATAATTGCTCTCGGTAAAAGCGGCAGGAATTTTATTTTATCTCCTAACAAATAATGGATGGAATTCAACAGAATCCATACATTCTAATTCAAAAAAGAAAAATAATAAATTGTGGAAATGGAAATAATTTCTTTTCCCGTCTATTTTGTTCCAGTGTTATAAGACGTTTATCATAAAATTGTTCTTAAAATTTTAAAGAGTCAATATTTAGTAGAAATTTAAAAGCTTCAAAATCTTACAAATGTTTGTCGGTCTTGTTCATTGTCTCTATTGATGAATGCCTTTGATGTAGATGTTACGGTTGTTTAGGCCATTTTCAACACCCCGATTGCTAAACCATCAATATTCAGAAAGCGTTTCAAGACTTGCACTAACTTTTACCAAAGCTCTGATGGGCAGAAACTGGTTCAGCTAAAACCAATAAAAATATAGAGGCTTAGTCAAGAAAAGCAAAATGTTTTTTTTCACATTTTTAAAATCAATCTTATCTATTTATGAATTTGTAAACACTTATTTTCTTTGTGCGAACTATGGGGAGTCACGACTCACCACATGGATCCCCAGAGACCACATCCGCAAGCGAGGCCGGCAGAGTACCAGATGGAGAGACGAACTAGAGATATTCAGAAAGTACTGGCTCTACGGCGCCCACAATGAAGACGTTTGGCGAATCCTGGGGAAGGTCTATGTCCAACGACATCAAAATACAGGTGATGGTGGTGAAACATTTATTGAAACGTGCGGTTATCTTTGAATTTTCAGAAGTTCTGGAGAAACAAAGGAATTCCTTATGGGAAAGATATTCCTCTTTTTCTAACCCCAACTTCTTTATTCAAAAGGGCTGCGTTTCTTTCCGTGTCGCAAGACTCAAGTGGTTATGATTTTGGTTTCCATTTCTGGATCGATACAAAGAGACCAGATCATTGTTTGTGGCCGTTATGGTTATCTCAATCGAAAATTCAATCTTTGACTGCATTTATTGCCAATTGATATCACAGAGAGTATTTTCTAATCGCAATAGAATAAAGGAATGTGGTGAGTTCTGTGAACGTTAATAATTTCCAATGAGAGAGTTTTCTCGTAAAATACTCCAATTATTCAGCACAAAGTAATTATGTAGTAAGATAACTAATTGTAGTAGACGGTGTGTTTAAGTGAGTATAAGAAGTCTTACCCATATGAAGGTGATTTGGGAGATGGAAACAACTGTATATATTCGCCGATCATCACTGGCCTCTATCTGTCAAAACTGTCAGTGTATATAGCAGCTATTTTGCTGCCGGGGAAGGAAAGGTTAATTTGGAAGATTGTATTGTTCACCTACTTGCTCTTTTCCCGGTCATGGCGGCGACAAAACTATGATCGAAATTATTGACGATGTGACAAAGCATTGGGAGAATTTGATTAGTACCTTCCCCTAATGAATTAGTAGGGTCCCTCGCTCTTTCTTTAGAGAGTTGTTACTAAATTAATAGGTGCCGAATTCTTGCGATAATTTGATTTGGGTTCATATAAATCCTCAAACGCTAACAGTGTTCTTGTTTGCAGATCGTAAATATTAAGACTCTGACTTGATTATTGAGGCGATCTTTTAATATGAGAGATGTTGTCACTTTTTTTTGTTTGTTGGTTCTGTCACGCTAAAGCAAACTGCTATGTGACTGTGTGTTTGCATCTGCATTACAACCACTTCTACTACTACTGCTACTCGTAGTAGAACAGAAAACAAATACAAACATCATGGATAAAATTGATGTTTTTTTCTCATATTAAAAAAGAAATCTGTTTTTTACACAAGTCTGTTTCCTTATTGTTTCAATTTTTTTCAACCAAAAATATGAGGGGGAAAAGTAAGAAAAAATTAACGTTTTTTGATTTATTTGTTCATTTGCAATAACTACATTTATACTGAAATATATATGTGTAATTTTTCCATAATTTAATAATGCCTTTATTTTCACCATTTTTAATACTAGTTAGTTAGTATGATGCTGAGCCATTAATACTAATTGAATGAATACCAAATCATTTGTCACGGTATTAAGGTCTGTACTATTTATCTTCGCAACTAATTAATGCTTACGCATGATATTACATATATTGTTTCTTGCTCGCTGCTATCCATATTTCTGATCCTAATTTTTCAAAAGATCCACAAGAAATGTACTCAGTGTTGATATTTTTGTGATTGTGTGCGTGAAAATCTTTCTATATCAAAGAACGAAACGTTCAGCCTTCCTTTGCCATCAATGTGCTTCTAAAATTCTGTTTTTGAAGAATTCACCGATTAAAGAAATCGTCGGTATCTTCCCAAAACCTGATCCAATATGGCCTCAAGCCGTCTCTGGAACTGGTTAAATTATATATATATATATATATATATATATATATATATATATATATATATATATATATATATATATATATTTCATGATGCTATCTATCCTTCCTGAGAGACAGAGAGAGACAGAGAGAGACAGAGAAATATATAAGGAGAGATTTATTTTTAGGAAATGTATTCATCATACCTGGGAAACTTAACTCTTTCCTCTTTCTTCCTCTCTGTCTGTCTGTCTCTCTCTGTCTCTTGCACTCACACACACACACACACTCATATATATATATATATATATATATATATATATATATATATATATATATATATACATAACGTGTACTTTAGAGAGTGAGACAGACTCGAGAATGAAGTGTTTGGTGGTAAAGTTTATTAATCCTTATAAGTCAATAGTCCATACATGTTTCGGGATTCTTCCCATCATCAGTGGTGTGTGCTGTGTGAGTGTGTATTAAAATGTACCATGTGGAACCAGAGTCCGCAGCCAGGAGCTATGCATTGTGGGTGAGTTTTGTTGTCAGGGCTGCTGGAGGCCTCCTGCTGAACTTCACCTTAGCCTGTTATAATCCCTGTCCAAATTATATATGAATTACTTGATATCATATAGAAACTTATTTGAAATGATCTCCCGTCTTTACACGGTAAGTGTATCACTCGCCCTAAACTACATAAATAGAATAAACAATTCGAGAAAATATGGCTGCTGCAATTTATAATCATTTTGTCCAGTCACACCTACCCATTTCTTAATATATAGCTTCAAACAATACGTTAATTTCACTCAATTATTACCGAATATCTGTTGATGCAATTTATGGAAGCTTTTCAAAGGATTTTACGTTATACATAGAATTAATTATGACGCTGTGTGTCCCGAGATCATATGCGAAACTGAGGCTGACAGAACACAAGATGGGGAG
This sequence comes from Thysanoteuthis rhombus, assembly GCA_963457665.1. Taxonomy (NCBI): domain Eukaryota; kingdom Metazoa; phylum Mollusca; class Cephalopoda; order Oegopsida; family Thysanoteuthidae; genus Thysanoteuthis; species Thysanoteuthis major. The sequence goes on from OY735221.1 coordinate 48,052,752, forward strand.
ATGAACTAGAAAATTTCAGGAAATACTGGCCCTGCGACGCCCCTAATAGAGAACTGTGGTGAATCCTGTTTATGTCCAACGACGGACGTTAAAAGACTGATGATGACGATGATGATGACGATGATGTGTGAATTTTTCTTGTTTGGATTATCAGTTGTTTATCATGTAACTGTTTCGATGATTTAAAAGCATAAGTTATATTGATATGATTGCTCTCTCTCTCTCTCTCTCTCTCTGTATATATATATATATATAGAGAGAGAGAGAGAGAAAGACAGAAAGACAGAGAGAAAAAAGATAGGGAGAGGGGGAAAGAGAGAGATCATCGTCTCTTTCCATATTATCTACGATCCTTGTGACGTAACAAATGACACCAAACAAGATTGTGCAATGGCTCTTGTTCTTTTCACTCCCTGCAATACTTTAACACATCGACAGTGTTTTTGATAACGGTATGACATTCGAATTTTGAACAACTGGTGACGTTTTCAACAATCAACGCTTTAAAGCAAGAACAAGCGCCGTAACCAGTATGATTCGAGACTGCCCTTTTCGCTGATGATGCCGCACCCGTCGCAACATCTATTGAGGAAGCCCAAGAACTTGTCGATTTTTTCTCTGTTGCTAGCGAGGCATTTGGCTTATTCATTAGCATTAAAAAAAAACCCCGAAGTAGTGCACCAATGTAATCTTACCCCTGAACAAGTAAGGGTGTCAAATAACAACCTACACTGATTTCAAGCCACGCCTATCATTATTGACGGTAAAAACCTGAACAATGTATTATTTTTTACATCCTTGAGAAGCACAGCCAACCCAGTTGTCTGCCGCAATGGCGAGATCATCTTCAACATCATCATCATCAGTCTTTTAACCTCAGTCGTTGGACATAGACCTTTTTTGCAGGATTAGCCACTTCCAAAGCTACTGGTACCTTCGAGAAAACTCCGTTGGTTGAAAGAGGTACATTATTGAAAATCAAAATCGATGTGCTTCCCCGCTCTTTTCAACGAATAAGAATCCTGGATCTCATACAGAACATATCCATCAACTGGATGTCTTTCATAAACCTTGTCTTCGATCCATCTAAGGCTACATCTTGCAGGATAAAGTCTCGAATGCAGATCTATTTACCAAATGTGATGTAGGCGTAGAATAATTTTTGTTACTATCCCAGCACTGGTAGACTGGTAGGTTGGTCATGTCATCAGAATGAGTGATGAGATAATACCAAAAGTCCTCATGTGCAGTCAGCTGTATGGCAGCACACAGAATGTAGGTAGGCCATTGTTGCGTTTCAAAGACAAGCTGAAATACAACCCCAAAAGCTATAATTGTCCCTTTAACGTCTGTTTGAACTACCATAACCGACCACATAAAGTTGAGAACTGACAGCCGTAAAGGTATTATCAATTTTGAAAAATCTCACAATTACCATCTAAGATACTTGAGGGTGAATACAAAATTTAGATTGAATATACCAGCCTCGTCATCTAACCATTCATTCACTTATGATGACTGTGGTCTTGAATACATACCCAAAGCAAGTGTCAGATATCACAAGAGATATAAACATGAAAACAGGAATAATATTGTTTCCAAACTAAACTGACTGTTGAGCCCTCATATGTCGAAATCAACGGGAGAGTCCATTCTGTCAGGCATAAGCAGTTCAATTTGATGATATATATATATATATATATATATATATATATATATATATATATAGATAGATAGATAGATAGATAGATAGATAGATAGATAGATAGATAGACAGACAGAGAGACAGACAGACACCAAGAGAGACCAAGAAAGAAGGGAAAAGAATACAGTTGTATGTACACATTTCCTACTATTAATTATATAAGCTTAGCTCGGTATTGGCAAAGTTCATAGTACTTTGGCACCCAGTGGGTACTAACTCACGACAATAGTATGTAAAATCTGCACTTTATGCGTCTGCCATGGCACACTTCTTAAGAAGCCCTTAAGAAAGCAAAATGCGTCAAGTTTTTATCTTGATAATAAAAATTTCAAAAAGTAATTAACGTTTTTGTCAATCTTTTTATTTCCACACTGCCAATCATTATTACCACATATATAAACGAGTACATGTTGGCGATAACATTTATTCATGTATTTATCCCAATTCATACCCAGGAACTAATTCTTATGCTTGAATGTTTTACTTATTTTTCTTTTCTAGTAACTACAATGCAAAAAGGAGCTTAGCCAACATATTTCCATGAGCCGCACATTAAATGCTGAAGGTCTGCATGTGACTCGCGAATCACTGTTTAGCCAACCCTGACATAGATCGAACATTATGAAATTTTAAAATGAAAATTCAGCTAACAATGGTATGTGGTTACCGACTTATTGATCTATTCTCCAATGCGTGTAAGCATTTTTCGATTCATTTCATTTTATGAATGAATCTTTAAATGTCGGCTGCTTTGATTATTATCTCGTTAACTCGTTTGAGGTGCTAATATTGTTAACACCTGCAAGATTGTGTGGAAGGATCAGAGAGAGGAAAGAAGAGGAAAAAGAAAGAAGGAGAGAGAGAAAGAAGAGGGTTAAGAATTCATTTCTCTCTACATCCCTACATGTGTGTATGTGTGTGTGTGGTCTTTGACGAATTGTTTTATTACATTGCATTTTTCAGTAGGGAGCAAATGGTACGGAAGGATATTTAGTTATGCATTTAAAGTGAAATACGGACGCCCTCACTTGATGTATGGATTGATTTTTTTTCTGGAGAGTTTGATAGTTAACTAAGGATGTTACCCAAGTTGGGCCTACCTTCTCGCTTTGAATTCAGGTCGGGAAAACAGTCAGCACCCCAACCCCCGTCGAGAATAAAGTGGGATAAAACGGAAGATTAAAAGAAACAATAAATGCATAATTCATTTTAGCTATAAAATGGGAAAAGAACAAATACTATCTACCGTAAAGCAGTGATAATCATGCGAACCATTATAATTGAATAGTCCTGGTGCTGTAATAGAGCACCGTCGTAATTTTTGTCTAATGAATTAGACAGCTGTTTCATTTTGAAACAACGGTTTATGGCATTTGATTGTAGATAGCTCAAAATTATTTGCTCTGTTGCACATGGGCTCTTGAAAACTTTACTTGGCATAACATTTCCTTTTCAACGATATGCGCTATGCCCATATTTGATGGTTTGTTTCCTGGTTAGGACACCCAACAAAAATTCGTCATTATGAAAAATGTTGCTAAATTCTTTTGCGACAAATCTTGAATGTCTTCCAAAGATATTTTTACTCACTGAAGGCACCCTAGCATGCCCAATAGGTTTCATTAGTCAACACAAACATTTCTGCAGGGCCCTATTACAGCTCCAGGACTAGAATGTGTTCCTCACCTGGGGCACCACTATTACGATGCTGGGGCAGACTTGGCTTTACTTAGTGAATATAGAACTAAGAAAAGAATGGGAGCTCAATTACCCTCAATAAAAAGAACCAGAGAATCTATGTGAGAAACAAATGATGGTGACAGGATAAGAGGGGTTTGAGGTGTTGTTTTAATTTGTGGTTTCCACATTGAAAATTGGGATTTCTTTTTGCGTTTGTTGAATCCATGCGTTTCTCACATAAAGTGCTCCGAATAAAAAAAGATGCGATTCCAAGGATTTAATTTCTTACAAACATTGAATATTCATGATTTTACACAAATGCATGCATATGATAATCAGCAATGTGCATTTGTTGTCTGTCGCGTTTATATGATCAGTGACGTCTGGTGGCTTAACTTGATGGAAATAGAATCTTATGTTAAGTTAACCTTCGCGAATTGTATCTTTGCTTAATTTTAACTTTAGATTAGTTTAATACACAGGAAGTATATGGAACCTAACCAAAAGGTTGATCCTCAACCTGAGAACCATGCACGTGCACGTGAGAGAGTCATGTTCAACCTCACATGGAGAGATCACAAGATAGCACAGTATATCAGAGAAAAGACAGAAACCCCAGATATCATAGAAACAGTCTGAAAACTCAAATGGGCTGGACATGTTGCAAGAATTTATGGTAAACACCGGACATCACAACTCACAACGTGGATATCCAGTAATCATATGCGAAATTGTAGCCAATGGAAAGCAAGATAGCGTGACTAGTGAGATAAATTCAGGAAATATTGGCTCTGCAATGCCCATGATAGAGAGGTCTGGCTAATCTTGGGAAGGTCTATGCAGCGACAGACGCTAAAATATACAATTTGTCAAGTTTCTTCATCAATATGAAACTTGACAAATTGTATATTTACTTAAATTTACCTTTAGACTAGTCTAATATTCAGGAAATATTGAACATAAACAAGAAAATGCAGAGCCACACAATGTATTTGATATCTGATAAGTAGAATGCAATCGCAAAATTACATAATCATTGCCGTCATTTTTCATGGCAAAGCGTAAACTGATCTATACTATAATAAGCAACATGTCCGTGCACTTTCGTTTGTCCCACTCTTGTTTGTCACACTTTAATTTTTTTACAATTTGAGGAGGTCAGAGGAGAGGATCTGTGAATGGAATTTCAATAAAAAGATTGTGAAGGGGGTGGGGAGTGAAGCTGGATAGGTTTACGCAAAGGATTAGGGGTGAAACATAAAGATATTCGTTGAATGACAACGACTGAAGTAGGCCGTCAAGAGAAGAAGAAATATGGTGAAATTTAACTAGCTTTCGAATGTCTGTGAATGGAAAATTTGGTCAGGTGCCGAAGGGGGTCGCTTCAGTTAACTCCCATGAGTTGTTTTAGATGCTACACTGCAGTCGATTTCCACCCCCAGGTATACCAGTAGCATATCAACAAGTAATTTACAAGTTTTATTGGTAATCATTGTGCTGAAATTTTTCTGGGGGTAGGAAAGGGAGCAGAGTTATTTGGGTATTGTAGGAAGGATTGCTCGTGATGAATGCGGTTGAGGGGAATGATGTATGTGTGAATCTTTTTACAGGATAGCTACCATTTCGATAAATTCTATAATTAAATTATTTTGGATGCAGGTAGGGCTGCTTGTGTGAGTGTGTGTGAGTGCATTTTCACGGAGGGGTTGCCCACCATTTCAGCTTACTTTTATCGGATTTCCTTATATTTTCATCGGCACATATTCATTTTCCTGGTTTGTCGTACAAAATGAAATATTTGCAAAGATTCTTTTTTTTTTCTTTCTTGATGAATCGTTCCTTTTTTTTTCCCCATGTCATAATTTTTGACTCCCTATGCCACGTGACCCCAACCAACATCTTGATATTCATATTTTCACACGATCCCCATTTTGAAGTGTTCCTCTGCCCACGGACTTACCACTTAGAGGAGCTTGACTGGTAAAAAGGAAAGAGAGACAATGGATTCGGTGCGGCGCGTTTGAACTAAGTCCAAAATATTTTTCAGGACCTTCACTCGAAATAAATTGACAATTAGAAAAAAAAACCGCAGATTCGGTTCTCACGCCTGAAGCCCGGAAACTCACGTCCGTTTTTAGACTGATGGACACACACACACACACCATTTTCTCGTTGACACAAGGATCATATTTTTTGTCAATCGGTTCCTTCTCCTCCTCTCCTCTTTTTGTCATCCCTCCTCCTCTTTCATACATTTTGTGTTGTCATCTGTTTTTCACATTTCCCACCATTTACTATGATTCCTCCTCCCCTAATCTTTCACCTCCTCCCCTAATCTTTCACCTCTTCCAACATGGTCAAATTGCGTTGAATACGCCAATTCTCGGGCGATCACCGACATTAAGGAACAGCAAGTCGGGTCAGTACCTACATGGGTAACCAACTGCAATTCCATATGTTGCATGGAGCTGGGGATCATGCAGAGAGCCTGTAGTTTAGATCCAGTTAATCCTTCAAAGGAGAGACCGATCTCTACACCAAGTTCGATAAAACAGGCCAAAGGCTCCTTCACCCTGCCCTGTGGACCCTCTGACACCTACTTGCGAGCAACAAGAGATGAATGAATGAACTTCAGGCAACGAAATTAAAAGAGATTCTTTATTAAATTTTGTTGAAGGGTGGGTGAAAAGCAGTATTGATAAAATTTGGGGGCGGATCCAGGAATTTCTCACGACCACCTACCCTGCATTATAGCTATATATGAACTGATTTTCATTCAGTTCCATGGTGTTGGCAGAGGTATGCGCTCTGAGTGCTTTCAAGACTCCTCTGTCTCGACCTCCGCCACTAACGTCATCCATTACAAATACAGGAAACCTCCGATGTACGGGGTTATCGCGTCCTCAAATAGAGCCGTGTTGATTCAAACTTGAAAACCTATGGGAAATAATGTAATTAATTCAAAACTTTAAATTTAAGAATTAATTTTCACAAAAAAAAAATCCAAGACAATTTTAATTCATAGTTGCAAAGGATAATTCAAAAAACGTTTTAAGACTAGAAGTTTATTGATAGGATACAATGTAAGCTAATTGGCTCCAAAAAGAGGGAAACCTGGAAGTAATCATCTTGAAAACAAATTTTAGAAGTCTGAAGCAAGAGTAACTGAATGGAGCGAATCCAGGAATTCGTTCCTGAATGAGAGATATTTTTTCTGTTTTTCTTCCTACATTCCTGTATTCCTTCCTGTCTATCAACGCAATATCTCCGAAAGTTCTCAATGAATTTAAATGAAATTTCATGGAAGAGTTAGGCACAAATTAAGGAAGATGTGATCAAATATTGTAGTGGATCAAAGAATTAGTGAAAGATATTTTTCCGTTTTTTTCTCATACATTTCTGTATTTTTTCCTATCTGTCCATACGATATCTCGAAAGATTCTCTATGAATGACAAAAAATGTCGAAAGGCAGGCATCAGAGTAAGGATCTAATTTGGGAATGAATCGAGGAATTTGTTTTAGATTGGGGTAGTTCGTTTTTTTTTGTTTTTTTTTGCATACTTTCTGTATCTGCTCCTGTTTGTCCCTGCGATATCCTTAGAAGTTCACATTGAAATTTAATAAAGGTTTGCGTAAGGTTGTACAATAGACGGAGAAGTACGTATTGACTTAGTCATCAATGGATAAAATGTCTTCCATTTTGTATTATAAAAAATGGTCGCCCCTTTAAAGTTCATTGAAAATTGACAGCAATTTCTCAATGTGGACGGTTTGAAGATATAATTTAACCTGGTTGCCAAGGTTCTACCCTAAAATATACTTTTAATGAATACCCTGCAGTCAGCGAAGAACGTTCTCATTCTATCCAGTATTATTCAAACAATTGTAAAAAATAAGAACTACCTAGGGAGGCTTTTAGTACATTGAAGTATATGAAATTCCTTTTCCAACTGTATCAAATATGCCTTGATAATAATTACTTCCAGGTTCAACACCAATTTTCTAACACTAAAAGGAGCATTTTATTTTTGAAAGATTTTTTTAAAATCATTGTATTGATCGCCAGTCACCGTTGTCAAAAGCGTGGACCCACGCACTGGAGGACCCTACTCTAAAAAAACGTTTTGTAAGAAAACAGAGTACAATAGAAAGTTTATTTCATTGCAAACTAAATTATTTTGAATAAGCCTTTGATTATTGTGCTAATCGAAATTTTGGGCACGCTATTCGATGTTTTCATTGTAAAAAATTGTTAGCGCGTAAATCGAAAACGCGCTGATCTGAACTAAGTAAATCGCAGTTTCCTGCAGTCGTAAATAATTGCAAATATCTAGACGGAAATTTACAAAATCTAAGAAATTCTTCCCCACATTCTGTTTAGTTGTCTTCTCACAATAATTGATGAACAACGCTGACTGTCCAACCCAAATTTCCCCAAAAAACTATCTTTCGTTTTATTTTTAGTTTCCGATGTAGCATTCCATCAGTTTTTTTTCCTAACTGTCCGTAGTTCACCTCCTGGTTACTGACCGGGAAAGCCATCGAATCTTTTTTTTTCTCCTCTTGGTGCATATTTTCCCACAATCTATGGACATTTTTGTGGATTCAAAATATTTTGTGTTTGATTGCAAGGGAAGCAAAGATGAAGTGTTTTTGTTTTCATCTTCAAAATCAAAAAAAAAAAAAAAAAGAATTTCTATCCACTTCATCAATTAAGGATGATTTTCCAAAAATAAACAAACATTCTTTTATTAATATCCAGCCAAGCAAAAAGAACAAAACATTTTTGATTTTGACCACAAAGAAATATGAATAAATAAATTCCTCTTGAATACAGGTTTCCCACGCTATCAAAGCGTTCTTCTGAAAACCTTCCATTTTCAGGAAGATTTCAAACAAAACTAATCTATTTAATTTAAACCACAAAGACTGATGAATAAGCCTAGCTGCCACAGGGTCAAACTCTACTCCTGCTTCTATTATGACTGAAGTTGATTACAGCAACTTTAGGATTGTATTTTTGATAAATCGAAATATATGTATTTTCAATACACGTGTGTGCGTATGAGAGAGACAGAGAGAAAGAGAGAGAGAAAGAGAGAGAGAGAGAGCGGTTAAAAAGAAATAGACAGCGTTCTCAACAAAGAAAAATGCTTTTATCTCAATAAGAAGTGGGGGGAAATGATTTTTCAAATCGGTTCAAAGAGTTGATAAAGATAGAAAAATACAATAGAGAGAGAGAGAGAAAGAGAGAGAGAGAAAGAGAGAGAGAGAGAGAGAGAAGGCAAAGAAAGAGGATTTTTTTTTTACATCAAACTACGTCATATTATTCCTTTTTTAAAAAATCAATTCTCGAGATTTAAAAAAAATCGGAGATACAGAAACGAAAGAAAGCAGACTATACAGCACTTATGAATAATGTATACACTTGATATATATATATATATATATATATATATATATATATATGTGTGTGTGTGTGTGTGGGTGTGTGTGTGTGTGTGTGTGTGTGTGTGTGTATAACTTTGCCAATGAATTATAATGTAAAATTGGACGATGTTTTTCCCGTTATTTTTGACGCAATGATTAATTTTATTTCGGGTGTATTAACGGGGATTAACTTGAAAAATCGACAGGGCCTGTTTTTTCATTTTCTTTCTCTTGTTTTAGTCTAAATGTCTTCATTTATAGCATAAAATGATCTTGCAAATACCAAGTTAAGAGTGGCATTTTCTCAAATATTTAATCGTTTGAAATATTTGTCATGTAAATCTTCGTGGATGTATAAGGTAGGTATATCGGTTTGATTAACGTGACGTGACGGACAAAGTGAGAATTTGCCTCCCTTGAATTAGGTAGGGATTGTTGTTGTCGTTGTCGTTGTTGTTATTGTAGTTGTGGTTGTTGTTGCAGTGGATAAACACACCCAGCCCCAGCCCCTGACTTGGACTGGAGTTAATAAATTCCTTTGCAATGTACAAGTGTGCATATGTATGTATGAGTGAGAGAGTTCGTTCGTGTGCGTGATTTTTTTTTTCCTGTTGAGACAGATAACTTTTTTTTTCAATTTGAAGCATTCGAAGAAGCAATGAGTAAGGGGAAAATATTCTAAATTTTGAATTAATGATATTGTCCATATCTCTTCATACGGTAAATGTACTAAAGAAATGTTTGGCATCTTCTTCCTATAAATGTTTTTAGTGTTTGCTGTGTAATTATATACGTAATGCTTTTCGTGAATTTCTTGTCACTCTGAGTCAAGGGGTTAGGAGCCCTTAGTCTGCGTTATTGATCATTTTCTCCCCAAGGTAGATTAAGCAGGTCGCCATGGGGGGTCTCTACTTGATTCCTAGCTGTTTACGTCATCTGGTGTTCTCAAACGGTCACCCATCTAGGCACTGACCAACTTTGACTCCAATGCTCGTGAAAGAACTGCTGTATCAGACGCAATTTGACTGTGACTATACAATCTTCCGAGCGAATGAAATTTTGAAGTATGTGTTTAATAAATTCTTCTCGTGATATCAAGTGGTACATTGAATTTTAAAAATATCAGTTTCTCTCAATTCAATATAGAAATATCCTTGCACTTAGAGTGTGTACTACATTAAAAAAAATGATTTTAGTTTTTGAGACTATTTGCTTGAATTTAAGTGAGATGAACTACACAGGTTGTAGAACTCTAAGCGAAGCATAAACAGATTAGCGATATCGTTCAAGAATCGAGATGAACAATAAATATAGATCGATTACCACAAAGAATTCTTTTGTTACTTTCAGGTTAGTAAAAAGATAAATTGATCATATTTAGGCTGCTGAGTCCATTTCATTTTGTTGGAAAAATCATCTTTTGATAGGGAGCAAAAAACGAATATGTTCACACTGTCTGTACAATATAATCAAGTTAGCATATCCTCGATGTTTTCATAATTAGAAAAAGATACTTTTCTTATTTGCACCTGTTGACAAAGTCAGTCATCTTTAATCTGTCAGAGTTGGATTAACTATGCAACGAAAGTAGTAACTGCTTCGGGCACCGTAATTTTCAAGGCCCCGCACCGAATGCTAGCGAACTATTAATTCTGAAGCAGTGATTCAAGACTTGCTTTATTACTATTGTACGATACTGCCTATACTGTACAATTCTTTAATGAACAACTGGGTATTTAAAACTGAAGTCGTAGCCTCTGCATAGAGATTACAAAGAAACTAAAGTAATACTATAACAGGAATGTCAGACATATTTGTCTTGTATGTCTGTATAACAAATGAAAAAATATAATGATTTCGCAAGTCGAAAATGTATGTGTTTTGATATTTATATGTGTTGATTTAGAATCACTTTATATGCAACGTGCACATGAGAAAATTATGCTGGGCCTCACATGGAGAGACCACAAGACAGCACAGTACATCCGGAAAAAAACAAAAGTCAGGGACATCATAGAATCCATTGAAAAGCTCAAATGGCAGTGGGCTGGCCATGTTGCACGAATGGCGGACAAACCGATGGACATCACGACTCACAACATGGATCCCCAGAGATCACATAAGAAACCGAGGCCGACAGAACACAAGATGGAGAGATGAACTAGACAAATTAGGAAAGTACTGGCTCCCTGACGCCCATGATAGAGAAGTGTGGCGAATCCTGGGGGAAGGTCTATGTTCAACGACGGACGTTGAAAGACTGATGATGATGATGATGATGATGATGATGATGATGATGATGATGATGATGAGATAGTGTATGCTTACGCGCCTCGCATGAGCTTAATCCGGTCCTAATATTGATTTGGGGGATTTTTTTATTCTGGAGTCGAGCGACAAAAGTCTTGCCGATGTCATGGTTTTAGGAATAGAAGGGTGTTAATATTGTGCACAAAACGGGCCAGATCTCTTAGAAGCCTCAAACGAATGGGTAATTTAAAACTCTTAAATTGCTTTCAGACAAATGTTTGGTTTTTTTTTATTTTTTAAATTCCAGCACAGATCTCAACCAAATAAGAAACTGTCCACATCAACATAGATTTCTTCAGTTCTTAAGTTGGTTTGGCTGGCAATGTATGTACGTATTGCGCATACAGACCGCACCAATCTAGCTAGACGACTGAAGATTATTATATTTACCCCTTATTATGTCTAGAAAAAAACTATTTCTTTCCCTATTTTAAATCCCCCCCCCCCAATGCATTTTCAGGGGGTGCTTCAATTAAGCTTTTGCTTATTGGCCCCTTAATTTATGCCAGGCAGTGTTCACGCTCGTTTTCAGAAAAATCGGACTTTCTAGAGATCATCGCCCAATAAAAGGCGAGAAAAGTAACTTATCCATTGATCACTCTTTTTTTGAATTTTTTCATTCACCATCCCTAACATGGCATGTTGCCAAAGAAAAGTTGGTCATACGACGGTTTCTATCGAATGACTAATTACAACTAGTGTTTTTTGTGATTTATACACTTTGCAATGACCATTTGTTTATTTCTTTGGCAACTGTTTCTGTTTATAGCTTGTAAGTGGAACTTTAGTGTAAATTAGGAATTTGTTCACATTATGCGGTCTCAGTGCGTGGGATTCTTAAACTAATCTTTTTAAAAATCTGTCATTTAATCGGCTGAAGTCATTATGATTCATAAGTTTTACAACTATTTATGATTCTCATAATAAAATAGCATTGGGTATGTTTGAGATAGCTACCCCAATTATTTTTTTAAAGCTATTTTTAAAAGTATTGCAATAATTAGATATAAAGTTAGCAATCCCCTCGACTTTTTTTTAAAAAGATGTTACAGCAGCCACTTTATAGAGTTGGTCCTATCTTTTGAGCCATTATTCGCCTTCTCTTTCTATCATGTTGAAACATTGGTGGTTCGATTATCGTCATCAATTGTTACATCTCAATTTGAAAAAATTCTAACCCTTTTAGATGCGCTAGCATCTCTAGCAGCGATTATCATCACTGGTTGACAGACGCGCTGCATTACCGAAATGTAAGTTACGTCCCTTGCCCAGTGTTGCCAATTTGCTAAATCTAGATGTGTTAAGTTGCGTCTGGATTATTTTCTCAAAATAATATATAACATGATTTCTAGATTTTAGATATACATCTGGAGAATTTCTGGGTTTCTCAATTGTTGAGATGCTTTGTGACTTAATTTAAGATGTAAACTTGAAAATAAAGTTGGCAATTCTGTCCTCGCTAGATCTTCGCACAAGAAAAGAACTTGCGTATCTATGGTCTGATTTCCTGGCTTCAGGCTTGTTTATAAGGATGTAATTGCAGTAGATTTCTTGAGTGTCTTCACAATATAATTTAATCAAATTAATTTGCAGCTATCAACAGATTTGACATGCGAAATCATTTAAACACTTCAAAGCTGAGACTCTTCACAATTGTAGCGGGCTTTTCATTTTTTTCTTAAAGACACAAAATTTGAGAATGTTCCGATGTTCCAATGGAGTATTGAGGATGTGTAGCTATGTGATATTTGCTGGTCGAGATTAGGACTTCATGACCAATCCCTAGGCAGGGTACAAGTCTTTATTCCTACATTTTTCACGCTCAACCCCTGAGCAGGATGCAAGTCTGCAGAAGAGATACCGCTACCTTAATCGCACAGCTTGGTGTGCACTCAACACTCTTTGCTCATTCCGGGAATCGTACCCAGGACCTTCTGCATGTGAGGCAGAAGTGCTAACCCTCTGAGCGGACGGTGATTGGAATGGGTAGATGTTATCATTGGACGCAAAATTAGCTTAATGTCTCTGAAGTATCAAACGGGTGCCCTCTTTCAAACACCTACATTGCTTTCAGACAAACGTGAGTATTTGCTTTTTCTTTTAATGCCAGCACAGATCTCGACCAATTTTGTGTGATGTATACTCTTCGCATAGAGTATGATGATGATGATGATGATGATGATGATCTATGCGGTGGAAATTTGTTTATTTATTTGGCATCCATTGCTGTTTATAGCTTGGAAGTGGAACTTTGGTGCAAATAAAGAATGTGTTCACATTTAACGGTCTTAGTGCGTGGGATTTCTGAGTAATCTTAAAAAATGCTTACAAATTTGTCATTTGATAGGCTGAATTCGTAACGATTCATAAGTTTTACAATTATTTATGTTTCTCTAAATAAAATAGCACTAAGTGTGCTAGAGATAGCTACCTCTTCGTACTAAATATCTTCGATGTTCTTAATGCAAGAAATTATCTTGACTTTCTACTATTTAGCTATCTCACCCATGCTTTTTTCAAGTCAGCAATCCCTCGACTTTTTTTAAATAAATATAACTACAGCCATTATATCTTATCTTTTTTGCCATTGTTCATTTTCTCACTTTACTTCGTTGAAAAAAGATTCTTCTTGTCGAAAAAAGCATCGGTAGTTCGATTGTCAACGTCAATTCTTACAGTAATCAAATTGTAACCTTTTTACCTCTGCCAATGAAATCGTAAGAGGAGAATGTGTTCACTTATGTGTGTCCGTCTGTTTGTCAATACAATATCTCCAAAAGTTTTTGATAGATTTCAATGACATTTTGCGGGAGCGAGATCAATAGGTTACTAAAGAAGTAAAAACAATTTGGAGTGGATCTAAGAATTATTTTTGCAGTTAGCTCCCCTGCAACGTAGCTATATATCTACACAGTATCTCAAAAAGCTCTCGGTGGATTTCGATAAGTTTTGTGGACTGACAAACACGCGTGAATACATATAGTGAATGTAAAAATTATCTGATACATTTCAGAAAGTTAATTTCAACATCCTGATACGGCTTCAAAATTGATTGAATCTGGAATAATGATTTTAAAGATACCAAAACCAAAATAATATTGAAACGCAATTGAAAATCGGAAGGTTATGCAAAAAGAGCGGAAATCTCGGGTCCAAATGCTGACAATTTTGAAGTATTTTATAAGTATGTGAAAACTTTTTCAAATCTATTGTATACTTTTTGTACTATACTGCTTCAAACCTTGTTGATAGAGATAAATATAGCATCAAATTACGATTAAGTCACAGAAAGACAATAATTGAACCGATATTGATATCAAGGATGGACTCAGTGTTGTGATGAGTCAACTTCTTCTGTATTCAGTTGTAATCAGAATCGAATTAAAGCTATAAATATCAGCCGTGTATAACAAAGAAGCATGAATTGCGGTTTGGATAACACTTCACAGTCATTTTCAGTCCGTTTGAATTATTTTTGCACTCTTTTAACCATTGCTTACAATATACATGGATATATTCAGACTACTGTCCTAATCCCTGGGTAAACAAAAAGAGTAATTGATGACTGCACAATTTGCTATCAACAAAATTACGTAGTTAGCTGAAATTCACAGTAGTTTCATTTCATGACTGCACTTAATGCAAAGGATAATTGCACATTTTTGTAACACTGCGCTAATTTTATATCCTTCCTATTCAATCCGTGGGGGTAGACTATTCTCATTCGTCAATATCCGATGGCATCTTCTTTTTAAAGACTTTAGAATAATCATTCCAGGTTCTCAAGAATTCCTAGTATAGATAAATAGGATAAATGGATAAAAAATACAAAAGATGATAGTAAATTTGAAGAGCACAATAATAGGGGTCATATTCTGATCAAAAAGTAAGAAAGAGTTGAGGATCTTGTCTGTATTTCAATGTTTACTCGCACCATATTTCGAATCCTACAACTGGCAGCGTTTTGTGTGGTTCTTTCATAAGGAAAGCAAAAGAATATATTAAGATGAACTTTCACAAAGCATTTAAAGTAAAAAAAAACAAACAAAACGAAATAGAATTGAACGCAGTAAACATGAAAAAAAAAAGATTTATCAAGCGAAAGATGAGAAAAGTAGGAGACAAAATGGCGGAGATAATGGTGGACAAAATGGCAGTCATCATTTCTGAAATTAAATAACAAGAAACTAACTTCTACTTAGATGGTAACGTTAAGAACAAAAAGAAGAATAGATCTAACCAGTTTTAGTTCCTTCGTTGGGGAAAATTTGAATAAACATCGAGGCCGATTTAATTGTGCTTTTTGTTTGTTTAACAAATTTTCTTTGAATTTTCTTTCATCATCATCATCAGTCTTTTAACGTCCGTCGTTGGACATAGACCTTCCCCAGTATTAGCCACACATCTCTATCATGAGCGTAGCAGAGCCACTATTTCCTGATTTTGTCTAGTTCATCTCTCTATCTTGTGTTCTGTCGACCTCGGTTTCTCATGTGATCTCTGGGGATCCATGTTGTGAGACATGATGTCCATCGGTTGTCTTTCATTCTTGCAACATGGCCTGCCCATTGCCATTTGAGTTTTTTTAATAGTTTCTATGATGTCACGGAGACCCGTTTTTTCCTGATATACTGTGCTGTCTTGTGATCTCGTTGTCCCAGGTAGATGCAGTTGTCTACCTTGCCGAGTTTATTGTTTTCTATCTTTTCGTTTTACTGAAATTTGTGTGTAAGCTGACTCGACAAGCACAGGTATTGCAATCATTTCGAAAGTTTACGTCAAACTGCTTTTTCGTTTTCACAAAATAAAGACGAGAAGTGAATGCAGCGTTCAGCGTTTGTTTTGCAGACGGTCGTTATAGAAGCATTTTGTAACTTCTTCTTTACTTCCCTACACCACAGTCTTCTGTGACCCCTTCAAATACAAACTCAGGCTATTTAACCTGACATTTAATCATTACCATTCTTCTGGGATGGGAACGCTCAAAATTCGCAAACAAATGAATGGTAATTACTTCTTCGCTTTACAACATTTCGGTTTAAGTACTTTTTATCAAGAAGCTCTACCTTCGGATTTCTATGAAAATTGCACAAATATATATATATATATATATGTGTGTGTGTGTGTGTGTGTGTGTGTGTGTGTGTGTGTGTGTGCGTGTGTGCTTGTGTGTTTGTAAAAGAGAGATAAACATTAAATTCACTAGTCATTCCAGGGTCAATGATGGTCAAAAGTGTAAGTGGATTTGGGGTGTGATAACACTTTTGATACATATATAAATATATACATAGACAGAGGGAGGGGGGAGAGAAGGAAAAAGAGAAAGAGAGGCGAAAAGAGATATATAAACAGAACGAGTGAAAAGGGATTTTGCGCAATAATAATTCGATTCGCCCGGCTGTGTGTGTAAAAGAGAGATAAACATTAAAATCGCTTGTCATTCCTGGGTCAATGATGGTCAAAAGTACAAGCGTGAGAAACACTTTTGATATCTATCTATCTATCTATCTATCTATCTATCTTTATATATATATGCGTGTGTGTGTGTGTGTGTGTATATATATATATATATATATATATATATATATATATATATGTATGTATATATATATATATATATATATATATATATATATATATATATGTATATATATAGAGAGAGAGATAGAGAGGCGTAAAGAGATGTATAGACAGCACGATGAAAAAAGATTTTGCGTAATAATAATTCGATTCGCCTGGTTGATTTCCGCACTTCTCATTCTCCTCTGTTTGTTGTGGCTGGACGGACTAGTATCGTCCTCTCTTCTCTTGATAAAAAAAAATGCGTGGGTGAATGGGAAAATAACAACTGACTCATGTTATTGGTCAAGGTAGACACGTGTAACTTGGTACATCAATTTTTTTTCTTTTAACTGTTGCACTTTCCTTTTTCCTTTCTAGAGCGATCAATTTGAGTTCAGATGGGGTAGAAACAACATCGCATTCACCTCTGACAACAAAAATGTCGAAGAAGGGGAAAAAAAGAAATAAACGAAAGAGAGAAAACTTAATGTGTGTCCGTGTATATGTGAGCATATGAGTATGTGTCGATGTGTGTATATGTGTGCATGTATTTGAGTGTGTGTGTGTGTATGAATACATGTGTATATATAAACGTATGAGTGTGTATATGTGCCTCAGTGTGTTTGTATGTGTAGGTGCATGTTTGTGCATATGTGTGCTTATGTGTGTTTATATGCGTGTATGTGTCTGTGAATAAGTGTGTCTGTCGATGTATTTGTGGATCTATGTGTGTGTGTGTGTGTGTGCGTGTGTGTGTGTGTGTTAACAGAGGAAGCCAAATAATGACCCCATTGCTGTCTAAATAATAAGAGATGTCATCATCCCAAATGAAAACCTATCTGATCATTATTATGAAAGCACAGTCTCCGATTTCGTTTTCCCTTTTTTCTGGCTGTCATTGATCGGGGGCGGAAAAGACTAGGACGCACGCAGACTGACATTCTATTCATACACACACACACACATACGCACGCACACACACACGCCTAAATATACAAGCACACGTAGCATGGGTACGTGAATACATATATGCCAATCATACGTGCATACATACTCAAACGTTTGATATATATGGCCATATTTTTCAGCGCTACCTTCACCTTTCGATATAAAGGATGAAAGTTACTATGAATAACACAGACATGATGAAAGTAGCTATGAATTAACAGATATTATGATTTTGTCGATACTTCGATGTTCATTCACATCAACTTCAGATCATTATAAAAGAAAGAGACGTTTTCAGCCTCTTCATAGTAATATGTTGATGCAAATCAGAATTACACTATCCAAGTGTAGGCAACTTACAGGCTGCTGGGTAGATCCGGCCCTCGAAGGGATTTTGTCTAGCCCACAAAGGGACTTTGTCCGGTTCGCGAATGGCTCTTGGCCGGCTAGTCAGCAAATATTGGTATAAGACTTTGTTTTTTTAAAAGATTCAAAAGATGATGATGATGACGATGATGATGATGATGATGATGATGATCATCATCATCATCATCATCATCATCCTTTTATCGTCTTTGAACCTTCCCCAAGATTTGCCAGACCTCTCAATCATCAGTCAATACTTTCTGAACTTGTCTAATGCGTTAAGCCATCCTATTTTTGCCGGCAACATAACCAGCCCATTGCCATTCAAGTTTCCTCATTATTGCCTTGATTGAAATGATTAATTGCGACTGAATCAAGTTCTTTGATTACGAACTGGCATCCTTGATTAGGTACAAAAGATTTCATAGGATGCATTATTATTCATTGATTTGGGGTAGAATATAACTAGAAGTATTGACATGAATAATTTGAAACTTTTATAACATTGATCTGGCCCAGTATTCACTCATTTTTATGCGATCTGGTCTGCTAAGGCAAAAAGGTTGCCGACCTCTGATTCTAATATTTAGCCTCTTGTTTTAACAATGAGATCAAGGATTGAAAAATCTTTCGAAATTAAATAAACTTAATTCAATAAAATATTATAGTCATACTTTTAGTCAATTTAATCAATAGACAAAAAATTGGTCTGCCTATACAGGCAACGGAATGTCCCCTCCAGGGCGCATGCCTGGGTGAAGTGTATGGAGATCCTGAGATGCACAGTCGTCAGAATCTGCCTCTTTGTCTCTCTGATGTAGTTCATAGGAAAACAAAGAGCGGTGTCTGGCTTGAAACTGGCTTAAGGGGGTCCATTTCCTGGTTTGGGAATCAGAGTAGTACTTCTCCTATACTGGCTGCCTTGTTAAAACTAGAGAGCCAAATTTTTCCTGCTGTTTTAAGCATAACTGGGATGGATTCATGCCTTCCCCAAAGGGCATTAATGCGAAGTGAACACAAAGTTTTGAACTCGAGTCGAAGATTCCGTTGTCGGTGCCGTTACCCGCACATCCATATTATTATATACTAGACATTCAATCATTTCGTTTTTAACGTATAGTATAATTTGTTCTCACATCAGTACTCTCTAGTGACAGCATGTTTCCTCGATTCTTCGGTATTCAAGCTGATTTTAGTTATGATGTCGTCTTGAAGATTTTCTTTGTTCCAAGGATTCTGTAAACCATTTTGCAAGGCTTTTCGAGACTGTTTCAGGTGTGTCTGTAATGATGGGTACAATTTTCACCTTCATATTCCATAATTTTTTCAGATCATTGCCAAGGTTTAGACATTTTCCCACATTTCTACTTTCTTTCAATTTTGATATGTGGTCTGCTACAACAACGATGTTTATTGATAGGTATTCTTCCCTTTGTTAACGATGAATAGATCTGGTTTTCTTGCCTGGATTGGGTATATCATTATTATGGTCCAAACGCAGTCGCTTGCACAGTTCATAATTGATTCCCTTCCCAGTATACATACACATATTCATGCATAAACGCACATTCACACATGAACACATTCGTATACTTACATATGTTTATACATTCATGGGCATACATATGTACGAATACTTAGTATATACACAAATACATATTCATTTACAAACATAAAAACATTATTTTTGTAAATATATATCAATATGTGCAAATGGAAACAAAGCAAATGAGAAAGGGTGAAAGAGAAAGAAAGTGGGAAAAATAAAGATAATGAGACAATAGGGAAAGAGAGATAAAGAGATGGTTAAAATGAAATAGATGTAGAAAAAGAGAGAAGGTGAGAGAAATAGAAATAGAATGAGGCAAAGAGGAGATAGGACAGGGAGAAAAAGAAATACAGGTGAATAGGCAGAGAGGAAGAGAGAAAAACAGGGAAGAATAGAGAAAATTAGATGCTTAAAACTAAATACAAGACAATATTTGTGGCTTCCGTGCTCGTGCACCAATGTCCATTATTAGTGACAGTTCTCTTCATATCAGTGCGTGGGTCGGCGGGCACAGTGCGCAGGGAGGAGGCCTACATGGTAGTGTACGTTTGGGACCTTTGATATGGAAGCGAAAGAAAAATGCAAGGATTGTGAGATGTGTAGTTGTTGGTGGGTGTATAGATACATGTGTGTCTCCCTGTAGAGCTTAATCTGTGAGACATGGATATCTCTCACGAATGAAATTTAGAAGGGAGTTGGGAAGAGAAGGAGGTGAGCACAAGAGACAGAATTGGCGTACATAGGAGAGAGAGAGAGAGAGAGAGAGAGAGAGAGAGAGAGAGAGAGCGTGTGTGTATGTTAGAAACGGAGAGTGGGCATAGGAGAGAAAGAGAAAGTAACAAATAGAAGAGAGATAGAAAGTTGAGAAAAAAGAACAAAGCGCAATTGTCAATTGTGGAGTTATTCAAGAGATGTTGAAAGCTTTTTTTTTTTTGCTTTTCTTTTTCCGGTGGTAAAACAAAACCGTAAAACATTTTTTTTTTTAAATTTCGTTTTTAAAGCAACAACGTCCTATTTTGTTTTGTTGATTGTTGTTTCATGTTTCGTTCGTGAGAAACAAAAACGTTTCTTTTTTTATATTTAGAGATGAAAACTGAGCGAGAGATCTATCTACAACAGATAAAATCAGTCATGATTAAATATAAACGCACAAAATTTAACACTCAGTCTGGCACAAGGTTGAAATAATGAAGATATTACTAACTTGTGCAGACAGATCCGGTTCGAGGTCGCCAAGGGCGTCAAGTATTGGGAGGCGCCTGCATTGACGTCCACAGTGTGGGTGGAGGCGTAAACGATGGATCAGTTGTTCTCAGCGAGGGTAAGGGGGTTTGAAAGTTAAACTATATTGCTAATAAAAGATGATTGTGCAATACAATTGTTTTATGTAACCCCAATATATTCATTAATAACAGTAAGATACATTCTGTATATACCCTTTTGTCTCTTCCCCCCCCACCCCCCACACACACATAGAGGAGTGGCAGCAGACCCCCAGGGGCATCAGCCATGTGTCCGAGGAGAACGGTAAAACTTTTCAAATAGTAATGGAAATATCAAAAAATGGATAAATCAAACAATCCAAATAGTAAAATTCCCTGATGAGCAGTCATATTTTTCAAGAATATCTGACAGTTGAATACTTTCTATTGAGTCTTATTCTTATATATATATATATATATATATATATATATATATATATATATATATATATATATATATATATGCTGAGTTTAAGTGATATATCTATTTACACAGAAATTCCTCATCCACCAGAGTGCTCTATTCCTATGGAAGAGCATATATATATATATATATATATATATATATATATATATATATATATTATTGTGTCATCCACAGACTGCTGTTTCGATGTATTAGAAGAGCATTATATATATATTCTCATCATAAAACATTAATGAATAAATAACATGATACTCTACTTCAAAGGAAACCGAAGTTCAGTTTGTCTGTTATATCGGAAACCATTTGGCTGATTCCGTAAACCTCACTGACAGAAGACTACAATAGACGAACATAGTGAGGAACATACTACACAAGCATAATGACTGTGAAACTAGCCGACTACCCCTCGCTCTACTTCAAACGTCTCTCACGATGTAAATGCATTGAATGACCTCTGTTTTGTCTCTACAGAAAATTGAACGACTTTGGAGTGTTCCCTCCTGGATGCATATCTGGGCTAAGCGTATGGGGTTCCTGGAAAGCCCAGTCGCTAAAATCCTCTTTCTCGTCCTAGCTGAATTGAAGAAAAGCAGAAGTCTGGCATCAGCTTGACTGCAGGGGCTGCCGAAAGGACATCGAATTGGGCGTCAGCCCTCCTCTAGGAGGCTCCAATCTTTGGTGTCCTTCTCCTAGACTGGTTGCCTTCCCAAGGCTAGAGAGATCAATCTACCCTACTGTTTCATATATAACCTGTTGATGCATGTCTTTTCCAATGGTATTAGTGCAAATTGAACATAAAAGTTTTGTTTTTTTTTAACTTGAGTCAATGATTAGATTATCCGTGCCATTAGCACTACGCCAATCGCATCTCAATGTAAATGTATTATCTATTGTATTATTCTGATTGCTATACTTCCTGAATGTCATTCATTTCTTCTCCAGTGTCTTTAAGACTTACTGACTACAAAACAATGAGCGAGATACCCAAGACATGAGCAATCAACTCGAGGACTTCCCAAAAGTAACCCGGTGGGAGGTGAAAGAAGCCATTAAACAGACGAAGAAAGGAACTGCCCCTGGACCAGACAACATCACTATCGACCTACTCCGAAAAGAGGGTAAAACCATCACTCGGAAACTGGCCGTCCTCTTCAACTTGTGTCTAAAACTCAGTAAAGTCCCAGACGATTGGAACACTGCTAGCATAATGCTTTTATATAAAAAAGGAAACCTGAAAGACCTCAACAACTATAGGCCTATAAGCCTACTCAACTGTGTATACAAACTTTTCACAAAGATCATCACCAACCGAATCACAAAAACACTCGATGAAAATCAGCCACGTGAACAGGCTGGCTTTAGAAGAAGCTACTCGACCATGGACCACCTGCACTCGATAAATCTGCTGAAAGAAAAAGTAGCTGGGTATAAACTACCACTTGCCGTAGCATTTATCGACTTCAAAAAGGCGTTCGACTCAGTAGAAAGTATAAATCCCTCAGGTCATTGAGGCCATCAGTCTGCAAGGTGTAGATCCAGTATATGTTGAAGTGTTGAAACACATATACAATCACGACAGCTCCTTTATCAGGTTACATAAAGACTCGGACCCCTTTCAGCTCCAGAAAAGAGTAAGACAAGGTGATACCAGCTCACCTAAACTCTTCACAGCCTGCCTCGAGATGATCTTCAGAAGGCTAGACTGGGAGAGTAAAGGAATTAAAATAGACGGCGAGTATCTGAGCAACCTCAGATTTGCAGATGACACAGCACTTTTCACAGGGAACCTACACGACCTCCCACTAATGATAGATGAACTAAATGAAGAGAGTAAGAAAGTCAGCCTACACATGAACTTCAGCAAAACGAAGATCATACGCAACAACCACATCGGAGATAAAAACACTAAGATAAAAATTGAGGACCTACAACTGGAGGAAGTAGACAATTACATCTACCTAGGGCAATGAATCTCCATGAGACCCTCAAAAGAAGAAGAAATCAAGCAAAGAATCACTCTAGGATGGCAAGCCTTTGGCAGAGCTAGCTCAACTTTCAAAAATAATAAGATCCCATTATTCCAGGAAGGGTGTATAACCATTGCATCCTCCCAATAGTCACTTATGGAGCTGAAACATGGAACCTAACCAAGAGACAGACCCTTAAATTGAGAACCAAGCAACTTGCACATGAAAGAATAATGCTGGGCCTCACATGGAGAGACCACAAAACAGCACAGTACATCCGAGAAATGACAAGACTTAGGAACATCAT
This sequence comes from Thysanoteuthis rhombus, assembly GCA_963457665.1. NCBI lineage: Eukaryota > Metazoa > Mollusca > Cephalopoda > Oegopsida > Thysanoteuthidae > Thysanoteuthis > Thysanoteuthis major. Next base: position 48,076,266 of record OY735221.1, read on the forward strand.
AGAATCCATTAAAAATCTCAAATGGTGGTGGGCTGGCCATGTTGCAAGAATGGCAGACACTCGATGGACATCACGACTCACAACATGGATCCCCCGAGACCACATGCGCAACCGAGGCCGGCAAAATGTTAGATGGAGAAACGAGCTAGACAAGTTCAGGAAGTACTGGCTCCGTGACGCCTATGATAGGGAAGTGTGGCGAATCCTGGGGAAGGACTATGTCCAACGACGGACGCTAAAAGACTGATGATGATGATGATGATTAATTTCTATTACACATTTTATAAGTGGGCAAAGAACATGTGAAGTCTATAGCTATCCAAGAGAATTTAAGAATAGTATAAAATGGCAATAAAACTATAAATTCTTATATCTTTCATTCTTTCTCTTGTCCATCTCTCCCCAACCTTGCAATGTAAGGAACAAGGGTAAGAATAAGCAAGGATGACATGCTTGGATAGGAGCAAAAAGGACACAACCTTCATTATAATTGTCTACCTTCTCATCAATAAGGGTATGAATAACCGTTTTCAAGCACGTTTCAAACGCCAACTCCTTGAATCGGGAAAAAACGCGAAAGATAACAAGACGGATATCCCATAAACTAGATTCCCCCCTGAATTCAATTTTTGCTTTGATTAAATTTATCAAGAAGATAGCATTCACCATACATTCTATGATGAGTGTCCAGAAAGTCGCAAAGGGTTAACAAATCTGAAAACGTTTCTGTTCGTCAATCTTGTATGCATTTATTTTCTAAATGAAATTTACAAGAAGGATTTCAGTTTTGATTCTACCTAAATATAAAGTAAACAACATGGCTACCATTTTCAGAGTGTCCGGTAAATTCATCGCAGTAAATATATCGTTGATGATGGAGTATATCACGAAACATTATTTGTACATTACATTTAAACACTATTTATACATTCATATATTATAATCTCTGTGGGGTTAGTGTTAGGGAAAAGTACGCAGTACTAGTATTTACCGACAATGTATTTGCACGCGATGTGATAACTTCGCGATGAATTCACTGAGCCATGAAATTACAGATGATGTATTTACCGCGGTATTATTACCGTGGACCAACTTTCAGTGGTATTAGGATTAGTTTTAAACTCTGAAACTTTTGTCTTTCAAAACGCCCTTTACCACACGTATAGTTTTTAGTTATATTTTAAGGATTATTTACCCGAACCTCTACGAAAATAGGGTGCGATAAAAAGTTGGTTTAATGTGGGTTTACTCAACACCTTAAAAATTATTTCAGTCCTCGCAGCTATTGCCGCGAAGACATCAGAGTACTACTTTTGAGGTCTCATGACGAATCCTGAGGCCCCAGACTATACTAAAAGTGGTACCACGCTTAATGAATATTTAGAGCATATATTTGATCAGCGCTGATAATATCTAAATAATACATTGAAAATGAAATTTTGATTTTTTTTTTAAATAATGCATTTATTTTTTGACCAAAAATATAATTGTAGAAAAATATATAAAAGTGAATAAGGTAAGGGGTATTGATTAGTTTTCTTTGCCTCCTGTGCCCCTCACCACCCCTTCTCTTCCAACGCCTTGTTGCCATCACTTGCCTTCCAGTACCCCTGTGTCTTTCAGCGCCCACAAGGGGGTGGTAGCCCCCACTTTTGGAATCTTTGCAGTATGTCAACAAATAGTACAGGTCTGGTTAAAGTTACTTAATGGAAACTGCAAAGCAAGCCTGGGACAAATTAAAGGACCAACTTATAAATTCACGTTCTAAATTTACCCCTCACTAAAAACTTATTTGGGGGTTAACACATTTTCTACACATAATAAAGAGTAATTGTTCAAATTTTCAATCCTCTAGCTTCATTGGTGTAACTTGTACACACACATAGCCAGCCAGCCAGCCAGCCAAACCCACTTAAAATCTGAAAAAATCTATGTTGACAGTCTTAATGACAGATTGTCAGGTGGTGTTTAACGCGAGGCGCGCTTCAATTTTTCTTTTTTTGTATAGAACTCAATGACGCTGCAAGTGAAGATGTCATCCTAGGATGACACCGTGAAATAGTCAAACAAGTCTATTATATCTTTGGGAAAGTCCAAAAGGAGGGACACTTGTACGTCACGGTGCACACAAGGGTGTATAATTGACAACAACACACCTACCCTGTTCAACACGAAAAAAAGGTTTTATCTGAGAGTGTTTACTTTCTCCTTTGAGAAAGAAGGGAAGGATAATAGAGTTTTCTTACCGCAAATGGATATGATATGTCAACTCATGTTCTGCAAAGTCATTTAGTCTCATTATTACCTAATGTGTAATCCCGATTTCACTCTTCACGCATCAATAAACTGAACAAAATGTTTTAGAAAAAAAAAGCAAAGTCATTATTTGCTTCATTTAAACTCAAATCGAATAAACAAAAGAAAAGTGCAAGAATTATCACAAGAATCGGTTGATTAATTAATATTTCTGTGTTCTTCTGATTGGAGATTTGATATCAATTTAATGTGACTGTATAATGATCAATATCCATCCTAGGTCTGACTGCATACAAAACATGCAGTTTTTGAAGATTATTTTTTAGATTTTTTTTACGTTATTCTTTTAGATTCTTTTTCAGATACAGGGCGCTCCTCTCTGCAATTTCAGGATTTGTGGGTCCCAAGCACCACATCTGTGATCAATCAGACGATGAAATTTCAGACAAACCAATAAAGGATTCTTTCGATATAATTTTCAATCTCCTTTTTTTTTTTTTTAGTATCGTAAAGAAGTTATTGATCAACCGTTGCCTCCAAAGGTGGCAAAGAGTTCTATACTTTTTTATATGTGTGAGTGTGTGTTTGTGTGTTAGTTTGACGCTCCTGACCACAACGTTTTGTCAACAAACTTGAAAATTGTATCAGTACTCCAATGAACCCCTCATTTTTTTTTTTTTTTAATTTTTAGGAAAAAAGTCTATTTGACGTTTTGAGGGGCTTATTGTGACGAGTTCATTGATAACATTTAGATTATCGGGAATCTAGATATTTGTAGATGTTTTCTCTACTCGATTTTATATGTTTTCCGATGGAAAATGCCTGTAATGTCAGAAATAGAATTTGTTCAAACCATATTTTTCTTTGATGAGAGTTTTTTTTCCATAACTTCAAATCTTGACGCTATGGTTGTTCAATTGTTGACTATGATATTCTATCATATTATTATTATTATTAGATTATATATTATTATCATTAGATTATATATTATTATCATTAGATTATGTATTATTATCATTAGATTATATATTATTATCATTAGATTATATATTATTATTAGATTATATATTATTATTAGATTATATATCATTATTAGATTATATATTATTATCATTAGATTATGTATTATTATCATTAGATTATATATTATTATCATTAGATTATATATTATTATTAGATTAGATGAGTATTACAAACCATTATTAATGATTTTTTACTGCTATTTTACTTCATCTTAATTGTTTGTCTTTTTTATCAAAACTCAACTCAGACCGTCGATTTACGGCGGTGAGTAAACAGCTTGGATCGGAAATTTGAAAAAAAAAAAAAAAAAACCTTCCGGTGAGACCCGAATGCACCAGCAGCTCTGCCAACTGATCAACGAGAATTTCACGGCTTGGCAGAAGATCAAATCTAATCCTTTAACCTTACCTTCATTCTTGATCCCTTTGTGCCATGTTTGTTTTTGTTTCTGTACTGAATGCATTGGTAAAACAATTATCTTTTTATTATTTATTTTTCTTAGTAAAAGTAAATCCTAGTTATCGAATTTTGACAACTAATATTCTATTTGTATCTTAGATGTTTTTTTTTGTTGTTTTTTTTTGTTTTGTTTTTTTTTGTCACAGCTCAACTACGGCTGTCAGTCGACGGCAGTGATGGCGATTCTTTTCTGTACGGCGTGTCGAATTTTTTAATTCAATAATCCTGTTATCGGAGAGTCACTTACATGCATACATCTATTTTGGCTTCAGTTAAATGTTTATTAATAACGGGCTTATTTTTTGTAATATATTTATCAAACTAGGTTCTTAGATAAAACATAACTCGAAATTCCAAAATATACTTAAAAAACAAAGATGACAAAATGAAAAATGTTTTTTTCAAGTCTATCGCATGTCAGCAAACACTTGCAGTGGGTCACAGCAGACACGCGCGTAATAGGTTCGCTATTTATAATCTACGGCACTGGCAAAAAAAAAGCAACTAAAAAAAGGGTGGGGGATAATAGTAAATAATAGTAATACTGGTTTGCAATATTCATCTAATGAAGACAGATGATAAAACATAATTGCTTTACCGATACTCTCAATACAGAATTAAAAATCAATATAGCACCAAGGGGTCATGGTGGATAGTAAGTTTAATGGTTAGATTTTATCTCCAGTAAAACCCTCAGAGCTCCCGTTGCTTAGGTGGTTAAGAGAGGCCGTTGCATTTGACCGGGGCTCCCTTGTGACAAAAGGGGCATGAGTACGAGTCTCACCGGGAGCCTGCTTCTAACTTCCGATTTTTCGGTCAATGCCGACTACTTGAGTTAGGGTTTTGATTAAAATATAAAACAAGCAAAAAAAAAAATTGGGATGAAGCGAAACAGTAGTCAAAAATGTATGATAATACTTTACAATAATTCATCTAATAAACTTTTTTTTTAATTAAGATAATTGCTTACTGATACTAATAAAAATAATGAATAAAAAATAATTGAGAAAACTTCAGTACAAGTCTGAAGATAACTTTTTTTATCATAATATGAATAACAAGACTGATATCTACAAAATTCATCTTACAGGTGTGTAAAGGCAGATTTCGGTCCAATAAATAAATACATTTATACTAAAAGAGTAGATTTGTTTTTTCATTCATTCATTACGTAAACATAATACAAAAGTTACAGCAATCATCTTAAGTCGGAATGAAAATAGAAATTGAGTTTAACCCTGTCGCGACCGGGCTTATACTTTTGTGTTCATCTGATAAAAGATTTGCTGGTTTCTTTTTGTTTTTGTTTTTTTCTGATCAACGTGTTCTAACTCTACTATCAGTCAAACGATAGATTTTCGGTCTAATCAATAAAGGACTGTTTCTCCGATGTCAGTTACAAATTTATCTTTGTCTGTTCGAATGGTGTTATCACATCTACCAGAAGGTTGTCGGTAGCAAAGCTCTCAGCAGCCAATTAAGCTATGGGATTCTATGATGGCAGTGGGCTTGCCATGTTGCAAGAATGCCAAACAACCGATGGACATCGTGACTCACGACATGGATCTCTCGAAATCATATGCGCAACCGAGGCCGGCAGAATATTAGATGGAGAGATGAGCTAGACAAATTCAGAAAGTACTGGCTCAGCGACACCCATGATAGAGAATTGTGGCAAATCCTGTGGAAGGTCCGTCCATCGACAGACGTTGAAAGACTGATGATGATGATGATGATGATGATGATGATGATGATGATGATGATGATGATCTTGGAGATCCATGCCGTGAGTCGTGATGTCCATCGATTGTCTGCCATTCTTACAACATGGCCAGCCCACTGCCATTTAAGCTTTTTAATGGATTCTATGATGTCCCTGACTCTTGTCTTTTTCTGGATGTACCGTGCTGCCTTGTGGTCTCTCCATGAGAGGCCCAGCATGGTTTGCACATTGGAAATTATATTGGCCGTTCCTGCTGGGACCTCGGTACCAAAAGGCCCAGCCACATTACTTGCTTTGGGTAGGGGTGATGTGCTCCAAGGGCGACTACCCAAACATTACTCCAAGAGAGATAGTGCATAGATCCGTCCAAAAATTTAATCAATTCTTTTGTAGCTTACTATTCATCTTTCCACAAAATTTCAACAGAATTCATTGTGAACGTTTGGATACATCGTGTGGACAGATATGAACATATACATGAATATATGAAAAAAATATCAATCAATGAAAAAAAAACCTGGATCCGCCCTATAATTTAACCACCGTTTCACAGAATTTCATTGAAATCCATCTGGGGATATCGTGTGGACGGACTGACGGACAGATGAACAGACGTAAAGACAGAAAGGCGCGACCCAACCTCTCCAACCTTGTTGACGAATGCAAACTTCGATGCCGAGCGATGGGAGGTGGGGAAATGAAGGGTAAAGTCTCTATGATAAGAGCTCATCTCCTGTCAGCCGTATGGTTCTCGGAGACTAGACTTCCTTAGGCGAAAGGGACGGTAGTTGAAGTGTCACCAAGATGGTCACTTCAATACCGCTTCATTGTCTCTCGAGGTGGAGAGAAACATCCTGTTTTCGCCGGTTGTTCTAAAAAAAAATTTGGTGTCATTCTTTTAAAATAAATTCTCAAGATTCTGTCTGTTTAATGGTACCCAAACGCAAGGGGTTCGATTTGCAATGTAAGTAAAATACCAAACTGAATCCTTACTTTGTGTCCGTCAGATTTGCAGAACGGAATCTTCATCTTTTTTTGTCTGCATAAAGAAGACATCGAGCTGAAAACATCAACAATAGAGTGGGTTTTCTGCAGGTTTCTATTTTATGTGCCATTCAGTTTTTTTGTTTTTTGTTTTTTTTGTTTTTTATCTATCTATTTATTTATTTTTTTTCAACTCTTGAGATTCTGTCTATCTAAGGATTTTTACTGACAGTTTATCCATCACTTGGCAAAAGTTCCTTTTTTACAATGACTCGTTCATTGGGTCTTTAAATTTTGACCTGGCAAAATGAACAAAAGAGAAATGTTCGTTCTGTGGAAACAGGACAAGAAAAACATTGTAATCTCTCCGGAAATTATGCAAGTGTTGTTGATGTTGCTGTTTTTGGTGTGTAATTGACCAATCCTCCTTCATCAGATCATATCGACCAGACAAGACATTCTCTATTATGATACACAACCAGACGCAGATTATTAGAGGTGGCCAAAGGTATCAGGACGTACAAACAAACACACACACACCTTGCACGGGCAAAGTACAATTAGAAAATATTTTGAATACCTCAAATAAGATTTCAAGTTCAAATAACCCCAAATAATGATTATAAATTAAGCCTAAAAAAAAAAATATTTTGTTGTTTTTTATCAAATATAAGTAAGATGACCAATAAGGCCTCATCATATAATATCGACAAGGCAAGACATTCTTCATTATGATATACAACCAGGCGCAGATCAAAGGGGTGGTCCAGGGGTCCCAGACCACCCCCTTCCGTATGGGCAAAGCACAATTTGAAACATTCTTCTGAATACCTAGAATAAAGCAATATCAAGTCCAAATGATCTCAAGTAATCATAAATTAAGTTTACAAAAAATGTACTACTTTGTTTTTCATCTAATATAAGTAAAATGTGTTCTATGTTGTAAACTTCTTTGATTGATTTTTTTTTACTTCACCCTTTTGTGTTAGTGCTGAAACGATATGACACAGATATATTTGAAAAATGCTGGATCTCGTTCAGCTTTCTTACTTGTTATGCTTGAATTTTTTTGTGCATTTATTTTTTAAAATAGCTGTTTCTTTTTCTATCAGGACACCCTTTCTCAAAATCATGGATCAGCTTATGACAACAAAGTTTCATATCGAGGAGACATTTTAAAATGAAACCTCGTTGCCATAAATATCGCTTAGGAGATATTTGGTCATTTTTATACAAGATAATATTGAAGATAAAATTGAACGTTGACAATTCGACTTGAGAAAAACGTATCTTCAAATACGTCAAAAGCGTATACAAGACCACAGGGGAAAATATATATATGTATATATATATATATATATATATATATATATATATATATATATATATATATATATATAATACATCAATAATAAAGAAAAAAATATTGGTTTTACGCAACAAATATTTATTTTTCTACTTATTCTCTCTCTTTGTAAATGACCGTAGAACACCTCTTCCCTGCTAATTACATAGATTTAAGATTGCATACAGAAAATTTCGTGTAAACATTCAGCTATCATCTGTGTCAGGCTACGGACGTGTTGATCCAGACACACACACACACACACACACACAATCGATGAAATTGCCTTTTTGGCAAAATATACTTATTATAGTTTGATTATAGTTTGATTTCATTTCCATTTCATGACGAACTAGTTCAGAAAGTATTGGCTCAGCGACGCCCATGATAGAGATCTGGCGAATCCTGAGGAAGGTTTATCACAATAAAAGATTGATGATGATGATGACATGAACTTTTGATCGTAAAAAATGGGTTTTTTTTATATCCTTGGTGTGTCCGTCGTTGGACATAGACCTTCCCTAGGATTTGCCACACTCCTCTATCATGGGCGTTGTGGAGCCAGTACTTTCTGAATTTGCTAGCTCGTCCAACCATCAAATATTCTGCCGGTCTCGGTTGCACATGTGATCACGGGGGATCCATGTCGTGAGTCGCAATGTTCATCGGTTGTCCGCCATTCTTGCAACATGGCCAGCCCACTGCCATTTTAGTTTTTGACAAGAGTTGTGACTAATTCCAATTTTTCGAAAGATCATCACCCCTAACACAGCATACTGCCAAAAGATTTTGTTATGTGACAGTTTCTATGGGATAACTAACCAAGCCCGTTTTTAATTGTTATTGTAGTAATTCTTTCCTTTCCTCCCCCTCTTTCCCACTCTCTTGTTGTTTGCGTGTGCCCCCCCTCTCTCTCTCTCTCTCTCCGTTCGACCAAACAATATCTCCAAGGGTTCTCAATGAATATCAATGAATTTTGTTGATGGCTGGGCAATGGGTTGAGGAAAGATCCAATTTCGTGTCGGAAACAGGATTGTTTTTACAGTCAACTCCCCTGTAATAGCTGTATGCCCACACCGAATTCATCAATGAATCTCAATGTGATTTCCTTGACAGGGTGTTCATCGGGTGAGGGGAAATCGATTAAATTCTGTGGTGCATCCTGGAATGTTTACTATTATATCCCCTGCATCGTAACTATTTATGAAATTTTTTTCGTTCAGCTTTTGATAAAAATGGCGTTGGTAGAAATATACGTTCTCTGTGTTTTTTTGTTTATTCATCGTTTTATTTTAACCTTAGACCAGTGACTCTTGATCCTTCGACTCTCTCTCCCACCTTCTCTCACTTTGCGAGGAGCTGCGGTACTCATCTTGGGAATCAGTAACAAAGACAATTGAAAATATGTGCTTTTGCGGTGGGGTGAGTCACATACTTCGTGATTTTGTTGAATAACAATGAATATTCACAGACATGTTTTCAAAGAATTTTTTTAACAGAAAGGTCCTTGATTCGCCCAGAACTAATCAGGATTCATTTTCTTGGTGCGTGCGAACATTGATGCAGGGTCAGCTCCACGTAACGGCAACACAGGTAGTCACCCAGAGCGCCAAGTGCAAGGAGGCACCTGTCATGTGTCCGAGACGGTAGAACTTCCTTAATACAAATATGGGAAAATGAATACATTTTACCGAAAAAAATATTCTCCCATTTTCAGGAATATCTTTCTATTGTAATAAATTTTTTATCACTGCATACTATTTCCCTCACCATAAAATAAAGATAAATGAATAAGATAACCTTACATTTTGAAGGGTGCCGAAAATCAGCTCACCAGGTGCACCAGGAGCCCTGGGACCGGTCCTGCATGGATATAAAGGGCAATAGTGTTCTATTGCCCATCCTCCTCTGTTTCCACAATGGACTCGACATATTTCGTTGATTTTAGGTGCGTGTTTCTCAGCAGTTTATCGAACTTAATCTAGAAAATAATTAAATCAAAACAGGCTCCTTATCAGAATTTATCCCTGTCAAGCAAATTTCTCAATAAAACAATGAAAAATCTATCCATCTGTTTATATCTATCTCTTTATCCCAGTCTGTTTATATCCATCTCTCTCTCTCTCCCTCTCTCTCTCTTTCTCTGTCTGTCTGTCTGTCTGTCTGTCTGTCTGTCTGTCTGTCTCTCTCTCTCTCTCTCTCTCTCTCTCTCTATATATATATATATATATATATATATATATATATATATATTCATGTAGATAGATAGATAGATAGATAGATAGATAGATAGATAGATAGATAGATAGGCAGATCTCTCTCTCTCTCTCTCTCTCTCTCTCTATATATATATATATATATAGAGAGAGAGAGAGAGAGAGAGATTGATATAAACAGACTATATATATGTATAGAGATAGATAGATAGATAGATAGATAGATAGATAGATAGATAGATAGATCGATTGATAGATAGATAGATAGATAAATAGATATAGATAGAGAAAGAGAGAGAGAGAGAGAGAGGTGAACAGACTGAGATAGATAATCAGTTAACAACGATGAGCGAATATATCTTATTCAATAGACTAAATGACCGATTCTGTACTCAAGTACAAATAAACAGTCGGTCCCAAATTCAAATTCTCATTTTAGATGATTTATTTATCAAATCAACCACCTGAGAGATTTAAGTGTGGGTAAATAGTTATAATTATAATAATGTCCTTAGATGACAAAGTTTTTATTGTATTTTTTATTTCATTCAGTCATTGTGTTTGATGCCGCTTACGCAACGATAAAGGTCTCTGAACTCTCAACACACCTTCATATATATATATATCTTTATATATATATATATATATATATATATATATATATATATATATATATATATATATATAGTTGGAAAATAAAGGATTAGTGCAAAAGGGAGAGACAGCGGAGATAAATTTAAGAAAGTGAGTATTTCATAATCACAGAAAAAGGATTGGTTTAGAAAGAGAGAAAGATATCCTACCATTGAGAGAGGGGGGAGAGAGAGTGATGAGAAAACAGAGAGAATGAGAATACGATTTGCACCCATGAGAATACATTGCGTCATTTTCCTGTAAAACTTCGAAAAAAACATACTGCAATACGCCACCAACACGGTTGGTTGCTTCAAACGGTAGACACACACCAACCAGACACACTCCTCATAAGATTTTACAGTTTATTTAATCTGAATGAAAAATTATTTATTCATATCTAACCAGCCATATATATATATATATATATATATATATATATATATATATATATATATATATATATATATATATATATTTCATGTGTCATTGTTAGTGATGCGTATCGAGAGACAAACAGGAAACGGGCCTTAATGGGCATATGAATCAAATTAGCCATCTGCAAAAATGTCATTTCGTTTTTGTAAATAAACCTTGGTACCGGAGCATTGCTTTCTTAGAAATTGTTTGGTAAAATATTTCTGTATTGAATAACCACTTTATTAGTGACAACATTATTAGTAACTGAGCGGAAGCCTTTACACATAATTTTGTCAAACTTTGGTCTAAACCTAGAGATGGCTTTGTTTTTCTATCGTAACAAGTACGATAACAAGAAAAACAATCCTCACTAAATTTTGGCAGTAAAAGTTGACATTCCTTCATAATTTTTATTTGAAATCACAACAGACCGATTGGTTGGCGGATCTCCTAGTGACTGAGTTGAATTTACGAATCTCACTAATCTACGAAAATTTATGTTAGAAATACGCAAGAGTTTATTTCAAATCTGATAATACATCCATAAAACTTAACATTTCGCTGTCGTAGTTTGACTTCATGGTGAAGTGTTTGATGGCCGTCTCTCTTACGGATTAAGCCAAACCGAACCCAATGTATCAACGAAATTTATTTCATAGATACGTGAGGGATTATTTCATAATAAATTTATTCTACAAAATACTTTTTTATATTTTTTCATTTATTTTATTCACAGAACCAAAAGTTGCAGTAATCATTTTTAGTCGGAATAGAAGTGGGAGTGGAGTTTGACCCTGCAGCAGCTAAGCTTTTGCTTATTTTCTTATGATTTATCTCCCTCTTCTATTAAACTTAATCCTCATTTCCAAGAGCTGTTGTTGTTGTTTTTTCATCACAACTTGATTTGGGCCGTCAATCTAGGGCAGTGAGAAAACTAAAGCCCCTCCTGCCACAGGAATGGAGAGTGTGTTCGAGGTTATATTTGATCAAACGGGTGTCATTATCTTGAATAAAGTTTCTGAGGAGGGACATTCGTACGCCACGTTGCACACTTGGGTGTGTAATTGACAATAAAACCATCCTACCCTGACGAATACGAAGAAAAAAATTTTTTAGAGAAAGTTTTATTTTTCTTCTTCCAAATAAACGACTATGGATAATAGAGTGATCTTACCTCAAATGAGGAAAATCTGTCAACTCACTTTCTGCAGAATCATTGAGAAGTCTTTTTTTTTTTATTTAGGTGAAGAGTTCTATCCCTTTTTACACCTCCAGCATTTCTGGACGTACCGTTTGGGGGCTGGAGTTGATGGGTTTATCAATAGCATCTAGATTCTGGAAAATCTAGATGTTTCTACGAGATTTTCAAGTCTATTTCAGATGTTTTCCTGAGGAAAACACCATTGAAGTCCTAAATATGAATTATTCTGACCGTATTTATTCTTCAATGGAATTGTTTTACAGGTCTTCAGATTTTAACGATCATCATCATCATCATCATTAGTCCTTTAGCGTCCGTCGTTGGACATAGACCTTCCCCAGGATTTGCCACACTTCTCTATCATGGGCGTCACGGAGCCAGTACTTCCTGAACTTGTCTAGCTCGTCTCTCCATCTAACATTTTGCCGGCCTCGGTTGCGCATATGGTCTCGGGGAATCCATGTTGTGAGTCGTGATGTCCATCGATTGTCAGCCATTCTTGCAACATGGCCAGCCCACCGCCATTTGAGATTTTTTATGGATTCTATGATATCTCTAACTATTGTCTTTTCCCGTATGTACTGTGCTGTTTTGTGGTCTCTCCATGTGAGGCCCAGCATTATTCTTTCATGTGCACGTTGCATGGTTCTCAGCTTACGGGTCTGTTTCTTGGTTAAGTTCCATGTTTCAGCTCCATAAGTGACTATTGGGAGGATGCATTGGTTATACACCCTTCTTTTTAGGATTAATGGGATCTTCTTATTTTTGAAGGTTGAGCTAGCTCTGCCAAAGGCTTGCCATCCTAGTGTGATTCTTCGCTTGATTTCTTCTTCTTTTGAGGGTCTCATGGAGATTCGTTGCCCTAGGTAGATGTAGTGGTCTACTTTCTCGAGTTCTGTGTCCTCGATTTCAATCTTAGTGTTCTTATCTCCAATGTGGTTGTTGCACATGATCTTCGTCTTGCTGAAGTTCATGTGTAGGCCGACTTACGGTTGTTTAATTACTGACTGTATGGCGAGTTGATGTTTTAGAGAAAGTCATTATTTTGGTTCATTAAATTCAATTTGAGTTTTGTGAACAAAAGAAAAGCACAAGAATTAGCACAAGGACCGGTTCACCAATTAATTCTTCCGTGAAACGTTATGATCTCTTGAACTTACACCACTTTTGCCGCAGTGAAGCCTATGGGCTTATTCTTAATTTCTGAATCATGTTGCTGCCCTGGAAATATTCTCAAATCTAGCCATTGCACACAGATAGAAGAGGATGATTTTTGTCGAGTCTGGCCAAAGGTTAATTGGGCTGATAGAGTGTATTATCTTTCTGCAAAAACGTGATTTCTTGTAAATATAGTTTGGTGCCAGTGCGTTGCCAGGGATGTACTTGAGACTGCGTCAACAGTGTAACTGCTCCGAGACCAAAGAAATGTCTCGCGAGGAACATAGGCCATGGACGTTTCGTTGATGTTTCTATAACAGATTGTTTCTCCAGTCTAGAGTCGTTATACCGATTCAACTCCTTAATCCTGGGAAGAGATGAAACCTAAAATCCAACACTTCCTTAGCAGAGAGGCATCGAGTAGCATTTTAAAAGTCTTTAGTATGACTCGATCAGGGATTGATCCCCGGTTGCTTACGTACCTGGTGTCCCTAGTCTCTCACCCATCTAGGTAATGACCAGGCTTGAATGATCTTACGTGAGCCAGTATATCTAACGGGATTTTAGGGGCAAAAATATATCTTTAAAACATTTTGTTTTTTTATAGTGGAGAAAGTAAATGTCTCTACTACTTATTCAGGGATTTATTTCGTTACGTTTGCTCAGTTGTTAAAAGTCACATATTGTGAGAATCATGCAAAGTGTGACAAAATTATGAAAGTTTCGGTCAATGAACCATGATATATGGATATCAGTCTGAGATAAGGAGACATTTCATCTGATGCAAAGGACTTTACGTTAAATCAAACATGATAATCGAATTCACTCCCCTTACAAAGGTCTAAAAGGCCCGTTTGCCAACTACTGCTCTAAACCAGTTATCCTTGCATATCTTTGTATGTAGGTCTTTCCTAATCTTAGTCTGATGTCAAGTCCCAGGTGTAGAATATGTACAGTGTGAGCGAGTCATACTTCAGAATGGAAGTAAAGTCAAACTAAATTTTAACAAAAGTTATTGGAAATGTCAATGCGACAACCGATAAATTCGGTGTTTTGTTGTTGTTCTTTGACCCAGCCAAAACCTAGCGTTCATATTTTTAAAATATAGAATCCTAAAAAGAAAAATGAGCATAAATTGTATTTTCTTTTCTCCGCTGATCCCCCCCCCCCCCAAAAAAAAGCTGCTCTTTTTTATTAGTACCCGCACAAAAACGAAAACCATAAGCCTGGGAAATAACTTTATCAGCTGAACCTATCAATTTCCACATGTTATGAAGACCAAAGAAAAAGCCCTCATCTTCTTCATACAAAGCTTCAAAAATCTGACAACTTAAGCCCAACTAACGGCATATACAAGACTGATGGTTTGTGAAAAAGATTGGAATGTTTTGATTCTCCCCAATCAAATTGCTGTGAAATTTGAAACCAAACTTATACCATAAATCCTCGAACAGGTTCCTAGTCAGCGAGAAAAAGAAAACGCAACTTAATCTACTTTTCTCCTTAGGCTTATACATTTTAAAAGTATGAACGTCAGCTTTTGATTGATAATAACGGAAAGGTCCCACTACGGCCGAATCAGTCTCAATCTGAAAGTTATAGAGGTTGTTTGTCAACTATTCACCCGATCTTCACGTGGAGATGGATTAACTTCCCGTTTTCAATTTTAAACGATATCATGGTTGTATTTGAAATCATCAACCAAAACTGTTAACACAGGTTTCTTCAGTTTTTAATTTGATCCGGCTGGCTGGCTGCGTATATTTGTATTAATGGAGCTTGAAGCCTGAAAATTTTAATATTTACTCATTATGGCGTCAAAAAAAAGGTTTTTTCTATTCTCCCAACAGGTTTAAGTGGGAGTGGTGATTTACAATGTAAGTTTATGCTAAATTGGCCCCTTAGTTCTTGTCCGGCAGCATTCACGCTTAGTTTTTTGAAAATTCAGACTTTTAAGGTCTTGTTAGTGCCCAACAAAAGTCGTTAGAAATAACTTATTGATGGGTTGGCTCTTTTTCAAATTTTTAATTTATCACCCCTAACTTGGCATGCTGCCAGAAGATGTTGCGCACTTGATGGTTTTTATTGAATGACTGACCAGTTTTATCAGATTTATCGTGGATTTTAATTCGATTTTTTTTTTCAATTGACAAAAACCAAGTTTACTGGCCATAGTTTTGAGAAGAATCAACATTCAGTTTTTCGGGTGATTCTCGTTGTTAATGTTGTTAAAACTGGAGAATGGATCACCAACATAAACCATAAAAATAACAAGAAAGTGTTCAATTGTCCGAAAACCCTTTTGATAAAAGAAGTTACTGAGAAAGATGCGACATAACATCCCTGTTTCAATGTTATCATTTTTTAAAATTCTTTTTGTTTCATTTGTTTGCCCATTCCTTTTTATTTGTGCACCATTTACATCAGGTGAGCATGGGTGTGTCACAATCGGGACCACCTTCTCTACACTATACGAAATACAATAACTTTCGAAATTGAAAACGGGAAATGAACGCTATATTTTGTTGACTTTTTGACGAACATATACAACACTTTGATATTGATCTAAAGGCTTTAGAAGATGCAATCCAATAAAGACTCTACTGCTTTGATTGTGCCATAATTATAAATCTCTGCCAGTGACGAGGGAAGAATAGATAGAATCGTGGTAAATCCTGAAAAGAAGAGTATACAACCGATGCATTCTCCCGATAGTCACTTATGGAGCTGAAACATGGAACTTAACCAAGAGACAGACCTACAAACTGAGAAGCAATGCAATGTACACATGAGAGAATCATGCTCAACCTTACATGGAGAGATCACATGACAGCACAGTACATAAGGGAGAAAAAGGGAGTCCGAGACACCATAAAAACTATTAAAAAAACTAAAATTGCATTGGGCAAGCCATGTTGCAAGAATGAAAGATAACTGATGGACATCACGACAGAACTGATGGAGGGATGAACTAGACAAATTCAGGAAATACTGGCTCCGCGACGCCCATGATAGAGAAGTGTGGCGAATCCTGGGGAAGGTCTATGTCCAACGACGGACGTTGAAAGACTGATGATGATGATGATGATGATGATGATGATGATGATGAATGGGCGATGGGGAGAGGTCGCCCCTAGGTGCGGGAGTGAGGGGTGCAAAATTTCCTCTGGTTTATATTTCCTGTTATGCTCTCCCTTGAGACATAGCACAACTGCCTGTGGACACTGTCTTTGCCCAAGGGTACTGTTTTTACCCCCAGTTGCTTAGAACGTTTGCTCCGCCACTCTGAACAGGCCATAAGAGCAAAACAAGCATCCAACATTAATTCCATCGACGGGAAAGAAAGAAAAAACATTAGAATAATGAACAAAATGATAGCAAAAAAAAAATTCTTTAAGTTTTTGAACAAAAGAAATTTTTCTAAAGAATATATTGACAATTGAGCGAGATTTCCTGTCCCAATTTCTTTTTTTTTGTGACAACTCGGAGCCGAAAGAGACGGATATGTCGAGAAAGTCGCCAATCACTCGACCAATCAGCAGACGAGTCAAACGTTGCTCATGGAATGCAACCAATTCGGTATCACACAACACATTTGACAGAGGCAAAAGGTCACATTCTTGTCACCTGAGACACATTTTAAGATATGCAACGGTGTCTTTTCTTCCAGTCACAGATTTCACAGTGACGATATGACCAGGTCAAAATGAAGGAAAGAATTTGCCATGCATTGCAATTGGTTGCGATATCTGCCATGAATGCAAAATGTTTCGTCATCACAAATGATTAGAATTGGAAGGTTAAGACATTCATGAAATTCACAGAGCTACATTCTTACACACAAAGACACACACATACGCACACACTCATACACACACGCGCGTGCGCACATACACACACGCGCGTGCGCACATACACACACACACACACACTCACACACATATATATATGTGTGTGTGCATGTTCGTGTGTATCATTACATCCGTAGCCTAAATGTTTTATCGAAAATTTTCACTGTGTAATCTAAAATCTGTGATTAATAGAGCAGTGTTGTTCTACGTTCAGTCACAAAGAAGGGAAATATGTAGAAAAATAGATATCCGTTGTGTTAAATGAATGTTCTTTTCATTATTAGGCTACGGACTTAATGATGTATCTACACACACACACATCCACACACACACACATATATATATATATATATATATATATATATATATATATATATATATATATATATATATATATATATATATATATATACTTTGCCCTGGGTCTTGTACTCACTTCTGACATATTTGAAGACACATTTTTTCTGAGTTAATGTTCAATTCAAAATAGATTTTAAATATCTGAATAACATTGGCGAATATAGCTTTACGATTTTAACACCAAAAACGATAAGGACTGATGATCAAAAAAAATCGGAAAATTATGAAATATTAACATACAATGAATATTGAAAAATTTACACACTCCTTCAAACCATCTACACAAAAATACTATCAGAAAACTGAAAAAACTCATATATATATATATATATATATATATATATATATATATATATATATATATATATATATATATATATATATATATATATATAATGGCTTGGCTCTGCAGACAAAGATTACTTGGATAAGTTCTCCCCAGTAGTATTATAGATAGAAGGGACCTAGGTCATAGGTTTGACAAGAATTGACAGAATTGACAGGAACGTCCTTCTGGGAGATGCGAGCTTGCCGTCGGCGTTTACCGCCCCTTCGCTGGAATATTCCGACAATATGGCTGGCCTGAGGTTAAGACCATGGACGTGAACATTCCGTAGTAGGTAGATATCCAAGCCGGCTGTACAGTTCTACTGCCCATTTTGAAGGAGATTCACGACAGTATGGCTGTCTTCAACTTGGAGCAAAGATTTTTAGGACAGTACAAATCCTAACACTCTGAATGAGCAAGTGTGCGCTGATTGTAGAAGTCTGCTAAGCCTTCAGAGAAGTGACTCGATGATATAGCAGCCCATGCAGAAGGAAGCCCAGCACTGTGATCACACTTATGGAGAATAAAAATAATCAACTTATTGTTTCAACTTAAACCCGGACTTTTCATCCCTTCTGTACAAACATATACACATACAATCATATATACACATATATATACACTGCATACATACACACATATAAATACATATATACATACATATGGATACAGTTGTTTATATAAACATGTATACCCTTATATAGATATACGGCCATATACGTACATGCATACACATACATAGCTAACAGTGCGGCAATCCTTACGGATATATCAATACATATATACTGAAGTGCAGGCCCAAAAGGCTTCGCTGATTTTGCAAACGCCTAATATGACATGTGAGGTCTGCAGGTCCTGTATGAGAGGTACCCCAAATTGCCTGTGAAGGTAACTGCTAGGGTCCCGACACCCTTTCCCTTTCGCGGAGTCGTATATTTTCATCATGGCAAGCCTTTGGCAGAGCAAGCTCAACCTCCAAGAAGATACCATTGATCCTAAAAAGAAGGGTGTATAACCAATGCATCTTCCCAATAGTCACTTATGGAGCTGAAGCATGGAACCTAACCAAGAGACAGATCCACAAATTGAGAACCATGCAACATGCACAAGGAAGAATTATGCTGGACCTCACATGGAGGGACCACAAGACAGCATGGTACATCTGGAAAAGACAAGAGTCAGGGGCATAATCGAATCCATTAAAAATCTCAAATGGCAGTGGGCTGGCCATGTTGCAGGAATGAAAGACAACCGATGGACATCATATCTCACAACATGGATCCCCGGCCGGCAGAGTATCAGATGGAAACACGAGCTAGACAAATTCAGAAAGTACTGGCTCCGTGACACCCATGATAGAGAAGTGTGGCGAATCCTGGGAAAGGTCTATGTCCAACAACGGGCGTTAAAAGACTGATGATGATGATGATGATGATTTATATACATACAAAAATAATTTCTTAAATTTCTATTTTACTTGATTCAATTTTATACTCAAAACTGTCTTTGATACTTCAGAGAATCAAGTACACATACAATTGAATAGCAAGTAGAATTATTTGTGATTTTAGGCAACGGTAAGCTTTCGATGCTGCCTCTCTTTTTTAATCCTGGTTTTATGGTTGGTTCCCACAATGTGGGTAGCCTGGAAGATCTTCCGGTGTCACGTTCACCTCACCGCAGTCTCTGCCCCCCAACTGTAGCGATCAATTCCGCAAGAGAGTATGGTCTGTTTCAAGGAGTCTTTGTATCTCCCTACGACGTGCGCTCCTGTTTCAATGACCAGAGGAAAGTTCACCGAATGGCAGGGTCTTCGGGAGGCTGTAGTTTTCCATCCTGAAAACGTGGCCTCAAAACTAAAGGGGTATCACCTTACTCACAGAAAATCCGGCAAAAACCTTGCAAAGATTCTACTTGACGGATTAGTATCTGAGTTGACGCCAACCCGGAGAGTTTTGTGGCTTTAGCAAAACAGGACGTTACTTGCTGTATGGTAGTTTCTGAATGAGCTACTAGGGCTACGCCAGTGCATAGTAGTTCGTGTAATAGTTTTAGCATAGTTTTACTGAAGGTCTATAAAGGTTTGTAAATGTAGACGTTTTCTTCAACATCCATCCTCTCTGTAGTATGTTTCAGTATCATGCTGAAGAAAATGGAAAACAGAGTGGCAGCCAGATCAGAACCCTGTTTCACGCCATTTGTGATTGGAAAGGGACTTGAGAGTTCGTTGTCCGACCCAACTCTGTCAAGTTATGGCTCATACAGTTGGATAACCACATTGAGAGACTTAGGAGGGCAACAGAGCTTTTGTAGTGTTGTCTAAAGAACTGCTCTGCTTATTGTGTCAAACGCCTTTGTCAAGCCAACAAACAGTGCCATGTGGCCCTTAGTTTTGCTCGTGGCACTTTTCCTGGATTTGTCTCTGGATAAAGACCATGTCAGTTTTACCATGTTCTGCTTTGAAGTCACATCGGCTCTCGGGGAGATGATCGACAGTAATCTCAGTCACTAATCTGTCCTTTAGAATCCTGGCGAGATTTTCGCCGTCTTAGGAGAGTAGGGCGATACCTCTGTAATTTGAACAGTTTGAATTTTCACCTTTGCTTTTGTAAAGAGTAATGAGAGGTGCGTCTTTAAAGTCTTGTGGTAATCTATCTTATCATGGAACCGTACATTTAGAGCTGGACCTTCGTGTTTCCAGGTCTCTGTCATGGGCTTCGCGGCGCCAGTATTTCCTGAATCTGTCCAGTTCATCTCTCTCCATCTTGTGTTCTGTCGACCTAGTTTTCTTATGTGATCTCTGGGGATCCATGTTGTGAGACGTGATATCAATCGGTTGTCTTTCATCCTTGCAACATGGCCTGCCCATTGCCATTTTAGTTTTTTTGATAGTTTCGATGATGTCACGGACGCCAGTTTTCTTCTTTATATACTGTGCTATCTTGTGGTCTTTCCATGTAAGGTTGAGCATGATTCTCTCATGAACACGTTGCATACTTCTCAGTTTGTGAAAAGTTTATATATACAGTTTAGCAGGCTTATAGGTCTGTAGTTGTTGAGGTCTTTGGGGTTACCTTTTTAATGTAGAAGCATTATAATAGCAATGTTCCAGTCTTTCGGGACTTTACTCTGTTGCAGACACAAGTTGAATAGAATAGCTAGCTTTCTGTTGACTCTTTTACCAGCTTTTTTGCTTTCTTAATTTCTTGGGGTGTTG
This sequence comes from Thysanoteuthis rhombus, assembly GCA_963457665.1. Lineage (NCBI taxonomy): Eukaryota > Metazoa > Mollusca > Cephalopoda > Oegopsida > Thysanoteuthidae > Thysanoteuthis > Thysanoteuthis major. The sequence continues at coordinate 48,097,440 of OY735221.1, forward strand.
ATGCTACATTCAGCTACATCTTTGCTGGTAGTTTCGCAGTATTATCTTGAAGTTTTATGATGTACTGTTTATATTGAATAGCGCATAGAAGTACTCAAACCAGTGGTTAGGTATGGAATCATTGTCGGTGTATAGTTCCATAAGGGGTTTTAGGCTTGGCATATATATATATATATATATATATATATATATATATATATATATATATATATATATATATATATATTTAGTGATTGTTTGATTGTATGTTTCATGGTCATCCGAGCGTCTTGACCCTTGGGGATAAAACTTACTTTAAAGGATAGCAACTCCAGGATGGACATGGTATTAGGGGCGCTGATTTCCGTTGTCCCTAGAGGTCAGCACAGCTGAATCTAGGGTGAAAAGTGATATTTCCGACTAAATTTCAAAAGAGGGCATCTTTTTACGAGACACCGAATTCACTCCGAACGTGGGAAGGACATTAATAAGAATGAATGATGCAATTGACATTGCAAAAAAGATTTTTCTTATTAAAAAAATTCATGAACAGTAATTATTTAAATCAGTAAAGTATTTTGAAGACGATTTTTTCCCAGAAAATTAAGAAAAACCGTTGGAAATTGAATTTCATTTTAGGTTCTAAAATTGTTTCAATGTGCTTATGCTTTGGCAAATTTTCATAAAAGTAAAACAGAACCATTTTCTTAATTGCTTCCGAAACAAATTTGATAGAATTAACATCAGCATTTTTTAAAGCAGTGCGATTGTAGTCGTTTTAGGTATTTAAAAAACCCATTTACCTTTAGGCTTTCTATCCTTTATTTCAAGTTGATTAATGAAGATTAAGCAGACTCTGCTTTAGAAGTGTATCAATCTGTAACCGTTGAATATAATTTTGTTCTTTACTTTTTATTTATCTTATAATTCAGGTATATATTATGCCTTGGTCAAGAAAACTCCCGAAATCAGGTTACCTCAAGACTTAAGCTTGACGGATAAACGGTCTGGTATTTATTACACTTCGATTTTAACCAGAAATACTGCAAGGAAAAACTGCTTTCCCTTCTCCATGAACATTGCCATGATAAAAACAACGGGTTTCTTCCTCAAACAAAGAGATTACAGATGAGAAATGGATCATAAAGCTGTACATCCATTTGAGATTGAAATCTCAGGATTCAGGTTGATCAATCAAAATTACTGGTGCAATTGGTATATATGCCTAGATAAATAGATATGAATAGACTGATATAGATAAATAGATAGGAAGTAAAATGCATGAAGAGAGAAAGAGAGATTTACAGGGGGTGATTCTGAGATGTGTGAGGTCTTAGGGTACAAATATGTGCATTTAAATCTTATCAATCTTTTGATTTATCGCAGCAACCCATCAATAATTAGTGGATGTAATCCTGGATTTTAAATTGCCTCTTTATTCAAGTCAGCTGCAGGTTCTTCTTTAGATCATCCTATGCAGAATTGGTGTCTCCGAGAGTACCTCTATGTCGGAAACTTTCAGGAAAATCAGAGAATACAAGTAAAATAATGTAAATGGTATACCTTAGGGTAGGGAAAAGCACTGTACTATCAGGAAAAATTCGTTGGAGTTACCTTAAGCGACCATCTCCTGCTCTCAACCAAATCATCAGATCAATTTCATTTGCCTTTCTTCTTTCCTCGATGGCCTGGCTCAGGCATTCTCGTTTTGCAGATACTTTTTCGTTTCGCCCCTGCTCTTTTCTGTATCCCTACAACGCTTCTCTCTCCCTCTCTTTGCCCTCTTGTGGGTCTTTGTATTGAGATTCTACCCTCAGAAGGATATTCAGAGACGGATACACAGACAGACGAAAATGTGACAGACAGGAATGTAACACGTCGAAAATTATTTTATAGATCAATATTAAGTCAGATATACATTTGGTTATTACCAGAGATCATTTACGAAACCCTTTCACTATTGATTCCCAAAAGTTCAGCAGAAATTCATGTGAATATTATGTGAAAAAATTATGATACGTGAAACGTTCTGTGCTCTTACCACCCGTGTTTATGGACAGGGCTGTCCTCTTAAATGTTCTCTATGCTGTTTGATTCCCAAATTGAACACGTTTAAACATTAGACCCGGTCAACTTGCAGCCATCTTGAACTTACCATCTCGCAGTCCTCAGAGGTCAAATCCAATTTTCCTCCACATCCGAAAATTGATGTTACGATACGTGCTAATTACATTGGCAAATACATGCTTTTTTTTTCAAAAAGTGCACAATCATCTTTCTTGTTTCTTCTACGATATTTTCCTCCTTAAATATTTATCCCGACGTAGACAGATGCTTCAGCTTGTTAATTGAAGTTTCGTTACCTCTATCTAGCTGATATTTGTCGTCCACAATTGCTGCGGTTGTCGTGACACTAGAGAAAAATCTATCCGGGCTCAATGACCGCAAAAAAATGCTGAAGGAATTTTCATTTCTGTTGATTTTGGCAACGTTTTGTCGTGTTAATGTCGAGTCTTTTCAAATCTTTTATTTGCTCTGGCATATCGATAGAATGAGTGTTACACGCGTATCTAGATAAAGAGTTGAATAACTTCGTCATGATTGAATCAAATGAGGTGGTATTTATTTGAGAAAAAAAAGGCAATTATTTTGGGATGGTCTGTTCTGGCGTGATTTATAAATTGAGAAGTTTGGCCACTGGTGTTAAATAATTGAAATGCTTTCGTATTTTCGCTAACAAGTAATAAATTCGAATTCCAGCAATTTCTAGATTGTTGGGAATTTGTTGACACCGAGGAATTTTTTTTTAAAAAGCTTGTTGCAAAATAAGTCTAATTATCGAGATAAAAATTTAGGGAGAATTATTTAAGCTAAGCGAGGACACCGTGGTGATTTAGATTGAAGAGGAAAAAAAAAACTTGATTGATCCATTTATTAGGAAAAACGAACATGTCAACGCGAAGGGTTTAAAACATCTGTTAATTATACCTAAAGATTTCAGAAGGGTCTCCAACATGAAAGAAATTTTTGGACGATTTAACTCATGCTTGTTGTTTATGTTGTTAACATGACGTTACAGTTGATTCGAATGTGGTTGTGGTAGCAGAATTTTTTCGAACAGCTGAATCCTATGTTATGAGTAAGCGTTGCTACACTTGGAGAGAAAAATTGTTTCCCACCATAGAATGGATCAGTGGAAACGTCTTGTTAACAACATAAACAAGATGAACTTCAATCGTCCTAAAAAGATATTTGAATCTTTCAATCAAATCGATAAACTTCTTCATTTTTATTGACAATGAACCAAACAAAGATGAGTGTTACATTATTAAAAGCTTAGTATCCGTCAAAAATTACAGGATTATTTGGTATTTCTGCCTAGGATCAGAGTATCTTGTACACTGCTTAGGATCAAAGTGTTACTACCAGGCACTTCTGCATAGGATAATAGTGTAGTATCTGTGCTCATTGAGAAGTGTTGCATGATTTTGAAGCTGTGTAAGGATGTTTATATAATCTTTTTGAAATGTATCGGATTCTTCTTGCACTCACAGTGGTTACCAATATACAATACTACTTCTTTCATTTCAATAGAGTCTACTTTTACTAAGTCTAAACCGTAACTGTAAAATCATATTAACATTATCTCTAACCACTGAGCCCGATCTAATCCTATTCCCAACCTTCTCTGAATCCCTAAACCAAACTTGACCAAATATACAAAAGAAATTACACGATAATGATCAAGAACAATAGTTCTCTTAGGGGTCGTACTCGAACAACATGCTACCTGGAGAGTACTTGGAGAGCGCATACTTCTGCCAGGGCCATGGTTACTAAAAAAATTGAATGAAAATCGGTTAATATACAGCTACAATTTAGAGAAGGTAACTATAAAGAATTCTTTGATCTGCCCATCAGGATGAATCAGTTCTTCCACAGTTCATGACCCATCATTCCACCAAACGTCATAGAAATTCATTCGAAACTTTTGGATGTATTTTGTGGAAATTCAGACTGACGATCGGAAGGACAGACAGACGAACAGAAAGACAGACAGACAAACGGAAAGCCGGACAGACGAACAGAAATACAGACAGATGAATGGAAAGACAGACAGACGAATGGAAAGACAGACAGACAAACGGAAAGCCAGACAGACAAACGGAAAGACAGACAGACGAAAAGAAAGACAGACAGACGAACGGAAAGACAGATATACATGAGTGGGTATGTATACTTCTTCCAACTTCGATGGCCTGTGAATAAAAGTTTGGAATTCAAAAATTTTTTTTAAAAAACAGGACAATACTGGGAGGCCGAAAAGGCAATATTAGAAACACATACAGTCAAGTCTTACTTTCCCTTTTCTATCTTCTATCACGCTCGACCCTAGGTTTAAAGCATGACTGAGCTTGTCGTCTGTCATGAGAAATTTTTTTTTGCCAATTTTCTTCTCTTAGTTCCACTGCGACAGAAAGTATCAGATATTCCTGAAAAATATGACCTCACAACAGGGAATTATCTTTGTTCAATCTGCTTAATCTATTCACTTCCCCATTTATATTTTGGAAGTCCTACTATTTCAGACTATGACAGACCCCGGCAATCCAGATTACTGCCCGTTTTATCGCTACGTAGGGCCTTACCTGTCTTCGATTAGATTTTATCAGCCATGTTGAGAGTAGTTTTGAAAAATAAATTATCCAGTGATTTATGAGTTCATTGACCATTTAACACGGTTTTCTATTCAAATGGGTGCGTCGTATTGAAAAACAACGCCTTTGAATGACGTGTGAAAAAGTACCCCTCCCTTACCCTAAAAGGACTGCATCAATCCAAGGGAATATCCCACCTACATATGCACAGGTAGAGTTCCAGACTCCATAAGAATGGCGGTCCCCAAGCACCGAGCTACGTACTAGTAACACGCTGCAAAGCATGGGCTCATCGGGCTGCAAGTAAATGATATGATATGGCGATGTAAGACGACATGAGTCAGAGCTGCACCTTTCCTCATACCCTGTTATACCTGCACACCCACGCCCCCACAAAGAAATCTATTTGACAAACCAAGTGTAAAAATGAAATGAATTAGACAAAGACATTTCAGTATTCAATGAGAGAAACTTTTTTTTTTCAAATTGAGCTCTACCCTTTAGGATCTCAGAGGGATTTTGATATTGAATTCGTTAGATATAGCCTTTTTGAAAACAAGATTGAGCGTATTTGCTATCTAAGTAAGTTGCTTATAGTTTCTTGCTATGTGTGCTCTTGTGTGTCTGTTATACGTGAGACGTAAGTAGTGAGGATATATGTATCATCATAAACACCCTGTGTAGTTAATACACACCTCCGAACCCCCAGACCTTGACTTTGGTCTGCGAGAATACTGTCAATATCAAATCGATCTGCGGTGCAAGAAAGGTTGGGATTTCTGCACCAGAGCACGCGTACGAACGCACATATACACAAACATACTCGCACACACACAAATATACACTTACGTACACAATTATGATTGTTTTCATTAGTACTCAAAACCTCGACTTACAATCCCAGATAGTTTTTTTTTCCAGTACGATTGAACAAACGTTCTGGAAACTACTTTTTTAAATTACGTCTTTCATTTGTTGGAAAGGTGCAAGAAGCATAACAGTTAATGATGCAAAGAATGAAATTGGCAAGTCGAGTTCCAAGTCTGATCGGGGGTGGTTTACGCCCTCTTCGCAATAATGTCCCTGGAAAAGGTATGAATCCATTTCTTTTCCCAGCAAGAGATAAATTAGCAGGGCAGACTGTGCTCTTAGTTTTGATGCAGCATTCCACATCGAATGTATGATGATGCTAGTGATGGTGGACAATAACGGGTTTCACCGGTTCCCTCTTAAAGAGTTCGCCCACCATTTAGATGTCGTCTATTCTCTTGTTTTCCAACGTGTGCATTCACTTTTGCACCGACACTACGCGCATGCGTCAATGCAATTCTTTGATACAGAAATTCTGTACTGGAACGTTGCTGGAACAAACCTGCTAAGTAAAAACTGTGATTGATGTGCAATAAGCAGTGGAGTGAAACAACTACATTCATATCAAGAACGAGGAGTCCATCATGATAATATAAGCCATGTTTTATTTGCTTCTCTCTTCAAGATCGTGTACGGGTTGTTTTCTCAAAAAAATCAGACGATGTTGATAATTCTCCCACCCAGAAGCAACATAGTTTTCATTGTAAATTTCAGGCAAACAATAGGCAAAAACCAAATCACTTCCAACTTTTTTTGAGAGATGCAACATTCCCGTTTAACCCATTAGGGGATTTAATCGACAACCGACTTGGTACCTTTACCCTTCTTCTCAACCTCTCTAGCTCTTAGTCTATCCAAAAATCCCTGTTTTACTCTAAATACGTGTCCCCCCCCCACACACACACACGCTCGCACATATAACTGAATGTGTATCACTTATAACTCACACATACATGCCTGCACATAAGTTCACACATAGTGTGTATGATAATACATATATCCTCACTTACTCACGTATCACTTATACCAGACACACAACACTACACATACGTTCACACATAGTGTGCATGATAATCACATACTCTCCCTGAAACGGCTGACCCTTATTCACCAGTCACAGCTCATTAAAAAATAACAGGGTTATTTTCTTAGTGACCATTTCGGAGCCATCAAGTCTGAAATTGAAGCTGGAGAAAGGTCAACCCTCTTAATCTCTTTAGGCCAAATTCTCTGACCTGTTTTCTCAGCTCGGGAAAATAGAAATGAAAACTCAAATACGCATAAAAGCATTAAGCAGGTACCTATTCTTTTGATGTATAAGGGAAACTCCAAAATTACTGGCTTTGTGGTTTGCATGTGTATCACTTTCTAATAATAGTAATGGGTTATCTTTAGTATGATGGTTCCAAAATACGGTAGCATAAGACAGGTTTTTTTTCTAAATGACAGGTTATTGATACTGGCTAGATTTTTTTTCCAGATAATTGTATGTCTAAAAATGTTAAATATGTATGTGTGTTTGAGAGAGCAAGCATTTGATTGCACTCCAAAAGGTTATACAAAGACTCCAAAAAGTAGAATTATACCACTTATTGATTAGATATAAACATTATAAGAAAATAAAATCCATTGATATTTTTTCTACCTTTTATTTTACTGTCATCCTTTGTTGGTCTTACTGGTGTAAAACATTAGTTGTTTTATTATAGTTGTCTTATCCATTTGATAAAGCTATGCAGTTATCTGGGAATGGAAAACCTGCCAATTGTAAAGCTGTCTTATGCTACCGTATTTTAGACCCGTCAAACCAAAGATTACATGATCATGATCATCATAATCATGATGATGATCATCATCATAGTGATTTGTTAAAATGTTACTTTGTGATTTGCTCTTCGTCATCGTTTTACTTAAAGAAGAAATCAAGTTTCCAAGTTATAAATTGTTTTGTCATTCTGAACTTCAACTAACAACCGTGTTTTTGTGTTCTGCCATATCCGAAGACTAGGATTTTTTTTTCACCTTGAAGAACACAACGAAAGGTTTTGTACGAAACTCCGTGAAGCATAAATGGAAATACTTTACATATCATCTACTCTCAAGCGATGAGTTTTAAAAAAGGAAGTGGAAAAAATTAGTCAGTCATTGTGTAATTTAGGATAGTTATTAAGTAACACTGTGTCCAGTGAATAGAAAATGGGAAAATTATCGGCAGACATTATTTATGCACTATATTTACTAGCTGAAAAATAACCCACTGGGTGGGTATTTCAAGCTAGTTCATATGGAAGGCCTGAATGGGGCCTTTGGTCCTGATATGAGATCAAAGTTTCAAGCGGTACCTTTATTCTATACCTCTTGTTACAATGCAAAATTTGGGCTACCAAGCGATTACATACACACGAACGGATATTTTTAATGATATATCGGTAAATATATATACATCGAAATTAGATCATTATTATCTGGGAGACCACAAAGGCAGACATTGCTATGCTAAGATTTGCCAGACTTCTTTGTCGTAGTCGTCACGATGCTAAATTCGTCGCGCTACCTTACTTTTCGTCGGACACAATCTTGCATCCATGTTGTGAGTCGTGATGTTTAGGAGTAGCCTGACGTTCCTGCAATATGGCCTGCCCATTGCTTTTTAGGCTTTCTAATGTTTTTTTTAAAGACATCTCTGTTCCCCGCTTGTTCTCTGATATAACGCAATGACTTGTGGTCTATTTGGGATGTTAAACATGATTCTCTCCTTTCGTTACATGGTTCTCGGTTTGGGAGCCAATCTAGAAAGATATTAATAGGTTTCTAAAAAAACTTGGGTGATGAAATCATTTTGGCATTGTTTGGAGGAGAGTAAATTTATTCTCTTCGTGTATTAAGACGTTTGGAAATGAAATATTAAAAACGATCGAATAAAGATGATCCCTTACCTGGTGTCAATTTTAGTTTCATAATTAGATACCGTCAACCAAAACTGTCACCAGAAATGTCGAAATAGATTTCTTTCGTTTTTAGTTGGTCTGGCTGGCTGGCTGGCTGGCTGGCTATAGGTATGCATGCATCACGCGTACAGGCCACACCGATGGAGCTAGGGACTGAAAATACCAACGCTAACTCCTTATCATATCTTTTTAAAAAACTATATTTCCCTTTTGTAAACCCCAGCAATATTTTTCGAGGGGGTGAATCTGCAATGTATGTTTATGCTAAATTCACACTTCTTTTTCAAAATATTTGGATTTTTTTTTAATGGTCACTGCCCAACGAAAGGCGAGAGAAACAACTTAATCATTGATCGCACCTTTTTTCCAATTGATCATCCCCCCACAGGACATGCAACCAAAAGACGTTGGTCACGTGACAGTTTTCATCGAGTGACTAACCAGACCCGTTCTTCGAGTTTTTTTTTCTTTTTAATTGATTAGATTAGCCTCATGTAAAACTAAAAAAAACTTTCGAGGCCGTTGATATCAAGTAAGTTGAGTTTAGTCTTGCACAAGGCTAAAAATGTGGGAGACCTTCCCAATACAAGTGGTTTTACGTTGATAACTGCCGATTCATTGTAATTGATACGTTACAAATCGACATAAAATTTTGATTGGTGGCTGGAATAGGTAAGTATTTCCTACTGGTACCAGCGGTATGTACTCAGACCCTGATGGAACAAAAAAAACAAAGATTTCAATGCTGATTTTTTAGGCAGGTAAACCCTCCCTAATAGGAATATTAGCACAGCACAAAATACCATGCATTTAAAAATTCTAACATTCATAACACCAGACAAATAACCGAACAGTTTTCTTGATTTTCAAACTCATGACGTCTATATTTCTTGTCCTTGATAATAAGCAGAAAATGGCCGAAAGTGCTAAAGCTCATACTTACTGACAACAATTTTTCTGTGCACTTGATCAAAATATCCGTTACTTTGAGTTTAAAAAAGGAGATATTTACTAAAAATTGATTGAACAATCCTTATCTGTCTTCAATGAAACCAGCTTATATATCTTAATTCCCGTAAAAAAAAAATAGATATATTTGAATTCATACATGTTGATTTTTATAAGTGTCTTTACATTTCAATAGGACGCTCTTCGGTCGGTCAGTCCCAGTTACGTTAAACGACTGAAATAGGAAAGAAGTAGTGTGATGTCATTCAAGGTATGATATCATTATTATTATGTTACTTCTTTGTAATCTTACAAATTACTAAACACATTATTACATATATGTATATATGCATACACAAATACTCGATGCATTTCACTGTTTTCCTTCGACGTCTTCAGAAGCACTTTTGCAAAGCAGAAAAAAATGTGGCCAAAATGGGGCCCCTGGGGAAAAAACAGCAAGTCGAATTCCAACATATGATTGCCAGGCTTTGCAACAATGTAATCAAAATCTTGGCCACATATTCACAGGAAAATTAGAGATTGTAAAAAAACAAGATGCAAACACCCCTCGAGATAAAAGGTCCAAACTATAGAGAACCAAAGTATTTTGATTATAGCAAATGTTTAAATGAGATATGTTTATTTTATTTATATCAAATAAATATCGAATTATAAAATCAGTGTTCGACAGATGGGAAGAAAAAGTACTCAGATTTCTGAAAGAATCCAACGGGTGACTTGCAAATGATATAGCAATTGTATGTGAAAATATTATATTCTAAGGATATTGTCTGGTGTAGGTTTGATAAGAACACTATCATCCACGTATAAAATATTTGCTTGTAAACCAGATAATATTATATTTAAGAACATCGTATTATATGAAAACTTGGGACTTGAAATAAACTGAGAAATGCAAAAGTTACCAATTATGTATACGATAGCTAGAATGTATAAAAATCCAATACGCATTCGCTTTACTGTAACCTCTAGAGTTTGTAGCACTAAACCCGACAGCAAAGCTGTTTCTGAAGTTTTTAATTTAATATAGAATCAAATACAGAAATTCCGCAATGAAATTAAATTCTATAGTAATTCAGAGGTAGTAAATAATTCTATGTCCGTTAAAGAAAAATTGGATATCATAAATGCCTGTAAAATGGCTAGAGCTATTTCAACCAACAATTTTAGTATCCTTTACACAAAAATCCCTCATGAAGACACTCTGAAGCTTTCTGGCGTAAAACCAAAAAAAAGGCGACTCTTACTTTACGTGCTCTACTCTTGAGGCGATTGTTAGTCATCTTGTAAGGGAATGTTACTTTAAAATTGGTAATGAAATATTTCATCAGATTATAGGTGTCTCTATGGGAATTGATCTCTACTGGATAAAATTGTATTTACGTAGACATGAATTTATATTCATGTTTTCTTTAATTAGAAGTAATATAAAGTAAGCTCGTTCATTTTTAGGGTGTACCTATTTTATTGACGACTTATGGTCTCTTAATGATGGAAGAGAATTTCGAAAATCGTTCAGTAATATATACCCTTAGGATCCTGAATTTAAGTGTGAACACAATGGAGTCCTAGATTTAGGTATTAACGTCGAAGATGGAATATTTTTCTATAAATTCTTTGATAAACGAGATTCATTTCCGTTCCATATAGCATGTATGCCATTTATAATAAATAGTATTCTACTCATATATTTTACGGAACTATATTATCAGAATATTTGTGGATAGCTGGAGCTACTCTTAGATTTATTGATTTTATAACGAATATTGTTTCATTAGTCGTAAGAATGGTCACTTAAGGCGACGAAAGTGGTAAGACTTTTTAGACAATTTAATAAAGCCATGACAAGACATCATGATCGCTTTAAAACGTATTGGTATACGACGAGGAAAAATTAATTTTTAGCTAATGAGGAGAAAATTATAATTCTTCGGTTGAATACGTTGGTAGAGAATCAACTCGATGTTTTCCTGTGTAATTAGTATTCTAAAGATGATATCATATGTTGGTTTGTATTCAGTTTGAGATTAAAACTGACACAACAGATTTGATATTCACAAGGGTGAGCGCTCAATAGAAGTGACACGAACAGTGAGTCATCTCTGTTGTTTTACTTACTGATCCCTCATCGTTGAATATGTTTTTTGGGTAACCTACTTAAGAAAGCCCTGTTTCAAAATACCAAATGATGTGTATTATAAAATAACATTCATATACAATACATTATTATGTTACCCTGTATAAAACAACAAAGTACATGTATGACATGAGCTATATATTAAAATCATAGCTGAGAGAGGTGATGTTTGATCAACACTGCTGGGGTGCCATGTTAATACATCTGTTTTGTTTTTAACATCACCGTAATGGTTACATGGTAAACAACTAATGATTCCAACAAGAAAAAAATCCACGCAGAGTACAAAAATAAAAAAAAGTATACGTAAAACAGTGAAAAAAAACACTGAAGGAAAACACATAAATTACATTAACAGATATTGGGAAATAAGTGACTGAAGTGACACAAAAACAATTTTTCTAAAATTTTTCAATGTTTAGTGTTTAAAGCTGTAAAGCTTTCTAAACTCTCTCTCTCTATCTCTCTCTCTCTCTCTCTCTCTATATATATATATATATATATATGTAGAGAGAGAGAGGGGGATACAGGATTGGCGTGTAAGTATATCTGGTTATTATCAAGTAACGTGTTTATGATTCTCCTTGGGTTATTACGTACATATAGGTCCATACATGATTTCACGTCAGAGTCATAGTGTTCGATCTGTACTGAGTGACCCACAATTGTGGCCTTGTGTCAGACTTAGCCAGACCACTGATTACTTATATATGTTACATGTATACAAAAATGTTTATTGGCCCATGCCAATTTTTATCAGCGATGAACGTCGCCAGGTCTATGAGAGCCAAGTTTTCTTAGAGATGAAATCGGAAAAGGTTGAAGGCATCGATACAGGGAGAAGGGCTTCCGAGACATAAGGGGGTTCTACTCAAATTCACTTTATTTCAGACTGAATTGAGAAAGATGTTCATAGAGGAGGTCAAGATAGAAGAGAGAGTGAGAGACGGGTCTATGAAAGCCAAATGACCTTTTTTTACAAGCCTAATTGGAAAAGTTCGAAAACTGCTTACCGCTTCCGAGGACGGGCTTGATACTTTATTGAGTTTGATATAGAAATTCTGTAATGTTATCAATAATTTTTGAATCAAATAGTAAATGATGTGTAAACAACGTCACTGGTTTTGAACGGAATTAATTCTAGTTTAATTTTTTGATAAATTTTCGAGTTTACGTACAAAAAACCTGTGTCCAGATTTAATTAACGTGAATATTACCCAAATGTGTATGATCTAGCACTTTCGGTCACACTTCCGTCCATTTTCGAGACTGGGGAAAAACTGTGTAGAGCGTTGTTCGAATTTTGAATCAATGTCTGCCAATGGTTGCGTTATGATTACGTCATGCACGAAATGATAAACAAGAGAAAATCATCCCTGGGCTAAATGCATGAATCAGTTTAATACGTTTGAAATCTCAGTGCCCAAACAAAAGAAGATCTTTTTTAGTTTTCGGTTTCTTATTTTATTGTGAAGGCTTCAAGAATAATCAGTACATTTGGAGAGAATTTACATTCTTTAGACCCAAATACACATCGCTTTGTTCATAAACAATAAAAGTTAAAGAAAAAAAATATTGAAAAAAACATTCCTTGTCTACCGTTTTCAATCAAACATGTATCAATGAGTAATTACTACCTAAATGCACATTATTTTTAAAAGTATATATATATATATATGTGTGTGTGTGTGACAAACATCACGTTTCTTAGCTCCTGCTTGTGTTCACTTGTGCGGGGGTGTCTAAGAGTAAGCGATTAAATAAAAAAGGCGTGAATGGGTTTCGTTAGGCTTGTAAATAAACAGACACATGTGTTTGTCTGTTTATTGAAAATGTCGTGTGTGGGGGTGAGTATAGAGAGAAGGGGGGCAGAAAAATAAAGATTCTACATTTGGTTTTATATATCTATAATACTTTAAGAAGTTGAGTGTTCATTTGTTCGATGGTTTGTTGGTGACTGTGTGTGAGTTTGGGTATGAGTTTCTGTGTGTATTTGTGTGTCTTATTCAGTGTGTGTGTCTGTTTGTTTATGTCGGTGTACGTGTGTTTGTGTGTCTATATCTCTGTGTGTTGGTTATAGGAAAGGTGTGGAACGAAGGTCACAAGTGCTTCTGTGTAAGTTAATCACTTCCAATGTGCATCTGTACGACGTATGTTTGTGTGTTCGTTGGCCGAACGCTTGGCAAAAAGATAAGCGACTCTCTGAATTTCTTCTCACAAATGTGCGTGTGGAACAAAAAGATAAAATGCTTTAGCGTGAGAAAGTAAATAAAATTGAATAACTGGATTCATGTTCAAGTGTGCATGTGCATGGCCAAATTTAATATTGAAGGGGCCCAGTCAATGACATTTCTTTTCGTATTTAGTTATTGTTTTAAAACAAATCCAACCACGAATGAAATATTTATAGAATTATGAAGTTTAATTCAAGGTAAAGTCCGTGATCTCAAAGTAACCTAAGAAATCCTCTAACAAACTGGAACACTGAAAAACATTGGTATCAAAAATATTTTCAAGACATTTTGGGGGCACTTTACAACTGCACGGTTTACACTGCCTTAACTACAAGACTGGGCATTTGTATTGAGTATATAAAATGAAAATAGATATATTGTTACTGATATATATATATATATATATATATATATATGTGTATGTGTTTGTGTGTGTTTGTGTGTGTGTGCATGTATGTTTTTTCATAATGCTCCTCTCTATCAATCTATTTAATCTATCTATCTATCTATCTATCTATCCATAGTTCAACTTTAACAAGCAAGACTCGAAGACATAACTCTCTTATTGAAACCTACCACTGCAAATCCCAAAAACCTTTTTTCCACAGATGACAAAAAAATCATAATTATCATCACCAACTGTTCTGAATAATCGTTGTCGCTATTTTCTCGTTTGTAATCTTTAAAACTATGTTCCATCCTTTGTCAACGACTGTACCGACAACAAGAGAAATCTTTTCATATAGTTTTTATAGAATATTCTACTCTATCGTAAAGAACGAGATGTATGCTATGAGTGGGGTGTCTTCGCTCCAAAGGGTTGAGTGGTGAGAGGATGATCGGACTTGTACCAAGTTAAAACTCAATAAGCAAACTGAGAGAAGTGGGGAAGGGTTTATGAACGTGTTTGATAAAGTAAATGTTTTATGGTTTCCGTCATCACTGTTGTTAATATTGTTGTTTTGTTATCATTATCGTTCTTAAACCTTTCACTTTCTATTTTTGAATATTTGATGAACATTCTACGAAAATGCCTGAAAATGGGAAGGTGAAATGTGTCTAGAGGGGTGTCATGAAAGGGGGTAAAAGAACGGTGGACCAAAGGTTGATGGCGTGAAACCTTGAGTAACGAAGTTGATTAGCGAAATTACCTACTCTCATGTCAGACCAAACGAGCAAAGATGATGGACACGAAAGATAAAGAAATATTTAATCGTTACAATTATCATTTCCGCTGTTAATATTTTATTTTGTTTTACTGTTGGGTTACACCGCTGTAGGGGCAGCACATCTCTTCTATCAGATCAGGTATATACCTGAATAGAAAAAAAACAAAGGTGGAAAATCGGCCAAGCAAGCTATACAAAGTTGAGCAGGCTTGTAAAGGTAAAAGTTCCTAATCCTTATACTCTCAGTGTTGTTCCAGTGGCTGACTAATGTCTCCCCGACCCCCTCCAAAGAGAGGCAGCGGACCTCTACAACCGTCTGCTTCAGAGGTGTGTCTCAAACAGCCGTATTGTCAGATAACTCCTCTGAAATGGGCAACAGGCCCCCACAGCCAGCTCAGGGCATTTGCTTCTATTGTGGGTCTCGAAGCTGCACTTAAAGTGCATAGACAGCCGTGCTGTCGGGATACTCTGCTAAAAGGGGCAGAAGACTTCTACAGCCAGCGTGATTCAGACTCAGCTGAGGGACTCGAACCTGCACTTCAATTGGCACAGGCAACCGTACTATTTGGTAACTCCTTTGAGCGGGTAGCAAATGTACTGTATAAAAGAGACATTGATGCTTGGGTATGAATTTATTTTGAACTTCCATTTCTCAACCACAGTTTCGCAATAACAGCATCATCAAGTGTTGTTTTATTCGTGAGGAATATTTCCAAACGTTCTCATGAACACTTTTTTTTGTTTTTAACTGCGACCTAAGCCGAAAGTTCCAAGAATGGGGGAAATTTCATGCTAGGACATTTAATAAGTTAGTAGCGTTTGTAAGGAATTTAGTGACCCGAGGGAAAATGGTTGAAGAGGGATAGACAAAGTTCGTATCTAAGAAAGAAAGCAGTTATCTTAACCAGATAGGGGATAATAAGAAAGAGAAAGCGTCGGTAAAGATAAAAATATATGTTATAGTGAGTGGGCAAAAGAAGACAAATATTAATTTTTTTTTTAATTTCACACTACATCATACCTTTCCTTTTTTTCTTAAATCAATCCTGAGATTAAAAATATCGAAAGTACAAGAAAGAAAGGGAAAAAAAGAAAGAAAGCAGATAGTAAATATAACTTTTTCAATCCAATGAATTACGTGGCATTTCGTTCGATATTTTTCGTTTTATTTTTGATGCAATGATTATTCATTTCAACAGGGAATAACATGTGGACATATGTTGTCAAATGTCAAGAATTGTATATAACGTCGCGATAAGTTTTTTCTTATTCAATTGAAACGCTATAGATAAATTCGAAAGAAGAAAGTGAATATTGAACGTGTACTCAGAGCTATCAGCCTGTTAAAAATTATGGATTTGAAAATGCTTAGCAGTTTAACAACATACTATTTTATCAAAAGATATAATTGACTTTAAATTCAAAATATGAGCATTCGTTCCTATAAAATCATTCCTGAAGATTGACTCTTATGAAATACATGTATTGAATCTTGACTTTGGACTTATGGTTTGTTAACTCAACCCTAAAAAATAACTATATATATATATATATATGTGTGTGTGTGTGTGTGTGTAAAAAATTGAATAATTGCTGTTTTGTTGAATTACAACTCTTCAGTGTGGCTATAGACTATCCATTAACCAATCCAGTACCACGAGGTAGGATCGTAAACTTCGCTTCAGACCCAGAGGCTGGCATCTTATCTCTGCCCTACGCAGAACTGGACGGTCTGTAAGGTTGAATTTAAGCAATATATTTACTCACGCACCAGAGTGCTTTATTCCTAAGTTGGAAGAGCATTGCATAAGCTTATAATAAACTAGTTACCCCATTAAAAAAAGTGCTCAACCCTGGATGAGGGACCATTGATAATAATAATAACAATAATAATGATAATAATAATAATAATAATTGCGTCATCCTCAGACAGCTGTTTCGTTGTATTACAACTCTTCAGTGTGGCTATAGGCTATCCATTAACTCATCCAGTACCATGAGGTAGGATCGAAACCTTCGCATATATATATATATATATATATATATATATATATATATATATATATATATATATATATAACCCTATATCCTAATGGATTAAACACTAAACTGAACAACCCTCATCACACAGAACCCTAATACACAAAACTCCTACCATTAATATCCTCACACCCACATCTAAGACACATTCAATAATGGAAGCTTCAAAGTCACCCAGACCCATAGGAAAAATTTCACCTTAGCCAGTTATAACCCCTGTCCAAATCATAGCCAACACATTTTCAATAACTTTTAAGGTTGATACCTATGTAGTTCCTTGACCTCACCACCCCTCCATCTACACTACCCCAAACATACCAAAAAATCTAACTCCACATCACTCCCCCCTACCTTGACACACTCTGCCCTCCCCAAGACCAACTGCTGCTGCTTTACCAAAGACCTGATACCTACTGGACATTCTCCCACTCAGCAGGAGGCCTCCAGCAGCCCTGACAACACAATTTACCCACAATGCATAGCTCCTCGCAGTGGACTCTGGTTCCACATGGTACATTTTAATAAACACTCACACAGCACACACCACTGATGATGGGAAGAATCCCAAAACATGTATGGACAATTTACTTATAAGGATTAATAAACCTTACCTCCAAACACCTCACTCCCGAGTCCGTCTCACTCTCTACAGTACACATTATATATATATATATATATATATATATATATATATATATATATATATATATATTCGATTTCTGTGATTAATGGGAAAGAGCTAAGTTCAGTCCATTGTCGTCCAGTCTTGATGTACTGCAAATACGTTAACAAACTATCCCGTGTGGTTACTCGGTCAGCAGTGAAATTCTACTGAATGATTTTGTGTACTGTGTGACCGTTGCATTCATGATGACCAATCGAGTAAATTGCTGGATATGCATCGAATTTTGCAAGAAACTTGGAGATCTATCTCCCATGATTATTCGAATGAATTAAAAGGCTTTTAAAGACGATTCCATGAGCGAAATCTTGGAACCAACGCTTCAAACTATCCACATCTCCTGGAAGGTTTTCAACAAGTAGAATCCCCGAAAATGTTGATCGAATGCTGTCTACAATAAAAGAAAAAATTGACATTTCGCGAATCAGTTTAAAAGATATCCAAAATGGCATTTACAGAGAGAGAAAGAGAAAAATAGAGGGAGGTCTATATATATATATATATATATATATATATATATATATATATATATATATATATATATATACATAACTAGATTAGAAGTAATTTTATTATATATATATATATATATATATATATATATATATATATATATATATATATATATATATATATATATCTGTGTGTGCGCACACCTGCATGCGTGCGTGTGTACTGTTTTATGTCCGTATTCATACACAGAATGTAAGTAATTTTAATCGCAATCAGGTGTGTTTTATAAGTGTGTGTGTGTCTGTGTGTGTGAGTGTGTGCAAGAGGGGGGGAAAAAGAGAGAGAGAAGACTTGTAAACGAGCGAAAGAAAGATAGAATAGAAGAAGAGTCAGTAGGGTATAGGAGGTTGGGGATGACCTGGCAAAATAGAATTAAAAAAAACAAGCAGCTTCAACTTCCAAAGGAAATGTTTGTTAAAAAGAGACGATGAATCATGCGGCAAGTTAGGTACATCAGGGTAAACAATGTAAGAAGATTCTCGCGCCAATACCCCGGGTACCGCGGGCATTTACCCGGATATTCAGGTGCTTACCCACCAGCCGATCGTGATGACCTTCCAGTTTATACTTTCGGGTAGATTGCTTTGTATAGGGGTGGATGATCACTTCGTCAGTTCGTCGTGAAGTAAACACCTAAAGCAGGTAGGAGCAGGAGGAAATAGCTTACTTCCTCTACCTTCTTCCTACAGGTGCGTGACTTGTCGTAGTTAGTAAAACTACACTTGGTTTGGGTCACATTCCATCTGTACTGCTTGATTGCCCACGGCTTTCGAGATAAGATATGTTTATATGAAGGTAGAATATTGAGCGAATGCCTTAATTACATTTGTTTAAATACTGTAAAGATTCACAGTTTTCCACAGAATATCATATATATATATATATATATATATATATATATATATATATATATGAGCACACTTTACATATATATATATATATATATATATATATATATATATGAGCACTCTTTACATATATATATATATATATATATATATATATATATATATATATATATATATATATATATATAAGCACTCTGAAGTGAAGGTTTCAATTCTACCTCGCGGTACTGGATGGGATAATGGAAAGTCTATAGCCACACTGAAGAGGTGTGATACATCGAAACAGCTGTATCTGGATGACACAATAATATATATATATATATGTATATATATATATATGTGTGTGTGTGTGTGTGTGTGTGTGTATTTGTGTGTTTGTCGCCAATTAAATGTGGAAAATTGGTCTATAACAATGTTTCACCTTCGTTTCGCTACTTTCAGCTCAACTTCAGCACGATTGGAATAAAGATTTTTTCGGGTCAATATAGATGACGTGTGGTATATATTTCACTTACCTAAATATATATACACTTATAGTACAAATCAGGGATGCAATATAATATGATATAATGCAATACCCGATGTATGATGGGTTTATTTCATAAAGTTCGCGATAGCTTCATCTTTTAGTATTAAGTTGGTTTAGAGTAAAGCATAAAATATAATTGGATGAGGATTCACTACCCAAGTACGTTTATGTTTCTGTCCTGTTTGGTCTTCTTCAAACAAGGCAGAAGCATAAACGTGTTTGTATGGCGAATTCACATCGTTACCTCTGAGTGGAAGAGTCTATTCTTACAGACGGAGAAACGGATGAAGTCACACCGTTCATTATATAGATGGATGTTTATCTTCCTCAGGCACAAGGCTACATCTTCCAATAGGAAGAAAGCTTGCTTACAATGAAAATCAGCATTCAAAATCATAGCTTTCATCTCGGTTGAACACCGATGTAGAATACACAACTTCAACCACAAAACTGGACTTATTCGCAAGCCGATTATCACGTTCAATGAAAATCGATGAAAATACAGATATAGCCGGTTTTCGAAAGTTCGCTTTGCGCCATATATTCGTTTTTACAGGAAAAAGCGAAAAGCAAATATTGATCAAGATATTTTTCAAGCTATTCACTTTTTGGGAAGCACCCTGAGAGCGCATACATCTGCCAACGCCATTGTCACTAAAACTAAATGAAAATTAGTTCACAAGTAGGTACGATGTAGGAGATTTAACTGACAAATTCGCTTGATCCACCCACAAATTTAATCAATCCCCCCTTAGCCCATGGCCCAACCATCCACCATATACCATTGAAATTCATTGAGAACCTTTGGAAATATTGTTCAAATAAACATTAGATAAAACATGAATGCATGAACTAGAATTTTTTTTAAATCCTTCAATCCACAAAAAATTCTGGATCCACCTCAAAATCCAACTGATTTTTCTCACCCTTCCGGACGTACAGACTGTTTTTACTATTCTGTTGTGTATCATCTGTTTAGGTTAGAGATTTCCAAACTGTGTGTCGTGATACTTAAGCGTGTTGCTGATAACCACTAGGTGTGTCATCAAATTAAGATTAATTGCTTATATCTTTCAAAAGATACTTTTGCGTAGGTGAGTTGTACAGCTTGGATGATATTGTACATTTTGTTTGGCTAGCAAATCTTGAGAAGCTAGAGGAATGCTTTGCCATTTGTTTTTTGTTTTTTGTTTTTTTTTTAAATGTGTCACAAATGCAAACAGTCTGGAAATCTCTTGTTTAGACATTAATATATTGTATTATGTTTCAAAGCTTCATTCTGAGCAGGGTTGCCAATTTGGACAGGGTTATTTGTTCGTTTGTTTTTTTCATTTGCAGGTCCAGTGTTGACAATATCTGGATTTTTTTTCATGTTTTAAAGTCCAGTATTTCCAACTGAAATGTTCTTTTTTTTAATTTCCGACTTTGACAGAGACTTCTGGTATCGAAAAATTGAAAAAAATCACATCTAAATTGGCAAGCGTGGTTCTTGGCCTCTATTGATAGAGATTTGAAGACTGCCATCTACACAGCACAAGATTTTATTCATTTTCATCAATTTGGTTATTCATTCATCCAAATTTTTTTATTTTTCTCTTGTCCATTTTAGCAAGTGTCCCGAATACCTTTCCGTGGACAGCATTATCTATTTATTTACTTGCGTAGCATCCGTAAAAATGATGGGATTATTTGAATATGGATAAATTACATAAATATATATAAAGTTAAGGGTAAATGATGGGGATACCGGGGCTAGTAGATACAGGGCAGGTTGAATCACTTGCTCTAATTTTGTTTCCACCACTTGATGACGCCACTGTTAACCTCATTTTGATCTGAAAAAGTTCGATTTTTTTCTGAAATTGAGTTATATGAGCTGTAAGCATGGGTGCTTTTGCGTGAAAAACTTTTTTTCGCCCTGGTTAGTAACTTTTTCACTTTGGCAAACGAGAGCCCAGGTCATTGTATATGGAGCGGTTGATGATAGCGTAGTCCATATTTATGAAAAGTGGCAATAAGCAATATATATGCTACATTTCAAGCACCTTCCGTCAGAACTTTTCCTGGGATAGAATGTAAGAGAAACAGTACGTTTGGGGCTCGTTGGTACATTTTAAGCTGGGCTTCTTGGTAATCCTATGTAATTGAGACAATAGGGAAACAAACAACCTTCAAAACAACAAAACGAATTCCAAACAATTCATCGATGTCGTCATTCTTTTCTTTGTGTTCCTTTTTTCCATCATTAAGGTACACTCACATATCATTCCATCCGTCGTATCTGGTGGTCATTACATTCATAAAATCTTACTTTTTACGCAAATACATTTTTCTGCCTGGTTGAAAATTTACATTTATCAAATATAACAATATATCAATCATATCTATACCTACTAGCAAGAGTACTAACTTGCCCAATAAGATTGTACCAGTTATCCCCTATGGTGGGATAGTATACACTTTTCTGAATGTTCAAATGATGATATAATACACTTGAATGTTTCAGATTTAAATTACCGATCCAAAGGAAGCTTTTTTCCATAGTAACTCCTAGTCACGCTTGTGTTTTAATGAATTTATTTCACATGGAGTTACAGCCATCCTCGTGGAAAATGTACCCACTAGCCCTGGTCTTCCTGATTTATCACAAACAAACAAAATATTTTTTCTTTTGATATTCTTCACCTTTTCGCATTTTCTGTTCTTTTTTATTAACAATACGGCAACAAAAAAAAATTCTTTTTTTTAGTACGAGAAAAATGTCAGTTTTACTCATGAAGAATCGGAGATATATGATTAGAGGAATTGTTTTGAGGTATTATTGAAACGTCCGTAACAGTAGTAATAGAGATGTAGACACATTGTGGAGCTTTGCTATACTCCCTCTTCTCTCTCTATTTGCATTAGCATGACAGAAACAAACTAACAAACTGACAAAACAGTGACAACGGATTTTTTATCATACGATTTAAGTCAATTATCAAATCTTTCAATCCATAATTTTTTTTAGATCTGGCATTTTGAGTGAAAGAGGACAAAGCTGAAAATGGCGCGGTAAAGTGTGGTCTAATTTAATCAAAACTTTATTGGGATAAAGATTTCAGAAGATAGTTTAATCTAGTATACATTTGAGACGGTTTGTCGATATTCTCCTCCCAAACAGTGCATTGTAGTCACGTGTATTTGAATTATAATATGCTAACTTGATCTACTTCAATATGTCGTCCTTGGCCGTCAATTAAGCCTAGAATAAAAATTAAAATATTTAAGCCCTAGATTTTGAGTAAAACTTATCCTCGGTAGGAATTCGTGGCTTTTTGAGCTGAGAATTGAAATTCGGTGCGTACTAAAAATCTTATTATTGATAACCTGTGGGAAAAAGAACATATTTTCAACAAAATTATCTCAAAACGTTTCTTCTCTTGTCCAGTTTAGAAAGATTTCTGAATATCTCACAATAGATATCATTATTTATTTATTTTCTTCAGTGTGAATTCATGGCTTAGTAAGCTAAGAATTCACTCGCTGCTCAATAAAAAATGCTCAATTGATAACATCAAGGGCAGAGAGCATATCTTAACTATTATCTAAAAAACGTATTGAAGAGTATTTCGCTTGGTCGAAATGTCATCGTGAACAAGAGAGCAGCGGAGGCGGATGATTGAAGTGGGTTGGGGGAGGAAAGCAGGGCTGAGTCGCTAAATTGTGTGCGACGTCGCATCGTCACTGAAAGTATCACAGTGCAAGACAGGAAAAGACAAACCCAACTGAAAGTGGTCGGGCCAAAACACAGAAGCTTTTGTATGAAATTTGTAATTCTCACGTTCTCGACTCACACTGAGGCACAACACTCTCCTCGGCTCTCGGCATTCCAATCACCCCATATCCGCCAGCATTTCCATCGACGGCCAAGTGCAGATTGTCGGTAGCGATTTGCCAC
Source organism: Thysanoteuthis rhombus (assembly GCA_963457665.1). Taxonomy (NCBI): domain Eukaryota; kingdom Metazoa; phylum Mollusca; class Cephalopoda; order Oegopsida; family Thysanoteuthidae; genus Thysanoteuthis; species Thysanoteuthis major. Next base: position 48,120,959 of record OY735221.1, read on the forward strand.
CGGCCAAAGGCTCCTGGCTGACCGGATTTGGGTCATTGACATAACAAGACTTGAAAATGAAAAGCAGCGAGAACCCAGGCCCCATATTTGTGGCATGACACATCAAGGATTAGTATCAACAGACTTTTTTTTTACACCTCAATTGATACAAAGGTTGTATTATATCTTGAGAATGATTGACGAAATGTTCCATTGAATACAGTTATATTATATTGGCATGCTAAGTTGAGGGTGATCAATTGAAAATTGGAAAAAGTGGTCAATGAAAAAGTTAATTCTCGCGCATTTTGTTGGGTAGTGATCTCTGAAAAAATATGACTTTTCAAGAAATCTATTGTTGGAACCAACATAGAAAACGGAATTAGTGTTCGACTTTTGGCAGAGTCCACTTACGTTCACTTTGCACTAATGCCCTTGTAAAAGGCGTGAATCCTCTTCTCATCTAGTCATTTGTAAATAGCAGGGCAATCGGAACCCTTTGTTTGAGCGTTTGGCTAGCACCTCTGCCTCATCTCTACTGAAACGATGGACACTTTTCCTCTCATGTATATACCGCCATGGCTTGTTAAAATGGAGACTAGATCAATATGACTCGTTTCATGGAAGGAACTAAATAATCATTAAAATAAAGAAAGTTTGTTTTTAAATTTCATGAACAGGATTAAATGAAATGAATCCACACAGTTTTGGGATGCCACTCACAGCGGTTCTTTCGCAAACAGCAACTTGATATCGTCTGCTATTGAGCCAGGTGTTGTTGCTCAGCAGGTGAAGGAGCAGAATATGGCCAAGTATCGCACACTAATCGACAGGTACTGCAATTGTGATTAAGACGTCTGTTATGATTGGCTCAAAAAGCATTGAAACTCAACCATCGAATTGGCCCGAAAGCCAATCAACGTCATGATACGCCATGCAAGATCACCTGGCTATTCCAACATATACAAATATCAATCATCCAAGGCAACAAGTTCTCCATAATGATCATAGGGGTTGACAGAGTTAGCTGCTGAAGTGAAAATGTCAGAGTTCGTCTGGATAAAGACGAAGAGATGACCAGCCCAGGATGTAGCTCGGACGACCCAGCATTTTTCAAATAAAGATAGCCATGTGCATTTGTCGTCTATAATGTTTACGCTGTCAGTGACATCTGACATTTTGAGGTAGCGTAGTAGAATTAGAATTTTACGTTACATTAAACTTGATAAATTGTATTTTTACTTCATTTTACCTTTGAAATAATTCAATATTCAGGATACATTGAACATAAACAAGGAAGTTCTGCGCAACATAATGTTTTAGATAATATATATGTGAAATGCAATTTCAAAATGTATATAATATCCAAGTAAATAATCATCTACATGGGAAAATTCCATCAACTGGCCGTAATGTTCGACGTCAAATTAGTGAGGTTTCTTCCTATGCTCTTACTTTAGAAGCAGAAAATTAGTATTTCGTCCCCAGAAAAGATGGCATCATTTACAATTTTTGAATTGGATCTAATTTGCAATCCTTAAGAATGACAAAATGACCTCGGTGTTAGAAGCCAAGTAAAAAAAAAAGTCTCCTATTTAGGCAGATTGTCACAAGATGTGCGAAACGAGAGAAATAAAGATACATTGATTTTTAATTAGTGTACCTATATGTTTATAAAATCTATAATAGCCCCCAGGAATCAATGGATTAACTAAGTTTGTATACAGGCAAATTCTCTGTGCCAATAGATTTGAATCTTTTTTGAAAAAAGGTCTCAATCGTGTTTTGTCAATGAATGAATGGTCTCTGTTCTGTACCAAGAGAGAATGAAATTTCCCCTCCTTGGCCCAAGCCTAAGCAAAGCGTACGGAGATCCTGGGAGGCCAAGTCGTCAGAATCCTCCTTTCAGTCTGGTTGATGTACTCCAGGGGTAAGCAGAGAGCGATACGTCTGGCATTAGGAGCTGCCGAATTTGGCGTCAAATCTGGGGTCAAACCATCTAAAAGAGGCTTCACGCCCAGGTTTGGAATCAAAGCTGTCTCCCTCTTAAAGTGATTGCCTTCCCAAGGCCCAATCTGTCCTACTGTTTTACTCATAACTGGGGTAAGAGGAAGTGGATCTCCAAGGGTATTAGTGCAACCGGAGTTTAAACTCGGGTCGCCGATTTTATTGTCTGAACCCTTGTCGATTCACAAATGGCACCACCTGTTTTCTCCATAAACTTCAACAAACCATAAGAAATCATTTTTGAAGCAATGAGATAGTCCCATGAAGTTGGTCGAACTAAATTACAGCAATTCTTCATCCAATTCGCTTGAAGAAAAGTTGAAATGGTAAATGTAAGTGGAATAGATTTTATGCTACAACAATAAGGCTTCTTATTTTCTCTATGACTAATCCGGATAAAGGTTTTCCCCGCTTCCTGAAGTACCAAAACATGAGATGTTTAAAATGAAGACTAAAAATGACTAAAAAAAAACATGAGATTTAAATTAATTAATTAAAAAAATCAATTAAAAGAGAGTTAGAAACACTGAAAATGAAAAGCGGTAAAAGAATTCTATAAAAAAGGGATCAATGTTGTTTACTCGGAACGACGAGCCTTCATAGAGGAAGTGATCACTTCTCTCTCTCTCTTCTTTCTCTCTCTCTCTCTCTCTCTCTCTCTCTCTCTCTCTCTCTCTCTCTCTCTCTCTCTACGCCTTAGTTTCCTGTACCACCAGTCTGGAAATATTCATTCGAACGCTATACCTTTCGTTAGCGAGCAAACCTTTCTGTCGGAGTTAAATCGTTTTTAAAACTGTCAAAAAACTCTTGCATCAATAAGTGCCTTTCAAAACTGACTCGACTAATCAACAATGTCGTTCAAGGATAGGAAACCAATCATTTTTGCTTCTCTATTTGCTTTTCAAACGCGTTCACGGCTCGGTATATCCACGGAATCGTTGGGGCCATGGCGATTCGATCTTGTATTTCACTATGAATAATCTGCATCCACACCCAATTCCCGATTGAGCTTCAATTTTGGATGAAAATGCATTTTCTCGTGTATCATCTTCAATCTTTTAACGTCCGTAGTTGGAATAGACCATCTCCAGCATTAGCCACAATTCTCTATCATGGGCATCGCAGAGCCAGTATTTCCTGAATCTGTCTTGTTCATCTCTCCATCTTGTGTTCTGTCGGCCTTGGTTCCTTATGTGATCTCTGAGGATCCATGTTGTGAGACGTGATGTCCATTGGTTGTTTTTCATTTTTGCAACATGGCCTGCCCATTGCCATTTTTAATAGTTTCTATGATGTCACGGACTCCTGTTTTCTTCCTTATATACGGTGCTGTCTTGTGATCTCTCCATGTAAGGTTGAGCCTGATTCTCTCATTTGCATTGTGCATACTTCTCAGTTTGTAGGTCTGTCTCTTGGTTAAGTTCCATGTTTCAGCTCCATAAGTGACTATCGAGAGAATGCATTGGTTGTATACTCTTCTTTTTAGGATTATTGGGATCATCTGGTTTTTGAAAGTTCAGCTTGCTCTGCCGAAGGCTTACCATTCCAAAGTGATTCTTCGCTTGATTTTGAGATGCATATCGTAGTGTTATAAAAAGCAATGAACACTTTTTGGCACAATGTAAGAAAGATAGTACCGGTTGACATTAGAGAATTGATTAGACATTTTTACCAGCGGATGATGGTGTCCAATCCAAATTCTGTTTCTCTTTCCTTAATTCTCTTATTTCCTTCTATTTTTTCGCCGAGTGTAACTTTAAATTTACAATTCACAATCGGGACTTCCTTACTTACATTGTAACAAAAAGGCTTTTGCTGTCCATTGCCATCGACAGACACTAAAATGTTTTAGCATACAGCACATCCACGATACAATACACCATACACTACTGATTTATACAAAAATATGTAACAATTGTTTCCGTAGATAATATGCATCTGAATTTTTTATGAAATGCGGTATATGGTTTCTCTTTTTTCACAACGTTTCGACCATGCATTACCCAGCCATCCTTGGGTGTCCTTGCTTGTCATTATTTTCACAATGTCCCTGTCTTCTTAGCATACACGACCGAAAAGTAGGTTAAACAATGAAGAACGAGGAAATAGTCCCTACTAAACCACATACAATTATTAATGTACCCAGTTTCGCGAAATCCTGATAAGTATATAATAATCTTATATAATCTTATCAGCTTGTCATAAATAGGTTTTGGGGTCAAGGTTGGGCAACAGCTGAAGCTTCAAGTTTTTTATCGTTTAAATTGCAAGGCAGCTATGTTGAAATTCAAACGTCTCAGTCTTCTAAAGCGAGACTTCGAAATAGAATGACCACAAGAAAAGCAACACGATCAAAACTTCTTTAACGACCTTTTAATAAGCAACGTGTGCATCTTTCCGTCCGTCATTCATCCTTTTTTTTTCTTAGTTGTTTTTTTTTCTTATTTGTCTAAATGCTTGAGGAGAGTATTCTTCTTTAATCATTTATTTGCAAATGCATCAAATATCTGGGTTCATTCTGGTCCCATCAGATTGCTCTAATTTTCTCGACCCAAGAGGCCTTTATTTTTATTTTTAGATATATAACACGAAAGTAATCAGAAAGTACTGGCTCCGCGACGCTCATGATAGAGAAGTGTGGCGCATCCTAGGAAAGTTCTATGCCCAACGACGGACGTTGAAAGACTGATGATGATGATGATGATGATGAACCTGAAACAAGATATCCTTTGACGTCAGAGCTGGTATTCTGAAGTGTATGTAACGCTCCATAGCGCGGGTGACGTTGTCGACATGCAACGTCATTTACAGTTGAATATTCAAAAGATTTTCAACTTCTCAAAATTGCAGACTTCTCTAGACAACCAAAACAAGTTTTTCAAGAAAGATTACCACACTCTATTTCTCTACTCTGCTCGGTCAAATGACACATTCTCTATGTAATAATGGGAGGCAATTTCAAATTGAGTTTCAAATAATATAACGCATTTATGATTATTCTGTCGGATTATATATACATTTCTTAATAACATAATTGTCTGCGTTAAAAACAAAACAATGGTGCAGTTATGGAAAGTGAATGAACAAGATAAGATCTGGACATATAGCAATAATTTGGACTTTCGACTGACCACCGAGCTATTTATTTATTATTTCAGTTGTAAGAGCGACGCCATGTCGAGGCGACTTCCTATCGGTTGTTGGTTCGATTCCTGCAGCAGCCTGTACATAATATAATATAAAGACTGACCATTCAATGTAAAATCATCATCAGCCTTTTATCGTCCGTCTTTAGACATAGGCCCTCCTGGGATTTCTCTATCATGGCTGTCACACAGACGATTCTTTCTGAACTTGTCTAGTCGTCCTGCCATCTTATATTCTGCCGGCCATAGTGTCGCATGTGATATCTGAGGGTTGTCTGACATTTTTGTAACATGACCAGCCCTTTGCCATTTGAGTTCTCTAATGGATTCTATTATGTATCGAACTCCTTTCTGTTCCCTAATATATTTCCCTAATATGTCTTGTGATCTCTCCATGTGATATTTCATGTGTACGTTGCATGGTTCTCAGTTTAAAGGTTAGTCTCTTTGTAATGTTCCATGTTTCAGCTCCATTGGAGACTACCGGGAAAGTACATTGGTTGTATACCCTTCTTTTTATGACTTGTGGGATTTTCTTGTTCTTGAAGATTGAACTTGCTCTACCGAAGCTCACAATCCCAGAATGATTCCTCGCTTAATTTCTTCTTCTTGGGGGATCATGGAGATTCGTTGTCCTAGGTAGGTATAGTGGTTTACTCACTCTAGCTCTGAATTTTCGATTTTGATCGCTGTGTTTTTGTCTTCAACATGTTTCGAGATCATCTTGAGGTAGGCTATAAAGAATTTCCGTGAGCCGACAGCACCTTGTCTTACCTCATTTGAGAGCAGGAAGGACTCTGAGTCTTGATGCAGCCTGATAAAGGAACTGATGCGACGGTAGATATGTTGCAATACTCTGACATATATTGTAGAATGATACCATCAATGACCTTGAGAATTTCACAGAGTTGAAGGCCGTCTTGGAGTCGACAGATTCTACAGCGAGTGGCATTTTATATCCTGTTGCTTTCTCTTTTAATTGATTTCATGAATGGAGATGGACTATGGTCCAGTAGCTTCTTCTAAAGCCAGCTTGTTCCCGAAGTTGGTTTTCATCAAGCGTTTTAGTGATTTGGTTGGTAATAACTTTGGTGAAAAGTTAATGGAGTTGAGTAGACTTATTGATCTTTAAATGTCGATGTCTTGCGGGTTTCTTTTTTCATATAACGGCATTATGATTGCAGTAATCCAATCTCCTGGGACTTTACTTAGAATGAGGCATGAGTTGAATAGAAAAGTTTGTTTCCTAGTGATGACATCACCAGCTTTTGGGGTAGATCGATACTAATGTTATCTGTTTGTTTAATGGCTTGGTGCAACTTCTGGGAATCTTTCGAACTGATTGCTCACGTCTTGCATATCTTGTTCGTTGTTTTGTATTCCTCGTTTGGGGAAGTAAAGTTTTTGGTTGAATTCTTGGATACGTTCGACGATCCAGTCACTATCTGTTGTTAAGTCTTCATTTTCTTCGAGTTGAATAGTTATTAGTTTTTGTCCTGTATTACGAGTTTTGTTAATAGCTTTGAAACTCCGACTTTTTCCCTGGATTATTTTGATCATTTCTGTCGTATGTTTTCTTCGTGTGTCTTCTCTTCGTTTCTTTTGTATGGTTTTATTTAGTTCGGTTGCATCAATTTCTTTCTCTTATTGTTGTCAATGGCTTGAGATTTCTGCAGGTTTTTTTTTGTTTGTTTTTTTTTGTTTTCTTTTTCTTCAAAAGATTCTTTATCCCTTAAACAATACATCAGTGTCAGTTCTAGCGATTTTTCACTTGATATTCTGCATAAATTTTGATTTGTAAATTCTTCATTGGAACAACAGGTCATTGACTAGTAGTCGAAATTGATTTCCTTAGATATAACTTAACCTTTTAATGTACTTAAAAAAATAAAACGTGACGTCTTGAAAAATCATAAAATCGGGTACTATTACCTTTCCTGATTCAAAATGGCTGCTGCACCATCTTCAGAGTTAGTCTTTTTAGGGTTAGAGTTTTAGGGTTGGTATTTTTACAGTTAAATTAAGGGTAAGGGTTATTGAATCATCAGTGTCTGTCACTCCACAGATGGAGCGATAGTCATTTAAAAATGGAAAAGGTCACAAGTGCCAAAATCTGTTTTTTGCTTCAATACTGCGCTTATATCATATTTTATCAAGGATATATTCATAGTATTCTTTATTTCTGATCAATTCAAGTCACCGTCCTGAAACATCGACGCTGCCTGACAACAGAATCCTGGATTAGAGGGATTCGATCTGTATCCGCTTTATCGCGTGTTTCTTGGGACCAGAATTTATTGTTACAAACTGGCGAATCGCAGTCGACCGTGTGACTAAATGGATCACGAAACATGAAGAACAATTTGAATTAAAGAGTCAAAAGTCACCGGAGAAAGTTCCAACCGGCGGCAAGGCAAAATTTTTCCCACAAACATTGAGTCATACGTGATAATTTCGTTTACCGGTGACGCAATTTCTTTTCAGTGTTTTCTTCATTACTTAACCTTCATTTTTCAAATACAACTATAGATCATCCCTCTTGCTTTCAATCCAGTCATCTTAATGGCGTCTAACTTCTTTGAAGCCACTAGTTTGAGTTTTTGTTCATTTGATGAATAACACACAATGTATTCATGCACCTATAATTACTTGCAGATAATCTCAGCGTAGCCCAGTTTTTTATAAAAAAGAAAGAGAGGAATATAACGAATACTACATACTTATTACCCGTGAAAAAATTCATGAATATATTTTAATTTCTATGAAATGATTTCTTGAGAGAACATATATATATATATATATATATATATATATATATATATATAAATATATATATAAATATATATATATATATTTAATATGAACCGTAAAGAGTGAGACAGACTCGGGAGTAAAATGTTCAGAGGTAAGGTTTATTAATCCTTATATGTTAATGGTCCAAACATGTTTCGGGATTTTTTCCCATCTTCAGTGGTGTGTGCTGTGTGAGTATGTGTTTTCAGGGTTTAAAGTTCCCATGTGGAACCAGTGTTCACTATCAGGAGCTAAATATATATATATATATATATATATATATATATATATATATATATATATATATATATATATATATATATATGGAACTGATCAGGTTAGTAGTAGAGTATAATATAATAATATAAAGCAACGTCTGAAATGTGATGGATTTATTTCATAGAGTGCTCCATACATTCAACTTTATACTATGAAAGTCAAGTTGTTTTAGGGTAGAGCTAGAAATAAATAGTAGAATGTGGATTTGCTACACAAACTAGCTCATGTTTCTGCCCTCTCCGGGCCTCATCGTGCGAATAATCCTTTAGTTCACTACTTTAAAATGGAGCATAAATAGATATTTGCAACTTAGTTGTTACTGATCAGTTCCACACCGTTGCAGTCATTAAACAACTATTTTGTTCTATTTTCCCATTTGGATGTATAATTAGAATGGTTCTTCTGTGGGATATTTTCCTTATTATCCTTAGGGTGTGGTGGTCTGAAGAGTGGAGATGAAGTAAGTCAAAATAGTACTCAAATACAAATGTAACTAAGATATCTTGGATGAAGACGGGCGTGCGGGTAGGTTTTATTGAGATGGAAAAGAGGGAATGGTATTGTTGAATGAATATATAATCAAAATTAAGTTGGTTGGATTTTGATAATCTATTTGGAGGAGATAAAAATATAGAAAATTTCTAATTTAACTTTAGATTAATTTATAATTGATATCAATAAAAGGAAACGTTAAAAGAAAAACTACTTACCCCCTAAAACAGTGATTTGAAAACTGGGGTCCGTAGACCTTTGGGGGTTCGATAGATGATGCTTGGGGTGGGGGGTCTGTAATAGTGTTCATTTTAATCTGCCATTGACACAACATTATCCATTGCACAGCTATCGAAAAACATAGCATTTATTAGAATTCGAACGAACTGTAAACCATTTCTAATGAATATATTAGGTTGAAAATTGCTTTTTATGGTAGTTCATAAATTAGTTTAAAACAACAGACTATTTCCTTTATGAAGGGGTCTGTGAGTTTTCAAAGTTTCAAAACCACTCTCGTAAGCACAACTACATCAAAATACCTGGCATCGATATTTTACCCAACTAATATTACCTTTCATTATCTTCCTCATAGGAACCCATTTCGAGTCTGCTGGACCACCCATCTCCCAAAAACTTAATACCAATACGCACGAAAAGAGAATAATTAAGAAAAAAAACTTTTATCCTAGAAGAAAAGGAAAAAAAGATATCCCATAAAAACAACATTTCAGCTCTGCAAAAGGATAAGATGAAATGAACGAAAAAAACGAAATAAACGCAATGACGTGGAATTGATCAGGGACGACAAAGTTGTGCGCATGCTCACATGCACACACTTATTTTTTCCGAAAAGGGTTTGTGTTAATCGTTGCATTTCTTGTATGAGCTCACAGAAAAAAAAAACGGTCTGAGCATTTTTTTTTTCTGTGATTTTCCAACATGGAATGGAGTACCCTGGTGGACGGGGAATATATATGCGTAAATAAATATATCGCTTAAATTCAACCTTACTGACCCTACAGTTCCGTGGAGTAGAGGGGGGGATACCAGTCTTTGGGTCTGAAGCTAAGGTTTCGATCCTACCTTGTGGTACTGGATAGTCTATACCCACACTGATGAGTTGTAATACAACGAAACAGCTGTCTGTAGATAATGCAGTAATTAATCAATTTTTATTTTTATTTATTTATTTTTATATATATATATATATATATATATGCTATATTTGCAAGAATCGAACCTGCGACGCATAGGTTGCCGCCTTGAGGTGGCGTCGCTCTTAGCATTGAGCTAGTAAGTCGAAGATCCAAAAAATTGATTTTTTCATGATTTTGATGTCCATAGTGTATAGCTTTTTTTTCTCCAATATTGTACTTTTATAGTGGTAATTATTGAGACAATTTTTTACCACTCCAATTGACTCCTCGTCCCTCAGCTAGAATCCACTTTTAAATTCCTCGCCTGGAAGCCAAGCACCCCCATTTTGGGAAGTGATCTTAAACTGGGCGAACTGCGGGGCCAAGTTTGAGATAAGTTCCTATTTTCACTCGTAAATCTTTCAGAGAAAAACAACAGAAATCATCCTTTTTAAAATTCTTGTTTGGTTACAAGTTACGCGACGTTTCAGTATACTTATTGTTTGGCCTCTTGAAAAAGTGTGAACAACAAGAAGTATTTTTCTCAATTCTGGTTGGAGAGTTAATATAACCTAAATATTCTAGAATCTGTTTATTTTTTTCTCTGTTTTGGTGAGTTATTCATAAGCTATTTGGGAATTAATATTTTTATTGGGTGATTTTGTACCTACTTAGTATGTACGATGCTAATTACCTTTTATTTGAAAATAATAATTTCAGCTTTTCTTTTTGTTTGTTTTTTCATATTTCATACATGTAGTAAGTAATGAAATGAAAAAAGTTTGTTTCTATTGGCCATATTTTGAGGGAGTTGGGCGACAGAATACATTTGAAGTAAGATCACGTTTCTCTGACTTTGCATGTTTTTTTTATGTATGTTATTTTCTTATATACAAACGTCCCCTTTTTCTCCTTGCACAGAAAATTAAGAAAAAAAATCTCAGAATTATGCACAGTATATGCAGAAAGTTGATCGCTACATCTAACTTGGACAACGATCCAGGGTGAAATCCTCAAAAGATGAAGAAATCAAGCAATGAATCATCCTAGGTTGACAAGCTTTCCACAGAGTAAGTTCTATCATCAAGAACAAGAAAATACCATTGGTTTTAAAAGAAATGCTTATAAATACATAATCCTCCCGATAGTCACTTAAGGAGATGAGACATTGAACTCAACTAAGAGATTGATGCAACGTACACAGAAAAAAGATCATTGCAAACATCTCATGGAGAAAAAAAACACAGAATAGCGCAATACATCAGAGAAAAACAGACGTCCAAGAATTCCCAAAGACCACTAGGGAAACTAAAACAGCAATGGGCAGGTCATGTTGCAAGAATATGAGACAACTGCTGGACATCGCGACTCACAACATGGATCCCTCGAAATCATAAGTGAAAGTATGGCCAACAAAAAGTAAGATTACGCGATGATCTGGGCAAAATTCAGGATGTTTTGGTGCCGTGACACTCAAAGGCGGAAAAATGGCAGACCTTGAGGAAGGCCTAACCGACTTTAAATGGCTGATGATGATGATGATTTTGAATACAAACGTTCACAACAATTGATTTTCAAGACCCCAATCATTATCGACACCAAACGGCTTTCCCTAAAGGTAACAGATGCAACCGGACTTACTGATAGAGAAGAACCCTATTCTGGACACTCCCAGATTATATATATATATATATATGTGTGTGTGTGTGTGTGTGTGTGTGTATATTTTGTTATTGCAGCTCACACTAAACAAGTCCGTTGCTTATCTGCACGAATGTCGGTCCAAGCGTTGTTTACTCCAAGTCTGTTGACATACATTTTGTGACCGACAAGTGGATAGTGTTTTTCAACTTAAAATTGAACAAAAAATGGGTGAGGTTGTTTCTCATACATCATCCTTGTTTTGGGACCTTTTATGCAGTCTAAACAAAAAAAAAAAACAAAAAACAATTATGTTTATTCAAAATAACCTAGGTCAATAAAAATATGAATTACAACCTACAAATTATTCTGCTTGTTTGAATGTACGACAATTACGGTTTCTGATTATTATTCGTTTCTTCTCTGGAATCTTTCCAAACCAATAAAACACGTTGATTTATTCTTTCAAGATGCTTTTGAGTTTTATTACTCCTTTCCTCTTTTGATGTTTCACCGCTTACCAAGTCGGTAAAGGTGGTGACGAGCCAATTGTTGTCCATAGGAATTACAGCTATACCATTTACATTATCCTCTTATTTTTCATCCATTCTCTTTTCCCACCATTGCATTGCAATGAACATAAATAAGAATGAAAGATGATGCTTATGCTTGAATGGGAGCAAAAGTGCCTCAACCTTCACTTTCATTTATTTATTACCCCTCACTCACAAGTCTGAAACCTAAAAATCAAGCTATAGTAGAATTAGACTGTAAGAATATAAACACATAGCAAAAGTTATATATCATAACAGATATATTAATTTCATTTGCTTTTGCATGTGGTTACAGTTAATATACATTCCAAAGGAAAGAAATTACTTCAACAAAATGATATAATTTAAATGATATATTTTAATTATATATGTGTAACTAATGATATCAATGGCCATGGAATTTCACCAAGTGTGGCTAACTTAGCTACTCTCCTTTAATGAATGTCTTTGTTTCACACTCTACTGTTTCACGTACCTCTTCCTTGCTTTTTTCCTTGACGCGCCAACAACTTAAATCAGATCAAAACAGCAGCCAGCAAACACACCTACACACTCCCACAGAACTTGGTTAGCACCAGCCAATTTTGTATTTGTGTTCATATTACTCACTTCCTCTCATTCTTTTTGTTTTGTGACAGATGGACTGACACAGATTGATTGAAAATGGATTGTAAATGAAAACTCAAGACACAAAATGTTGATTAAAACAGAAAAAATAATTTATTTCAATGAAGGCAAAAGGAAGAATGATATGTTAACAAACAAAGCCAGCCTCAATATGAGGGTTCCGGGTGATTTTTAATGATCTGAGCACATGTACTGAATGGAACAGTTGATATCTAACCTGGGGAACTGCAGAAATGGCAACAACATAATATATGTATGTATATATATATATATATATATATAATTATATATACCAGGCTGATATTACACTAAAGGAGATGAGACACATCCAAGAATCATCTAGGTACTTTCCAGAAAATATTTAAGCAATAAATTGCTTACTGTACTCGCAAGTCCAAGTCGCCAACTCCACGGAGTCATTTTTCTTCATCAGGGCTAATTATCACATTTTGGACCAATTATCGAATACTTTTCATGATAAAAAAGTGTGTCTTCACAGCCAGGAAGTATATATATATATATATATATATATAATTACACACATCCCTTCTCATTTGTGGGTCTATTCAATCAACAGCAAAAAGACTGGAACAAAACTGGACGGAATCATAATGAGTCATAAAAGTCAAATTTTTATTTGTGATAATTGAGGGAAAAAAAAAAAAAAAAAAAAAATTATGAATAAATTTGTTTTATTTCAAAGATGAACAAATTCATAGTCATTTATTCACCTCCCCAGAATGTGACACAAGGTATGTTTATTGTGGGGACCCACACATGTCTGTGTGGACAAGCACAAAAATTGCCCAGTCCCCAAGACCAATGTCATGAAGGTGTCAGAAATGTACTTTTGATTTTCCAATGATTAAAAAGAGGGAGATATCAGTTTGAGACATATATATATATATATATATATATGTTGCAGGAGATTTTAACAAGAGAGCATATCACAGATGCCCATAAGATATAGGGAAGGTCCATCAAGGACACCCATGAGATACAGGACAGGTGCATCGTGGATACCCATGAGATATAGGGCATGTCTATCACAGATGAGGGGTCCAGTTCAATTAGATTTGCTGTTAATGAACGCACACAATAACATTGGAATTCCATATGAAACAGAACTAATTACTCGCTATTATTCAATTAGTGCTGATTGAACTCTAATCAATTACAACACTTGCAGTGATGATGGGAAGAATTTTTTAAGTTTCATATAAAAAGGAACACAAAGGGAAGACTTCAGCCCTAAAATCAGAAACATTATAAAATAATGGAAATCAGTTTTAGAAATTAACAGGGGTTTCACTTCCTAGGTACAATTTTTTTTGTTGACCTTTAAGGACCTCCTCGTGCCAGAAATCATTTCTATCGATTTCAATTTTCAGTGCTGAATCTCAATGGCCTGAAAAGTCAAGCCTTATTTCTTCATTGACTCCATTCATTTATCTTAGCTGAAAATGCATAAAAATGGGCAACACTATGAAAAATTTTGAGCTCAGATGGGCTTGGCAACCTCCCTGCGGTAAAATCTATGAAGCAAATTATATCTCATCCTTCAAAGATGACATTCATGAAATGTTTATGCGAGGTATTCAGGACAAAAGCAACAAGATAGGTCCCAGTGGGAAATGCCAAAAAAATATCCTGATTGTTTCGCTAGGTAAATCTAACGAGACTTGACAGTAAATTACTGTATTATACATGAAAATCAAGGAGCAGGAGACAATCAGTCTTAAGCCTAGAGGAATTCATGAGCCATTCTGGACTGTTATTGTCTCATTCAGCAAATTCTACATCAGACTAGCATAACTTCTGATGAAATTCAAAGAAAGAATGACAGACCAGGCAGAAAATGAGCATTATCTTGAAGAGAAAAAAAACAAGGTCAAACCATCTTATCAGCAACTCAAGAAGAAACATAATGATGCTTCGGGTCAGAGCCAAGAATTGAGTATTCTATCTCCCATTAATCAAAAACTAATGCACGGATTTATATGAAATTTTCCTTTGATGTGATTGGTCAAAATCAGGAGCCTCTTTCCAGATTGGTGAGGTCCTTAGTGGTCAACAAAATGTACTCTTAAAAAACAAAAAAATAAGCAAGTTTAGTAGATGGAATTACTGTTTGAGAAGGGAATAATTAGTTATTGCTGTCTAAGAAGTAAATCTTGTTTTTACTATTAAACTTGGATTAAGAAATGAAAAAGGTTTTGGCAGTTTAGAGTATCTTTCAAAAAACAAATTGGTTGATAAAAAAAGTCTGATTTTATTTTTTAAAAATGTCTTTTTTACTTCTCCAGGTGGTAACAGAAGGTATTTAATTAACAAAAAAAGTATTCATTCCATTCAGTTTTCTTGACAAGACACAAGGTGACAATGAAACTTGGCTCAGAGAAAGACAAATGAGGAAAGAAAAAAAAAATGCAAATCTTTTGAAAGATAGATGAGAAAAAACAAATGCAAATCTGTTGACAGATAAGAAAAACATATTCAAATCTTTTGATAGATAAATGATAAAAAACAAATGCAAATCTGTCGACTGCCAGCAGTCATGGAGCAAAATAACAAAAATACAAATGACGATGAGATTTGCAATGAACTTTGAAAAAAGAAAAAAAAAAATGTCTAAACTTTTACAGAAGGAAAAAAGATTAGATTTTGCTTCTTTAACTTAAATAAATATAATCAAATTTGGAGGGTAGAAGTTCTCGAAAATAAATATACAAAATTATACTATATAATGAATGTATGTAAGTGTATAGATATTCATTTGCCTCCCTACAAGGGCGGAATGTGACACAAGGTTGAGTGTAATGTAGGGGGAGGGGGCACACTCATAAATGTGGGCAAGAATAAAATTGCCCAGTCCTCAGGGCAAGCCTGACTCTTCTCTTTTAAAGCAACAGAGAGGTATTGCCCTGAGGCAACTGACCTCCCAAGACTGGGCATTGCATATTGTTTTTACCGGCTCAGGACAAATCCTGGCCCAGGTAAGTATATGTAAATATATATCTCTGTGTGTGAGTGTGTATGAGTATATGTGTGTGAGACTGTGTGCGTGCATGCGAACATACATACATTATATAGAATCATTTTTATGGTCTAAAATATACATTATGTATCTATGCATGGAGAATGGTCATGTACATTATAATTGATATATATAAATTTATTTTGATTTTTGAGGATAGCCAGCCTTTGATTTTTGGATTATTTGCTTTATATTCATAATTTTCAGTTTGATTGTATCCAAAATATTAAAAGAAATTTTTTTTTTAACTATTCAGAAGGTTGCTTCAACCTTTAGCACCGGTGTGGAACTTTGTTCACTGAGCACAAAATTTGTTCTGCCATTGTAGGTGACTCTTGTATTTTAATGTCAATTTCAGACACAAAAGTTACAGGCTTTCAAAGTTATTAAATGCACAAAATCTTGACACCCTTGGAAAAGTGCAGAGTGCTAAAGGTCAAAGATGAGTTACATTATTCCATATTTATTGAAGATGAAGAAACATGGAAACTTATTTTGCTAATAAAATGTGAAATAAATGTTTTAACTGCAAAATGAACATTCTTAAAATATCAAGTTACACATCCCTTGTCAAAGGTGTGGCCAGATGACAAAAAAATTATTTACAGGGCAATTACTGTAGAAATTAATTCTTAAATTCATCATGACAAAGCATTTTTATGTAAGTAAAATCAGCCAGCAATGAAATGATTATTGTATCAGAGTGTATCAAAAGTAATTCCTTTTTATCAGGGACCACCACTTCTTATTATATACATCATATCATCATTTTCAATACTAATCAGATTTTATAATGGCAGATACAAGTATTGAGATTCTGGTAATTCTAAGGCATTATCTTAAGCTTAGCTTTAAAGCTGCACACAGAATTTTTGAAATTGAAGGAAATAGAACAACATCTGATCATATAGCCCAAAACTGGTTTAAGCATTTTCTGAGTGGTGACTTGGCCCTTGAAATAAAGCCCAAAAGTAGACAACCATCAGTTGTCTATTATGGTGGTTTAAAATGCAAGGTAGAGGAGAACCTTACCACCAACACTTAAAACTTTCTGAAGAACAAAGATCATCGAAAGATACCCAATGTAGAACATTACAAAGGCATAGGCGAAAATACTTTTGATACAGCCTAATATTTAGTTTTAAAAAGTGAGTTTATATTTTAATGTATTCTGTGCCAGAAAAAAAAAACCAGAGCAAAAGCTCTTTTCAACAAGCAAAAGGCATTTAAGAATTTGTAACAAATACGATTAACTTAACTTTTACATTTTATGAAATTGGTTTCATTGAAATAAAGATGGAGATTTTTTTTTAAATTACAATGAATTGTAATAAAATATCAAAGAATTTTTCTTTTTTAAAAAAATAAAATTTTATGAAAAAATAAAATTTAGAACATGAGAAATTAATTCTTGAATTTACCAGGCATCCAATCATTTTGATTTTTTTTAATTCTGTAGTATCAGGTTTTGAGGATTAAGCCTTTATATCTGTTAAGACACAACAGGTCTTTCCCTGACCCAGCTGTAAGTGGTAACCTTCAAGAATGGATTTGAACAAATATTATCATTCTTATTACTTACAAATATGCAACTGATAAAAGTGGTGGTTGCCAGGGCCATAATTGAAACAGTGCAGATTTTAGAGGCCCCCTAAGAAAACATCTTTAAAAGAATGTGTCTAAATTTGTTTGAGGATTTATTATACCACATAAAAATAGACTATTGATCCATAAATGATTTTACATCAAATTAAACATCATAATTTCATGAATATTTAATTTTTGTTTTGATTTGTTTGAAAATGATAGCTCAATACAAAAATAGAAGGCCCCCAAAGAAGTGCTATTCACTTGGCCCTGTCAATGTTAAATTTGGTCCTGGTTGTTGCGAAATATCAGTTGTCACAACGGTGTGAATAGTAAGAGGTGTTTTATGCATGCCATTAACTCAGCAGAAGATAAGCACTTTTTACTGCTATGGCAATTCGCATCATTATCAGCAGTAGAGACTAATCCCAATAAAACAAATTAAGACTGCGTGAGTCTTCAACCTGTTCTGGGATTCACAAATTACAATGTCAATTTCTTCCAAAAATTTGATTTTCAAGAGATTTTAATAGTATGAAAGAAGGTTGTCTTCATCAAAGTATGGATGGATGTTGGTTGAATATGAAATGTTGGTACTGTATTCTTGTTCCTGGCCAAAATATTGCTGCTGAACTCTATTGCGATATGTATCAAAAGCCGCCTTCATCTTCTTTGCTTGTTGAGGCAAACCATATTCGACAAATGAATTCATCTCAGAAGTATAAGTAGCAGAAGTCGCAGACTGTTTATTTCCAAGACCCGAATTCTGGGCACACGATGGATAAGACGAAGATGGAGAAGAAGAGGAAGAAGGACTATTTTGATACGTGGGAATCTTAATTGGTGCACTCATTCCACTGATTTCAGCAGTTTCTTTGGATTTCTGTTGGCTTGGTCGACTCTGTGACTTGAACAGTTCTTCAAAATTAAAAACGTAAGTAGCTTTCTTGCCATGAATTTTCTGGACATAATTTTTATCGTAATAATAACGGATAGCACGAGAAAGCTTTTCGTATGTCATGTGCTTACGTCGCTTGCGTTCTCCCCATCGTTTGGCAAGTTCGTTTTGGTTGACGATGGTGAAGTGTCCTTTGATCCCTTCCCATCGAATGCAATTTTCATTCGCAGGTTCACACAAAAGTTTGATCAGGAACTGCCACAGTTGAATGTGACCAGATTCTACAAGAAAAGAGAAGAAAAAAAAAAAATTCAAGTTGATAAAAGTCTTCAAGAATTTAAAAAAAAAAAAAAAAAATCAATTATTCAAAAATCTCATGGTTTCAGGAATTATCCAGAAGCCAAAACAGATCTAATGCTGTGATGGTAAACCTATGATGTGCATCAGAAGAGATATACCACATGTTTTTAGGGTGACACGCAAAGGAATTTTAAAAAGACAAATCACCCCCGCAATATTTTTAATTTCATTCCATTATCTTAGTTTTACGAGTATGTCTTGAAATTTCAAGTCATATTTCATCAAATACGTAATTTTATATATTAGAAAAAATGCCACTTATTTCTAAGCATCTACCTGAAACTAAAATGCATATAAGTGACACTCTAATGAAAGGATTATTATAGAAAAAAATTCAAATTTCAAAACACCAAGTTTGCCATCACTAATCTAGTAGTATTAGTTGCAACAACGTAATCTTTATTTTTTTTTTTTCATTTTTTCCATTATTATTTTATTGCCACTAATTTTTGACTAATTCTCCTCTTCTGTGGTTACCATGGAAATTATCAGTCCTTGATCACCATTAACAATAAACGTGGTGAATGAGAAACCATCAGAAAACTATTAACATAAGTTTCTTCAGTTTTCAAGTGGGTCTGGCTGGGTGGCTGTGTATGAAGGTATCACACATACAGGCTGCACCAATGTAGAAAATTCAAATATTCAGTCTTTATTATTTAAAAAAAAAAAAAAAAAAAAAGAAAAGTTTTTGAAAATTCTCCATCCACAATTAGTTTCAATTTGCAAAGTAAGTTTATGCTAAATTGATCCCTTAGTTTGCAACTGATTTTTTTTAAAAAACAAGCAGACTTTTTTTAGAGATCACTGTCAAACAAAAGATGAGAGAAGTAGCTTACTCATTGATCAACCCTTTAACCAATTTTTTAATGGATCACCCTCAACAGAGCATGCTACCAAAAATAAGATGATTTTTATCCAGTGACCAACTAGACCGATTTTATTTTCATTCTAATATTCAATATAGACAGCAGAGATACACTCTCCAAGTGCTTTCCACTTCTAAAAAGCCTTTCAAGTTTTTTTCTCCTAGATTTAAAAAAATAACCATTTTTGCTTACCTGGAATGTGGGCTTTGAGTTGTTGATAAGACATTCCACAAATCATTCCAGAAGATTCTCCTGAAACAACAAAAAACATTTTATTTACAAATCTTAGTTTACCAAGATAGGTTAATAATAAATAAAAAGGTAGAGAGAGGCAAGAAAGGTGACAGAAATTTTAAAGAATTTTTTCTAATCAGCACAGAATTAACAATCCATCCTTAGAGCCTTGGGTGAGAGGGAACAAAGGGGTACATTGAATTCAGACCAAGGGTCAAAAGGGGCACAGAAATATTGATATTGCACTTAAATGAGTAGTAAGAAAAATTGTAGGAAAAATAGTCATAACTTTGGTTTCTAGGTAGGAGAAGTCATAGGAAAAAAATTTCAATAAAATGAGAAATTTATTAAATCTATAATGAGATAAATAATATTTATTATAAAATATGTAATATTTTAATTTATATATTTCTAGATAATGAAATAATATGTCTGATATTTTCAATAGATTTCTAATATTTTTATCATTTACTTTATCAAAATATTAACACTTTCTTCAAAGTATCATTATTTTTTTAATCGTCACTTTTATTACTAAAGATAAGATAAATCAAAATATTATTCATTTTATTGAAAAAAACATTTCGGATAACTATAATAATTCCTAATCTGTTCACATCTATCTATCTTTCTACTGCCTTTTTCATACGACTAACTTCATCTCAAAAACAGCCACACCTGTTTCTATCATCAGGTTAGACAGTGATCTATACCACTTTAATCATATCTATTTTTGTGGACTGAATCAATCTATGACCTATCAAGTCTATTCATCAAATATTTCGAGCGAGAATATTATTCATTAAACCTGCTTCCTCCCACACCGACCGGGAAAACGACTTTTACGAAGTTTCGCACTTCAGGGTGCTGATTGAAACGGAGTTTGAATTCACCAAACACGATTTCTATACGACATTTCATTTGGTTTGGATAATTTTGAATTATTTCAAAGGCCTAATTTTATTTCAATGACAATAATGTTTATTCATAATTTAGTGCTGATAAACACTAATAAGTTTTGTACTAATTGTTGAACTTGAACGTGACGTCATGCTGCAGTCGGAAGTAAAAAACGTAGTTAGAGCCGCGCCCACCCAAGGGACGTAATTACGTACAGAGCAAGGACTGCACCCAGAGTGACGTCCCTTGTTCGTCGCATTTTGCATTACCTTATATGGACATTTGGATTTTTATGAATGAACTCTCAGTTTTGGATTTTCCCGCCTTGTAGTACACACCTTCTGCCCAAACCACTCCAACTTGACGAAAACTGTGATGTCACTATGTCTTGAATAGTTGATAAGATGTATTAATGTATGAATGGATTATTCAGGAATACGTTTTAGTAAGTTCAAACGAAATAAGGTCACGTAGCCATAATAACTATATCTGTATTTATCCATTTCCCCACGTGGGCGGAAATGTGACACGAAGTGGCATTTTCAAGAATGGGGGACCCTCACCTGATGCGTGGGTAGAAAATAAATAAATATCAGGGGTTCAAAATGTTTCCTATGAAGAATAGCTAATACATTGTTAAAAAGATAATTTTCGAGTTTACTTTTAACTAGAGGTGACTTTCTAACCTCAAAATAAAGTTTAAAAGGCTCAACTTTATAAAATCAGATTAGAGTAATCAGTGAAGTTCTTCTGCGAGTATCTAAACACAAACTTAATTCAGCAATGGAAGAACTTGAAGACTTTTCGTCTAAAAAAGTTCCTAATGACTTTTTCCAAATTTATTATTTCAACTTTTTACACTTATTTAAAAAATATCATCGGTTATAGTGAGTGAGCATTTTTTTTTTTTTTTTTTTGACAGATTTCTCTCCAATATTTCTTTTTAATAGTGGAACAAAGTTTTCAACGATAAAATCAACTTTACACGACTAGGACATTTGTTTGTTCGTTTGTTTTGTTGTTTTTTCGTCGGGTATAGGTGTCAGTTTCCTGGAGTGGATTCCAATTCCGGTGCCCATACAGGGTCCCACCCACTTCAAAAGGATGTACAGTCTATATGCGTGGGTGTTTGGAAGTAAATATAAATCTTCAAAGAATATTTTATTGTATGTGCGAAACTGTTAGGAAGATTAACCATTTAGGGAGGAGGGGTGGTGGCAATGAGAGGGTGAGGAATGTTTATGAATAAAATATCTGTTCACATGAACGGGCGCGGATGAGTGAAGCGGGGGCAGGGAATCCGGATCCGCCCCTGATATGTATGCGATGAGTGAGGGGATGTTTACGAATCAAATGTTTACATAAGAGAGGATTATTATCACGGGGGTAGGAGGCAAGTGTACAAAAAGGGTAGGAGGCAAGTGTTAATACCTGTTGATGTTGTTGTGGTTGGATTCGGGTTGGTGTTGTTGCTGTTCTGTTTACGAAGTGGTGAGGGTGTACACCGGGTAGCTGAAAGCACAAAAGAAAAATTTTGACTCAACAAAATGTTCAAATTATATTCAACAAGTTATTACTCATAGAAAAGTTTGCTGATAAATTGGAATTTCCATAAGTTGAGATTTTTTTTAACAAAGAAATAAATACATGCATGTGTATGTCTTATATATATATATATATATATCATTTACAACAAAGAAAATAACATCAATTTGAAAATATTAGTTAATTCTGATGGAGTTGCTAGTTCAATGAAATGCATAATTGGAAATGAAATATAAAGTAATAAGTTTTCCAATTTATCAATTCAAATAATTATTCATGATTACCCACAAAACTGATTCAGATATTGTCGATGGGTCTATTTATATTTTGTTAATATTATTCGACAATAATTCAAATCATAAAAAGCAAAAATACTCACAAGGATCAAAAAAGGTGGGATTGGATGCTGGAGATGCAGAATAATTATTATAGGCTGAAAGAAAGAATAGAAAAAAAAATTTTCAGGATTCTGTCTTGTTTAATGTAAACAATAAAAAAAACAAAAAAAAAAAAACATGAAGGAACTGATCCAAAGAAAAATGAAATTTAAAAAAAAATGAAATTTTTAAAAAATGAAATTTTTAAAATGAAATTTTTAAAAAGGTGAGTCATAATGGAAAAATTTCATCTCAGAACCTCAGATGATTTAATGTAGCTATTTTGTTAAAAAAGCAAGAAAAATTCTCTTTCTAATTTTCATCGGATGAAATATTGCAAATCATTAATTTCACAACCATTTTCCTTCATCTTAATTTCCAGCTATTTTTTATCACGGTTTAACTCAGGCTGTCAACCTTCGGCTGTAAGTGCCACAAGTAAAGAGCACTGATGAGAAATGAATAAGCTCATGACAAAATTAAAATTGAAGTTTTTTTCACTACAGGGAAGCCTGGATAAACACATCTGCTTCTCTAACCATCTGAGGTACGAGAACCCATAACTTGGTAGAAGATGAAATCTAACTCTCAAACCTCTTCATGGTTCACAAAACTTCATCAAATGATAAAAAAAATTGATCTTTCTTTACTGATACTCCAAGTACAGAAGAAAAAAAAACAAACATGGTGCAGAAGGTTGATGAATTTTTCTTCATCTGATTAAAAGTTAAAATGCTGTTAATTGTCAGGAGGAAGTCTTCCTTTTCTCTTCTTCACAAGAGAATTAATGAGTCAACAAATGTGATTTTCTGAATTCAAGATTTTTTTTTAAAATTTCACGTAAGAATTTGGCATGATAGAAAGAAAAGAAAAATACTCACGAGGAGCAAAAGATCCTGCAGTGGAAGCAGGTGAAGAATTGCTGCTTCTTGGAGCTAAAAAGATGAAAATAAATTTATCTATTATATACAACAGATTTATAAAAAGATGTCTATAGTCAGATATTAACAGAAATATAGAGATATTTACTGGCACAAGGCTAGATATATAGGAAGTATTCAAAATTAAGCAAATCTCAGTTAAGATTCTAGTTTTAAAAATTACACAAGTGGAAAACCCTTTTAATCAATTTGCACTTTTTCACAATTGTTTACTGACTATGGTCCATTATGAATTAGTATCTCTTCTTATTCAAACTGAGGTTTTGGTGGTGGGTTTTTTTTTCTAGTTGTTACAAATGAAATGGGGTTTTTTTGCATCATAGAGAATAATGCTAAAAGTGAAAGATTCACTGATAGAAATATAATTTGTTACAACTGAAAGTTTTTGAGTCATTTATAACAATGACACCTACTCAAGAAGTTAGACTAAATAAATAAGGTAGAAAGCTGTTACATAGTAAATGCTTACATTTCAGAAATATTACAAAATGAAATACTTACGAGGCACCAAAGAATTGGATTCAGGAGATGTCGAATAAAATGAAGATTCTAAGAAAAAAAAACAAAAACAAAGAAATGCAGTCAGTTATTCTGTATCATAAAATGTTGTGCTAAATGTTTATTAACAGATTACCATATGTATATGTATATGTATATTTATATATAACGATGTATCATGACTTCATGAACACAGATTTCGAAGGGTTTCCTATGTCCATTGCAAGCCAAAGCTCACACATACACATACATACATAACAGAGAGAGAGAGAGACAAAGAAACAGATAAACAGAGATAGTAAGATGTTGATATCACATTCCATCGATGACCATTTCAGTTATTTCTCACTGATGACCTTGAAGGCATGTAATCTTAAACCCATACTCACTGCTACAAATTAAAAGACCCAGTGAAATAATTCAGTTCTACCCTGGCTGAAGGCAGAAGAATTGACTGTTATTGAACCCAGTCCCATAGCCAGTCATCTTAGCTATATCACTGTCAGGACAAGGAAAGCTAAAGGAGAATAATCCACTTTCTAGGCCTTCACATACAAATACTTCGACCAATGTTTCACACCCTTTTCTTGTCCAGGCACTCTTTTCTCCATATTTCAGAGACTTAATTCCTCCCCTTCAAAGATTACCCGACTCAAAAGTTGCATCTCTGTATTGTAGCTCGTAACAAGATCAATATTCCAGAAGTATGAATCGGTTAATCTGAGACCTTAATTCCAACTCTGTGCAAACCTAAGATCCTTCCAAGACTGACACGGACAGACATAAAAACTTGTAAGTCAATTCCAATGATAAAAAACTTACCTTGCATTGAACTAGTGGAATACCAAGCTGGGCTTTGAGCAATGGAACTATTAACTGATGTTTCTGCAATCTTGGAAATATCACTGTACGTGGGAGCTGAAGTCAAGGAAAAAAAAAGAATCAGTACAGTGATCAACTTTTGAAAGATTTATAAATAACACAAATATCGACATACATGCATCCACAACACCAAGTTTAGGAACATGAAATATTCAAAGCTGAATTTGGATGATTTCCATCATTCAGCACATATTCGATCATTAATTGATCAAATATGAATTAAAATGTATAAGGTCAAATTTTAGGATTTTAAAAAAATTTCCTAGATGAAGAAATTTTGTGAATAAAAACGATAAATAATCCCAAGTAATCATAAATTGAACTTAAAAACAAAAAATTTAATATTTTGTTAATTCGCTATTAAGGTTAATTCAAGATGCCTTCCTTCTTATTCTCTATAAATTTTTCATTTATAGCTCTGTAGCAAATTTCTTCGATCAATTTTTTCCTTTACTTTACTATTTCATCAATTCTAGCGCTAAAAAGTTACAACTCTAAAATAAGTAAGAAATACCAGACCAAATATTACTTCCTATTTTCAATGTTTGAAATTCGTTTTCTCTGTCGCATATTTATTTGTAAAAATGATTTTTTTTCCATTTGGACTTTCTTGTTCAAAATCCTAGATCCACTCCAAAAAGGTATTTACACAGTAAAACGAAAAAGTCTGTATAGAGTAGGATTTGATATCAAGGAGGAGAAAATACCAAAACGTAAAACACGTTAAAAAGAAGCCGACTTTTCAAGCCATGCATTTAACCAAAAACAAAAAGCTGAGACAGAACAAGAACGACACAAAAACTAAATTTGCCACCAAAATGCAAAAGATTCTGCCCCAAACACAGAGTGTTTTCCTACCTGACCCAACAAGAAGGTGAAAGGTCATGTCAGTAAAGGTCATGTCCTCTTGTGACCAAATTTTGGCAGCAGCTGCTACAGAATTGAGCGTGGGGACGCACACACCACCCACGTACTGGCCCATGAGCAGAGCATCAGGGATTGAAGAGCAGCTGAATTCCTAGGGAGGAGGCTGACCAAGGATGGACAAGTGGCAACGAGGTCTCACGGTACTTACAGTGGAAGGGATCATCTGTCGCAATGGGTCGAGGGACAGGCTTTAAGACGGACAAAGACAAGGGGCCATCACCAATGACACCTGCACAAGTGAAAAAAAAAAAAAATTTTGCAAAGCATTAATTGGAAGTTAGAAATATTGAAGGAAAAATTTCAATTGTCACAGTTTAAAGGCAATATTTCTAAATTTGAGAAAATATTTTTAATTAGAAGTTTTTTTGTCTTGAACTTTCCAACTTTTGATTGGACAATCAAATCTTTTTCTAATCCTTTGTGTCATGAAAAAAACTGATCCATTCTTGAGCCTTTGTCAAGTGTATAATTCAGGACAAAGAGAGGCAAACCTTACAACTTGACTTAAGCAGTCAATCTACAGAAGTGAGTAAATATTATTATCTGAATTAAAGAATAAGGACTCAGTGAGATTTGAACTCATGTCCCTCTGGTCTGAGGGAAGCTTAATTTAATGCACAACCTGCTATGCTAACTCGTCTCTGAGAGCTTAAATGGCTCACAGAAGTCAAAATTCAATCTTTATTGCCACTCTTTATCCCAATAAACATGACTTCACTGATACAAATAAAGAAATCAGAACAAATATAGTGCAGAGATATTGAGATAGAGAGTAGATCTGAAGATCGGATTTGGATTTCTGCAAGTCTTGAAACTCTTGTAGCTAAGTTGATATAGCAGCTGTTGCATGAAACCATGCTCCCATGTGGCAAGAAGGACTTGGGGGTTGAGTCTTACAGGAAACTTTTTTCAATCTTTTTATTGTTTAAAGTAAATAGCAGTCAAAAATTAAAAAAACTGGTTTACAGTACTTTTAATAAAAATAAATAAGATAGATTTGAATATTTTTGATGCCAACACTCACTTGATTCTCGAGTGATTATATCTTCAATGTCTTGCCATCGAGCAGCCAAATCATCACAAGAGAAACTTTGGGGGTGAAATTTAGAGAACACTTTGTGTTCCTCATAGCTTGGAGGAGGGGCTCGAATGTTATCTTGGGATGGTTCTGGCCCGTCCCCTCCCAAAACACTTGCAGGCGAAGCCACTGAACTAAACGGCAGTTCAGTAACTTTTGTGGGGACAGTTTGGTCCTCCTCTTTTGGCAATGTATCCATTGGAAATATTTCGGGGTCGTCACTAATGCTGACACGTAAGCCAAGAACTTTGTCAAAGAATTTCTTTTCTGCAAAATCAAAGAAAAAAACGGGTCTGGTTAGTCTCTCAATATAAACTGTCACAAGACCAACATCTTAACAGCATGCTAGAGGTGATCAATCAAAAAACTGTAAAAATGGGTGATTAATGAACAAGTTACTTCTCTTGCCTTTTGTTGGGTGAAGATCATTAAAAAGTCTGAATTTTAAAAAACAAGCTTGAATGCCGTTGGACACAAATTTAGCATGAACTAACATTTCTAATCGAGGAATTTTCAAGAAGTAAAAAGTATTTTCTCCAGATATAATCAGAAGTAAATGCTCTGATTTTCAGGCCTCTAGCTCCATTAGTGCAGCCTGTACATTGAATACATACATAATTACAAACATAGCTGGCCAGCAAGACCAATTTTAAAACTGAGGAAACCTATGTTGACAATTTTGGTTGACGGTTTCAAAAAAAAAAAAAAAAAAAAAAATCATTCATTTTAAATCTTGCAAGAAAATGATAAATCAAAATCAAAATCCTTTGTACTTCCCGAATTAGTCTTGTTAAAATTTATTTGCATGTTAAGGCTGAATGCAGAATTTTGGCTTACAAGTTACCAATATAGGACTTGTCAAAACTAACCAAAATATTTATGTCTGTAGGAATTATGGATTGGTGAAACCCATTCTTCTGACCTCCATCTGGATTTTAGAAACCATAAAATGTGTAGATAAAAGTGGTAATCAACAACAGCCATTCCGTCTACCCCTGCTGTTTGCTCGGTCACACCCACTACTCAAGTAGCATAAAGCTGATTGCTTTTGCATGACAGAAACCGATAAACAAACAAAAAGTGATGTCTTTCAAATAGAAAGAATAGATGAATTTAAGAAATGAAGACAATGAAATTTATTATCCTTCAAGAAGAGAGAAGTGTGGGCAAATTTCATTTAAAATCAAGTTGTTTTATTCAACTTCGTTTTCATTCACTCCATTTAAACTTACTTCCACGCATTTTTTTCTCATTTCCAAGTGAAAATTTTGTTGAGTTTTTTTATAATTCAATTTTGTAATTAGAACTTGAATTTTGATTTAAAAAGGAAGAGAGTCTTCAAAAAAAGTTTGCTATTTAATTCCAAAAGGTTTAAATCACCAAATTTTAATTTGGAAAAAAAAAAAAAAAAAAAAAAAAAAAACCCAAGAATAAAAAAAGTAAAATATTAATTGCTAAAGAAAATAAAGACGTTTTTGTTAAAAAAAAAAAAAAAAAAAAAAAAATCTTTAGACTTCATTATTAATCAAAACTTTAAAATTGTCTTTTTTTCTTTTCTTCCACAAGTGTCTGGAGACAAATATATTTCTTTATTTTTCTATTATTTAAAATAATAATAATTTGCACTTGTGTTGAGTCTAGTCGAAAGTTAATTATCTAAAAAAAATAAAAACAAAAAATAAAATAAAGACACACGCATACATACACAGACATATACTTAGGTATATACATACACACACGCATTGATAACTTAGAATTGAAGTTAGATTTAAAGAAATAAAAGACAATATTAAATTCTCTAAAGGAAAAATGAGACACACACACACACACATTGACATATGCATTCACTCATACATACATAAATACATACGTATTTATGTTAGACAGATTGAAAAATAAAATAAAAAATGCAATATTATTTTAGCTAAAACATCTTCTTCAAAGTAGGTCACAAGGCATTACAATAAGTTTTAGATTTCACCAAACAAATTCTGCAACAACCACTCTTTTTCATGAAGGACGGACTGCATATCAGGCCAGACATACAGACACGAAGTGGTAGGGTGCCCGGGGGGAGGCAGACCACTGGAGCCACCCACGCACTTGCGAACAAGAAGAAGACGGGGAGAAGGCAAATAATATCATGTTTTAAGGCTTTAGTGAACATTAACAATAAAAGGCAGAAAGAGAAAAAGAGAGATGAAACAATTTTGATTTTCTTCTTTTTCATCGCATTAAATAAAATAAAAACATATCTTCTTCCATTCATCCGCATTCAAATTCTATTTAAATGAAACAAACGTCCATGAACTTTTCCAAAGTTTTTCTTTTTTTTGTGTGGGGCAGATTCGATTTTTTCTTCTCTTCAACTTAAATTCATTGTGCTTTCAATAAATAAGACCTTCGTTTTTCCGGAGATTTAGAGGTTTTAAGGAAAAAATATTTGCGAGATTGTTTTTTTTTGGGGGGGGGGGGGCCTATTTACAATATAACGATACGCTGGAGTGGAACTTTTATACGAAACTGTGGTCGTGAATTACTCTTTCTGAAAAATCTATTCTTCTTAATTTTATAACTTGGAATTGAAGTCATTCGGGTTTGCCGAATGAAGACTCATTCAAAAAAACATTTTCAAAAACTAGCGTATCAAATGACTGTCAGATATTGGAACTTGAATTTTAAACACAGCTCAAGAAAAAATAACTAACTAATCAGTGACCGGAAAGAAGACTTCTCTTCGGTTTCTGGCTTGTAGGAGAAAAAAAACTTTCTACAAATTTATATTGATTTAATTATTTTACAGTTATAAACTAAGTATTATTTCAATTTATCATAAAAGCTAGTAATATTACACTAATCAAAAAAAGTAGTATTTAGATAATTTAGTTTACAGTGATCAAAATAAGTAAATCAACATCTTAATTTTAAAAGGATATTTTTCCTAGAGTACATTATAACTTATTCTCCATGATCTTTTTCCTACGACTACTTTGAAATTTTGTCCAAGCTGTGTGGAGAGTTGGATTTTTTTTTACCCACTTTTTATTCACTAAACACATGCGAGCAACCTTGTCTACTGACAACATTAAGATCAACAGCCTCAGCAACCAGTGCTCTATTTTCAACTCTATACTACTCCCAATCCACAAAGAAAAAAAAAACTCTTTCTCCCCGGTTTTATTTATTCGCCTCCCTGGGTAGTGGGTGCTAACTTATTTCTCTTTCTCTCTCTTTGAGCTCTCAAGTTCTACCACTTTCTCTGCTCACAACTAAGACCACAACGACCTGTTGTTATCAATTCTTTTCTTTTTTTTTTTTAAATCAGGGACATCAATTCTCTGTAAAACTTGGGGTTTCATAATTTTTTCAGAACCCCTGGGTCTCGTATGTTAGTTAAAAAGTGGTTTGTTCTGGATAAATTCTTTCCTTATTAATCTTTTAACTCCTCTCCGAAATGGCCTTTGTTTTAAAGAAAACTTGGTCAGGACTCGATTAAAGTTTACATCGCATTTTCGTATAATAAAAATGTGCTTTCAATCGATGAGATTTTCGTTACTTCCGAAAATGCGCTAGTTCCGAGAAAAATAATGTTTTTAAAAGAGGTGTTGGAAAGGGAATTCTCTATGTGACGATAATGCTACACCGAACCTCCATTTAACTTCCCTTCGTACGGAACTGTGACTGTGAATTACTCTTCAAGTACATTTTGGGGGTTTATTAAAGGAATCTAAAATTCATTTTTTCGGGGAGTATTGGCATTTTTAAATCAATTTCAACACTTATTGGAGTTTTGCACTATGAGACGAAGCCATATTTTTCCTTGAAACAAAAAAATAAGTTTGATTTTTCTTAATGAATTTGACGCGCATGGAAGAAATGATACTTGAAATTAATTAACTAAAGTCAGGCTTTTATGAATTCGCACTTTTGCTTAGGTAAAAATCTTGGAAAGCGGTCATTTGAGACTCAAAGGATAGAAAATGGAAGGAATTGATAGAAGACTCGTCACTTTTCCCTGGTCCCCATCTCTCTTTGGATTTAAGAAGACATTGGTTAAATATGGAAGCGCGCGCACACACACACACACGGAGACGTCTATGATGTATGTAAATATTATTCAGATTATCTGAATAATCAGACAAAGTCACGTAATCAATCTTAAATCATTTTTAGAGAGAGGGGAGGGGCGTGCACTTGACATCATCTCTGGTACTGGCATTTTGCCTTGACACACAAAAGGAAATCCGGTTTTTAATTTCAATAATATTTCTTTCAAAAATTGCAACGATTTTTTCGTATGAACTCCTCAGAAATAAAATCACGTTTCATGTTTACAAATGGAAATTCGTTTCTTCTATTCCTTAAAACAGAGTCCACTTCATAACAAGAATATTGTTAATACTGAATTTATTCCAACAACTATTCTTCTTGTAACTTTCAAAGAAGTATTTTTGGATTCAAGCTATAACGCAATTGCCCCCTACCAGGACAACTTTTGTTTTTATACATCAAAAATTGTTAAATAACACTGAAAAAAAAAAAAAAAAAAAAAAAAAAAAAGGAAAAAGAAATTTTTTTCAATTCCTTTACGGCTGTTTTTGCTTCTTGTTTTTTTTTTTCAAAAAGTTCGCCTTAATAATTTCATATTAAGAAATATAATGAGTCAAAAATAACCATCAAGTTTCGATTCTATTGTTCAACCAATTATCTTCGTTGTTTGTTTTCGTGGAAAATAGTCATTTAAATTGTTTTGAGTGTTCTGCGAAAGAGTCGTTTTTGTCTTATCACAGT
This sequence comes from Thysanoteuthis rhombus, assembly GCA_963457665.1. Lineage (NCBI taxonomy): Eukaryota > Metazoa > Mollusca > Cephalopoda > Oegopsida > Thysanoteuthidae > Thysanoteuthis > Thysanoteuthis major. Next base: position 48,152,540 of record OY735221.1, read on the forward strand.
TGAGATTCCGTAGTTTTTGCCCCACTTGACATATCATTTACTCTCTCTTTCTCTCTCTTCGTAGCTTCTCTTATCAGCAAGCGAAAAAAGCTGTAAGCAAGTTTATATCCAAAATTTCGCTAAGAAGGAATAACAAGAGAGAAAAAAAAATCCAGTCACAATGAAGAAAGCAAAACACGTCACAATTTTCCTCAACGAATGGAATTTGTGAATGAACTTTTTTCTCTCTCTCTCGCTTCTCTTACAACAACAGTAACACACGCACTTGTCGAGAAACAAGATTTTTATCTCAAGGATTTCAGTTGGCTAAAAAATAAACAAACAACATATAAGACATTGCGTGATTCGTTTCAAATTTACGATTGTGTATGGGGGGGGGGGCAAAATGTCTTGAAGAAGTAAGTAAAATATTACTTCAATGAATCAAATGTGACTTTCATCGTCATCTACATCAAAAAATATTTTCAGTGACTTTTTCTCGGACTCACAACCAAGTTATGATTTGGTTTCTAGTCACCAAATCTGCATCATACAGGATTAACAGCAGAATTGTAACACGAAGAAGAATTTAGTAAAATTCTGGATCGAATTCATTATACTTTTCAACTCGTGGCTCAAAACTGGGAATAAATATGATTTGTTAGAAAGAAAAAAAAAGAATTTGAGCAATGGCTTAATTGATACAAATCAAGTTGTGCTGTCCCAAATAGAAGTGTGGTCCCTTCCACAGAACTGGTATGGTAGTTTTGCTTCATTTTTGCACCTTCAATGAGTTTGATTCTGAATCAACCCTAACCCTAACGTGGTACAAATGAAATGTCAGTTAAATCAGGTTATGGTTACTGTTAATTACTTTCTCTAGGACCACAGTGACAGTGATTCTGATTGGAATATGCGATGCAAAAATAAATCAATAATACTAGCTCTGTGAGAGGGACCACACTTCCTTTTGGAAGACCGCATTATATGACCAACTCTTTTCAATTTGATTTGTAAAAACAATCATTCCAAATGAAACTGATAAAAAAAAACAAAGTTGAATGAATCCAGACGAAAAAGAAAAGTTATGTATAACTATAACTATCAACAACTTTGAAACGAAGCAAAAACGTTTTTTTTTTCAAAAACAATTTAATAAACAAAGAAAAATCCAAGATACCTCGTGTTGCTTAGTCCATTAAAAAGGTATTTCAGAAATAAAAAGGAATGATTTATACAAAGAATCATTTCCTTTTAAATTACTTTGATGAAACCAAGTCAAAACAATGAAAGTTATACTGAACTTTACGTTATTAATCATTACCAACGTTTATATGGCGTAAGATATTTTTTTCCAATATATTAAGATTTATCAGGCCTCGTGTTGAAGTTTAAAAGTAATAAAGAATAAATTTAAACTTCAGATTGTTGTTTTTAATAACTTTTTAAAACGTAGAAAAAATAACATGTTTTTGTAGGACCAAAATAAAAACAAAGTTTCTGTGTGAATAGAATGCTATCATTTCCATAGTCCAGCTAAGAGAAAAGAGTTTATTTTGATTTTAATAATCGCAAATATTTACCTTCAGGTGATGTATCGTAGATGCTATAATATGGTGAGGTATCGTAGATGCTATAATCCACGTCGTTGGTAAAAAACGCGTTGGAGTCGCTTGGTGGAATTAAATCGTCGCAAATCATTTGGATGGGATTTTACTAGAATAATAATTGTAGAATTGTCGGCAGCATAAAATAAAGTCACAAAAGGCACAAATCGTGGCGGGCACTTTGTCTATAAACACTCCTTTGCCGCTCAGGTCTGAACATGTGAAGTTGTCGAAGTTGATCTAACAAATATTCTACTGTTGCACAGATATAACTCTAACACAGCTCATAGTGAGTCCCATTCACAGAATAGAGACTTATTTGGAAATAGCTGCGTGGGTTGATCAATGGGAAACGGGAACGTCACGCGGGGGGCGGAGCGCTATTTAATTGAGGCCTCAAGGTTGTTTCTTGTAGTTTCTTCTTTTTCTCTCTCTTTTATTTACTTTTTTTCTTTTTCTAGATCCACGATCTGCCTTTTCCTTCCTTTTTCTCTTTCGAGTTCCTTTAATGTCACATAGCTTCAGTGTTTAATAATTTTAGGTACATACATGCACCACTCCAGGATCCATCTCACCCTCACGTTGTTTCACAAACTCTGGACGTTTAAATAATAGTTGTGTTAGTTTCTGGTCGGGTGAATCCGGCTGCTCTATTTTCTTCTTTAGTACTAATAACCATTTTCAAGTCTTTAGTGCCTTCTCTTTTTCTTTTTCTTTCTTCTCTTTCTCTACTAACTCTGGCCTTTGGCTGTCTGGGTAAGGAGGCCTCATAAAAAACCGTAGTAGTTGTAGTAGCGTTGACTGTCTGACAAGTTATGAATGAATGCAGCCATGAATGGAGGACTGTGTGAAGTTGTAGTTTGTGCGCCTCCCCGGAAATGGGGTTCAGTGAATCGAGTCGAGGTTTACTGTAAAAAAAATGTTTACTTACTTTGTATTTTTGGTAATAAAAAATGGGCAAAAATAGATTTTACTTACAATAAATTTTATCCATAGATTTTTTTTGCCTGTAATTTTTTAGGACAAAAAAATACCAATGTTCAACGTTATTCTTAAAAGATGTATTTATTCATACATGTTACATTATTACTTTTACTTATTTGACTTTTAATAAAAACAGGACCAACCCTAGGGTTCATTGTGCCCTGGGCAAGCTAAACTGTGGCACCCTTCGAAGTACGTTCGGTAGTCTTTTCTTTTTTAAAGAATTATGTTGTGCAACGAAAAGAAAATATACCCGAATAAAAAGTTTTTTTTACAATAATCAAATGAAAATTCCGATACAGCAGGCTCAGACTGAACCTTATGGGAACCTAAGCAAAAATTGATATAGGGCTCACACTGCCTTTGAAAAAAAAACCCATCAAGCTCTCTTTTGGTACATTTCAAGTGCTTTTGGAACCATCTCGTGGCTACCGAGCTATAAGTGAACACTAAGGGTTTGCTTATGCGTCTGCCCAGCTCTAGGACACAGCATCGGGGCTTCATTTTCTTTTTTTTTAACAGAATATTGCATATATCATAACAAGGAAAGAAAGACCTACTGTCTCAAACACACGAGGGGCGGCTAGGGTGACTACCTATATTGCCTGTACCTTGAGCCGACTCCGATTACTACTTGGGGTTTATTTAAAAATGAAACAAAACTGTTGTGACAGACCAATAAACGTGAGTTAAGAGTCAAGCAAATGTCGAAAGACACAATACGTCCCTGCATTTAGGCGTAGCTCCCCTTTCATGGAATAATTGTCGACTCTCTCAGTCCTCGAGCAAGGTCTTAGTATTTTTTTTTTTTTTTTGCTCTGTTTCAGTTTCTGAACTGCTACGTCCACTATGGGACAGATTTTTCTTTCATTGCTTACAAGTCTGGGGTCACTTGAACATCTCCCAGTAAGGTAGACATCCTCTCCGCGAAAGTGACCATTCGAACATTCCGTCTAGAGTGGGCATTTGAACATCCCACCTAGAGTAACCATTTGTTCACTCCCTGGAGTAGCCTATTGAACATCTTCCCATAGAGTAGCCATTTGAGCATCCTCTTCCCTGGCGTGGCCATCTGTTCACCCCCTAGAGTAGCCATTTGAGCTCCCATAGAGTGTCCATTTGTACACTTTTTAAAGCCATTTGAGCATCCTCTCCCCTAGAGAGATAGTTTGATCATCTCCCCTAAGATGAGCATTTGTACATCCCTAAAGTGGCTATTTAACCCCCACTAGAATCGACATTTGGACATCGTCTCCCCATCAGTGGCCATTTCAACATGCATCCCTTAGAGCCACTCCCTAGAGCGACCATTTTAATATCCACCCCTTTGAGTGACCTTTTGTACACCCCCTAGAGTACCCATTTGAACTTTGTGTCTGCTAAGCTTTGTCAATTGACCTCACCCGAAGGTTGGAGAATGTTCTATTGTGAATCATCGTATTTTCGAGAAAGCCAAGAAAACTAGGAAAGACAAAGGAATTGATTTATTTTATTAATAAAGTTAAAGACAATATTGTTCTTTCTTATGAATACGTGATTCTTTAAATGCTTTATTTCATTGGCAAAGTTAAAGGATGTGTTGTTCACTCATAACAAGAAGCGAAGTGCCGACGGGACTGGAAAATCTTTAGTACCACCCACACGCACGCATGAGGGTTCAACATTAAACTCGACTTTGTGAAGAGGCGAAAATATTTCTCATACGAATGCATTGATTTTCAAATACTTTAATTTATTGACAAACTTGAAGAAGATACTGTTCATTCTTACGAATACATATTTTTAAAAAAGCATTATCGTCAGATCAATCACGCCACATAAATCGTTGTTGGTTTTCCTTTCAGAAGAAAAGAGTGTACGGTTAGGGTTGGAGATAAGATTATTTTTATACTTTAAGAGGCTATTATGTTGTAGTCAGCGAATGCCAGGTAACAAGTGGAGAGAGAATGATAGCTTGGAACGTGCTGTCAGGCATGCGTTCTCCCCCACTGAACCAATCTAGAGGGCGGGTATAAAAGTGACTCCTTTCATCATGATGAAAGGCATTGCTTCAACATCCACTCTCCTGAAAGGGCTGGCTTCAACATCCTCCGCAATAGATAAGTCGGGAAGGGGGCTACAACAGTGATCCTAAATCTGGTCTTCTGGTCTGGATTGGGTGGATTAAGAAATAAAAAAAGAACTGTCAAAATAAGTTTATTCAGTTTTCAAATTGGTCCGACTGTCTGCCCATCTGCCTGGCGGGCCACGTATGTATGTATCACGCGTACAGGCTGCACCTGGGAGCAGAAAATTTGAGCATTTACTCCTTATTATGTCTATAAAAAATGTTTTATTTTCACTACCACCACTACTCTGCTAAATTTTTCTTTAGTGAGGATTCAATTTGCGATGTAAGTTTATACCGAATTGATCCCTTAGTTTGTATCATGCAGCATTTATGTTTGTTTATTTTTGAAAATTAAGACTTTTTTTAGTGATCACTACCTCGACTTACCCACTGATCCCCCTTTTTACAATTTTTATTGACGACCCGCAACACAGAATTCTCTCAAAAGATGATGGCCGTATGACGGTTTCTATTCAGCGACTAGCCAGTCCTGTTCTTTTAATTATCTTGTTATCCAGTTCCTTTTGTTGATACCTGTTTCCTCTAATCCATGACCAAGATCGTGAGCTTTACTATTCCAGGTTTCATATCGCTGCTTTCGACTTTAGTTTTTCGGTGAATACAAGACGGTTGGTTTTTTTTTTACCTCTGCAAACAAAATTGAGAAAGGTACATGTATTTGCTCCTGTCCGTCTGTCTGTATATCCACACAATATCTCAAAAAATTCGCAATGAATTTCACCTTTTTCTGAAAAGGTGACCCAATGGCTGAAGGGGGAGCGATTAAGTTAGGGAGCAGATTCTCGACTTTTTTTTACAGTTACCTCTTCCGCATCATAGCTTTATATCTGTCCACAAAATGTCTCCGTTTAGATGAAATTTTCTGGTGGGGTTCAGGCCATGAGGTAAGAATAGATTGCTTACATTTGGGGGGGGGGGTAGGTTCGGGAGCTTTCTTTCGAGAGACTTTTTTTTTCATTCTTGAGGCATTCTCTGTCCGTTGATCAGTCTATCCTCGTATTTTTCTTCAGTTGTTTTATGTCAGATTTACTTGAAACGTGGTAAAAAAAAAAGTGTCCCTTGATAAGATACTTCTTAGAAAAATCTTCTATTCAGAGTCACGTGATATCAATGGCGTGTAAACTAATCGATTTTCTCAGTTATTCTAAGTCAGAAGAAACTTGATAGAAAGGTGTTCCTTGATAAGATACTTAACAGCTAAAATTATCCCCTAATCACGGTCACGTGATCTGACAATAGCAGTGCTAAAAACTTTATTGTGCTTCCATTTCTTATTTTTCATACATTTCTGTATTCACTCTTTGTTTGTCCACATGATATCTCTAAAAGTTCTCATTGAATTCCGATAACGTTTTCTAGAAGGTGGGTCATGGTCAAAGCAAGAATTGATTGAATGATTCAGGACGTGTCCAGGAAGCTATTTTCAGCTGATAGTTGTTTTTCTAATATTAAGACAATAGTCCGAAATATTGAAAATCAAAAGTTCCATAATTGCTTTTTCTGTATCGTTGCTATGTATGAACTGATCTTCATAGTTTTCTAGTGAATTCGTGAACTTGTGTACTGTTCTGTAGGATTATATTGATTTGTATCATGGCCATATCATTGTTATGTGAAATTTCTCGACTGAAATATCTGATGACTATTGTTAAAATCAAGTGATACGAAATCGCCTCAGAACTTTACCTCTCTAGCCCGTATCCATAATAATTTCAATTATTGCTGTTCAGGGCCTTTGAGAAGAATTTAATCGGGGGTACAAAGTTTTTTGGGGGTTTTTTCGGGCCCCTTACTCTTCTCCATTAATAATCCAGTTTTTATCCATTACAGTTTTATGCCATGGACTCTCGGGCTACTTTGGACATCCATGCACGGGTATGAAGTGTCCCCTGCACCTCTATCCCGAATTGCTGTTGTCTGAATAGTTTAAATTTATCCTCAGATTTACAAGTAGTGGTATCTCCTCAGCGAGTTGTACTATTAGAATGTTCCTCGTCAAAAGCAGGCAAGTTATAGTCCTGCAATCGTCCCTTTTCATCGTCTTTTTACATCAGAGTTGTCTTGCCTTTCGCCATCCACTGTGGAATTCTTGCTCCCATCAGGTATTTGTGCAGTTGCTGATATAACTTTTCATGTGACGTAAAATCCATTAAACCGAGATACATTTTTACAAAAATGATCTAGTGAGGCACTCTCTATTAATAACTGTGCAAACAACTTAATTTTTACCGTACAGTCAAATGGTATATGCACAGGCCAGAATCTATCATAAGGAATAAAATACCTAAGATCCGTTGGGGAGATCCAGAGGACTCGGAGATCCAAACAGATCACCCAATCTAGGCCATGAGACCAGATCTAGTTTTGAAAAAAAAAACAAAAAAAAAACACGCTGGTGGATTTTGCTAACCGGAGAGACCACGGTGTAAAACAAAGAAATCGAAACAGTGAAGAGTTCAATTTCCTAAATTTGATGAGGATTGCTATTGCTATGTCAGATAAACGAAGTCCACTCCAGCCTCTGACTTGGACTGGGGTTCAATCATTATAATAAACGACATTAGATTGGAAAGAAATTGAAACTTGAAATCCAAACCTTTCATTTCACGAAAGCAGATTATCAAAAATTCTATTTTTATTTTCATTTGGAATTCCCGTCAGTTCAAAGGTTATTTTTTGTCATCAAGTACTCTCACCCTACAACCAGATAACCTGTGTACCCTCTCAACGCCCCCAGCAATAAGGCGTTATCATTTACTAGGTGGAGTGTAGGAATACTTTGACTAGTTCAGTTTTGATTAGTGTGGGTTTTGATGTACTACGATCAATGTATTGCTGTACTAATTGATATAACTAAATATAAGCTGAAAACAGAACACATTAAACCATAATGAGACTTTGAACATTTTGAAGAGTACGTAGCTTTTAGAATGAATTAAATGCACTATCCAAGGTATACCTGTATTAATTTAGAATGAAATAGTTTCAAGTTTCTACCGATAGAGTCTGAACAGCGATATCATAACATTTATCAATTCGATATACATCTAGCAGTATTTTCTATCAAAGGAATTTACACATGATAATAATCTATATAACGATTCGCGACTGATCAATCTGTCTGTCACATAACAAACACAAAGAGGGGAAGTGAGTAATTAAGACACAATAACTGGTGCTAAGCAAATAATATAACTTCTACTGCTGATGCTGCTGCTGATGATATCGTTGCTGACTTATATTATATTTCGTTTTTTCAACAATTCACCCCAGAAATGAAGACTAGAGACTCGGAAGTTAGGATAAGGGAGGGAGGAGAGAAAGAGAGTTTTTTTTAGCTATAATCATGCTGTATATTTCCATCCCTAGGTAGCAATGCAATGTGTATTTTACCAGTAACAATAACAACAACAACTACAATAATTATAGTTACATAATTGTCGCGTTGGAAGAAACAAATAGAGCAGATATAGACTGTGAATAAGTAAGATTGGGATTTGGAGTTGGTGCAATTATATTGGCCTTTCCATCACCGGAAGCTGTTTAGTTCAATGGTAAGAGCAACGCTACGTTGAAGTGGCCACCCTATCGGTGGCAGGTTTGATTCCTACAGCAGCCCCATTTTCTTTTGTTTATTCTATTTGCATTGTCTAGACCAAATGGTGCATTCACCGGGTAATAATGGGTGATCAATTCAAATATATATATATGAAAAGGCCAAAATGACTTCTACAACTGCAAATTCTCGTGGACAATCATATTATTAAGAAGTGGATATATGATCCCACAGAAATGATTATAAATGCATTATATTACTTTAAAACTTTATTTGTTATTCGTTATATTACTTTGATGCTCTTACTATTGAGCTGAAAGCAATCAACAGGGAACTAGCTCATCTATTCAACGTATGTCTTAAACAGAGTAAGGTACCAGAAGATTGGAACACTGCAATTATGATACTGTTACATAAAAAAAGAAACCCGAAAGATCCAAACCACTACAGGCCAACAAGCTTACTCAACTGTGTCCGCAAACCTTTTATCAAAGTGTCCACCAACCGAATCACCGAAACAGTTGACGAAAACCGACCATGGGAACAGGCTGGCTTCAGAAGAAGCTACTCGAACATTGACCATACAAAATATAATACAAAATGCCACTAGCTATAGCATTTGTTGATCTCAAGAAGTCCCTTGAGTGGAAATCCCCTGTCACTGATGCTATTGTAAGACAAGGCGTAGATCTCGTACTCGTCAGTTTTGCAACATATCTCCCGACACAGCAGTTCCTTTATCAGGTTACAGACTGTAGGCCTCTCTACCTTGATGAAGGAGTAAGACAAGGCAATATCAGCTCACCCAAACTCTTCACAGCCTGACTTAAGATGATCATCCGAAACTTGGACTGAGAAAATGTAGTCAGCGAAACTTCACGAAGCCTCATTTTCAAATAATGCTCAATGAACCGAAGGAAGGAAGCAAGAAAGTGAAACTTCACATAAATTTCAGTAAAACAAATATTATGTGGAACAGAGATGATGAGGACTAAAACTCAATGGTCAAAATCGAAAACGCAAAACTCAAGAAAGTTGACCACCTAATCTACCGAGGACAATGAATTTCGATCAAATCTTGACAAAAAAATCAATCGAAGAACTATTCTAGATTGGCCAGCCTTTGGTAGAGAAATCCCAATCTTCAAAACCAAGAAAATCTCATTAGTTTTAAAAAGAAGGGGCTAAACGCAGCATCCCAATAGTCACGTCCGTTGCTGGAACACGGAGCCTTAACTAAAGGTTGAGCCCCAAACTGACAACCATGGAACGAATGTAGGTGCGATTGGCGTAGTCGCTAACGGTGTAGACAATGGAGTTGGCGACTCGTGTTCAAACTTCGGTTGGGGATGGTTATCTTCACTTCACACTAATGTCTTTGCCATGAATTTATCTCTTTTCACTCTGCCTCAGGTAAAATGGCAGCCTAGTTGGGAAGGCCAGCAGTCTGGGAGGAGGACAACTTTGATTCCAAACCAAGTTGGGGCGCCGGTTTACGTCCCTACGGCAGCTCTAGAGAGGCAGGGAGGGGATTGTAACAACGGAAAGCGGAATCGATCAACTAAGCGCAAACTCCGGCTAGGACAATCTGCGTTGACTTCAAATGAATACCTTTGGGATAGGCATGAATCCATCTCTTCACCTCGACCCCAAGCTATGGAAAATAGATGTTCAACAGCCTTGATTAGCAACCAGTCTAGGAGACAAACAACTCTGAATCGGCGGGAATCCAACATTTAGTACAGCACTGTGAGAGGTCGGCAACGGACAAATTACAGATTGTGTTCCTGAGATGTACGGTTAACGTACTTTGACGGGCTTAGCATACCGGAAGTGGATGATAAATAAAAGGCCCAAATGAAATAAAGGAGAAAAAACACATGAAATGACGCAACTGCTGTTTTCAGATCCTCACAACATTAAGTGAAAGATTGAAATATCAAAAAGAGACTAGATTAAGCTCCATTCCACCTCTATTCCAACTGGAGATGACCACTGCAATATTTGTACTGTATATATAACGAATAAGAAAATGTATTTATGCATTAGAATGAAATAATCCCATGTCCATTAAGCTAAATCAGTAAGACAGCCTCCTGGCAATCAGTTAATCATGAGTTCAAATCACAGTTGGAGGATGTGGATTTTAGATATCAGTGTACATCCCTCATTGTTGTTATTGTTTGGATAGGAAAACAAAATCAACTCCTGAACTTGAGTTTAACAATTGACCCCCCCCCCCAAGAAAAGAACTGTGAAGAACAATTCTGTATTCCCCAACGGTGCCAAGATATCGAAGGGTGCTTTTTCTTAACAAACCCTCTCCATATAGTGATTGGCGTTGTGTCACAATGAGCAGCACAAGAGACTAACTTATTAAGTGAAGCGTAAAATATGAAAAAATTCCATCGAAGATTAATAAGTACGTTCAAAATAAATAATATTTATAATATCACCGGCGTTTTCCACCGGAAAACATTTAAACAAAACAAAATCCGGAGAATGTAGATTTAAATCAGGTTCCAACAAGGTTTTGAAAAAAAGCTTTTCCTTTCTCCAAAAGAAAAAAAAAGCGTTTCGTTTTCTTTTTCTTTTTTTCCAGAAGTAGTTTAGTGGAATAGAAGTACTGATGCCAATTTTCAAGTCAGTAGACAAGGGTAGAGCCAGGAGCAGTGGAACACACAGACATACAAATATACGAACACATAATATAACAAAAAAAAAAACGGAAGAAGACGGAAGACTTCTTACTTGTTCATATTACTTGAAAAACAAAATGATACCTTTTTTTACTCTGATATTTTGAAAAATCGATTGTGCTTTCCCCTAGCGGGATGGGGGCAGGGGGCAGGGGGCAGACATCCTCCTCCCCCAGATATGTTCTAGAAGTCCTCAGGTGAAACGAACGAAAAGAAATATGAGCGTATATGTCTCACTTGTCAACAAGAAGAAGAAGAAGAAGATAAGATAAGATCACTAGAGAGTATGAAAAGGACGAAAAAGAAAGAAGACAATAGAGACAGAAAGGAAGGGGGAGAAATGGCATAAGAGAGGAGGCAGGTGGTGAGAAGGAAAAACAGAAAAGTTGCGTCACCGCTTTTACGGGAAAACCCAGAGAGAGCTGACCTGTTAATAATTACAGATGAGTTAATTCCCACACAACAGGTAAGTAAAAGCAATCGAGAACAAAGATAGCGAAACTTATATCCGGGAATATCAGGCCTGACTCTGACGATACGTTATTTGTCACGTAATCTTCGGTGACCGATCACCATGGCTCACTGGTAAAGTGCTCACCTCCGGTTCGGTAGGCCGTGGTTCAATCCAACATTGAGTCATACTAAAGACTTTTAAAATGGCACTCAATGATTCTCCGTTAAGCACTCATTACAGCGACTAGGATTGTGGTATCTCTTCCCCGAGGCGAAGAGGGCATACAGATCCACGATGGATGCCCTGTTTCTCGAAAGATAATCGGTTAAGCAACATCGAGCCTGGTCAGTGCCTAGAGAGGGAATGCCAAGTTCATCAACTGGACTGGTAAGCCGGAAGTGGGTTTTTATTACAATTACCAGTACGTCACTGACAGAGCCAGGTCAAGCGATGCAAAATTTAATCTAACGGTGACTCCGGCCTCGTACAGACCCATTTTCATGATTTCACTTTCGAAGAAGTCGTGTTTTCTCGTATTCACTGTCTATCAATAATGCTTTGTCAAATTTCTATCAATAAACATTTACTTATTTACCTATTGTAATTATATGATGATTTTTCCCCTCCTCATAGTTTTTTGAGCGTACCTTGCTAGGGCTGATATAAGAAAAAACTGGTGCCGCCACAGTAGTGCGTATCTAACCCCACTACACCTTCGATGAGGGTGAAAGCAGAAAACGAGTAAACATCAAGTGCAGGTGACCAAATAGTTAGGAGCGCAGAAAATGGAAACGGAAAGCCAAATTCAAACTCTGACTGAGACTCTGGAAAAGGCATGAATCCATTTTTTCTTCCCCAAGCTATAAGAAGATCCCATTAATCCTAAAAAGAAAGGTGTATATCCAATGCATCCTCCCAATAGTCACTTATGGAGTTGAAACATGGGACCTAACCAAGAGACAGATCTGCAAATTGAGAACCATGCAACGTGCACATGAGAAAATTACGCTGGGCCTCACATGGAGAGACCATAAGACAGCACAGTACATCTGGGAAAAGACAAGAGTCAGGGACATCATAGACTCCATTAAAAATCTCAAATTGCACGAATGGCAGACAACCGATGAACATCACGACTCACAACATGGATCCCCAGAGATCACATGCGAAACCGAGGCTGGCAGAATATTAGATGGAGAGACGAGCTATAGAAATTCAGAAAGTACTGGCTCTGCAACGCCTATGATAGAGAAGTTTGGCGAATCTTGGGGAAGGTCTATGTCCAACGACGGACGTTGAAAGACTGATGATGATGATGGTGGTGGTGGTGGTGGTGATGAGCTATGAGTAGAACAGACGAGGCCTTTCAGCCTTGGTTGGCAAACCAGTCGAGGATATAAACAGCCCTGAATTCAAACTTGGCGGTGCTGTCTTATTGTATGGCTCACTGAGCCATTGCTCAAGGGCCCTGGCAATTAGGGGTCTCGGAATTCTATTGGAAAAATAACATATTTCTATTTTCTCTTTCTCTCTTTCTCTCCCTCCTTTTCTCTATTTTTTCTTTCTACTTATCCTTTCTCTTTCCTCCTCTCTTTCTTTCTCCCTTCTTCCTGTCTTTCTCCTTTCCCCCTTTTTTCCTTTCGTTGATTGATGACGTAGGGATAGAATATGTCTCTCTATTTTCCCTTCTCCTTCCGTCCATCATTTAAATTGTATAATCTTTCCACTTTTTAATCATAACCAGAAGTCTGGTCTATGTTTGCATTAAAGTTTCAATCAGTTTTTGAAGATCCGCAAATTGAGAACCATTCAACGTGCACATGAAAGAATTATGCTGGGCCTCACGTGGACAGACCATAAGACAGCACAGTACATCTGGGAAAAGACAAGAGTCTTGGACATCATAGACTCCATTAAAAAGCTCAAATGTCAGTGGGCTGGCCATGTTACAAGAATGTCAGACAACTGATGGACATCACGACTCACCACATGGATCCCCCGACATCACATGCGAAACCGAGGCCGGCAGAATATTAGATGGAGAGACGAGCTAGATAAGTTCAGGAGGTACTGGCTCCGCGACATCCATGATAGAGAAGTGTGGCGAATCTTGAGGAAGGTCTATGTCCAACGACGGACGTTGAAAGAATGATGATGATGATGATGATGATGATGATGATGATGATGATGATGATGATGATGATTAAATCAGGGTTGGCATAACAATCTGCGGGTCAAATCCAGTACATTTGCCCTAGGCTTCAAATATTAAGACGGTCTTAGAACGGACCTTGGCCCTCAGGGGTACGTTCAAAAGTGAAGCAACGACTGGCCTAGCAAGCAGAAAGTGAATTATGATTAAAATGCGCGTGTAAGGTAACCTTATAGTACTATATAATGAGTGAATGGATAGAAAAATTGGATTCCTGGAAAATAGAAAAAAAATTATTAAAAAAAACAGGAAGAATTAAGTCTGAAAAGATAAACCCAATTTGCTACGGAGAGAAAATTTTAAGAACAATAGATGTTCAAGCGGTCTTTTTTCACGGAGGGGGATATTGGAGTTATGCCTTTCAGGGTATGGGATGTTTCAGCAATCCCTTTCATAGGGGATCTTGAAGTGATCCTTTTCAGGAGTGGGGATGTTAGTAAGGAACTGAAGAATGTTAACACGTTCCCTTTTAGGTAGAGAAAAAATTAGAGTGCCCCCCTTCAGGGGGAGGGTGATTCATTTCAGGATGGAAAATGTTAAAGTAATTCCTTTCGGGGAAATATTGACGTGATCTCTTTCAAAGGGTAGAATGTTAAAATGGTTCCTTCCAAGGGGTAGATTGTTAAAATGATCCCTTTCAGATGAAGTGAGGACATTCGAGTGATCCCTCGAAACATTCAAGGCATTAGACTTCAAAAGAAAACCGTTAATCATCCCCTGAATTTTGTGGATCATCGAATGGAATGCATAAACAAACTATTGAGTCATGCTAAAACAAGCAATAGCCCAGGTGGTGTGCGGCCGTACGCGTCACCTTTCGGAGAAATCTTCATTAAAATGAATGTTTATGTTACCTAACCTATTGCTGATATGCAATGGCTAATCCTGACATTTGACGGAAGCGTGTCCAAACATTTTGCCGACTAGCGTTTCGTCGACTCGAACGGGTGATTCGTCGAAAACATTTTTGTCAATTTCATTTTATTTTTTTCTAAATTATCGATTAACCGACGGACATTATGTCGAACTGACATGAGAGTTTTGCTTATGAACCTGCATATTTATTTTCTAAAAATATCCTAATTTCATATTTCAAAAAATTGTCATATATTGCTTCACAGCAATATAATATTACTAAAATTTCATTTTGTCCACAGGTCATTTCTAAAAGTTATCAATGAATTTCAATGAAATTCTGTGGAAGGATGGAAAATAGACTAAGGAAGAACTGATTGAATTTAAGGGTGGATCTTTGCACAATTACCCCACCCCCACGGCGTTGACAGAAGCATGCGTTCCGTGGATTCTTTCTTGTTTTTTTTAACTTTTGATTTTGTATAAATATTGTCCCAAAATATTCATATTTTGTGTTGTAAAAAACGTAAACTTGATCATACATTGATTTAATTGATGAAAAAATGAAATTCAAATTCAATTTATAATTAGCTGAATGTATGCAGAACCCAAAAGAATTTATGTGACAGATTTCAGGATGTTTGATTTAAAATTTAGCTAAGCACAACGAAATCAATGATTGGTTAAAAATAGCCTTTTAATGCCTACGTCCTTGTTCGGTGGTATATTTTAAGATAAGTGAGAATAACTTCGTTATATGATTTCACTCTTTGTTGCAGATGGTCAAAATAAACCACAGAGACAAGTGTTAGCGAGTGCGTACCTGTGGGTAAGATAAATGAGGAGTGGTCAGGTGATAACAGAGAAGGCGATACAAAATAAACAACTTAAGATTAATGTATTAACACCGGTTAGCAATGTCTTCTTTAACTTGCCTGACCCAAGATTCGTCCTGTGGCCATAAAAGATAAATAAAGTCCAGTGTTAGGGACAACACCACCCATGGCTTTTAAAGAAAAAAGACGGAAGTACAATCCCGACGCATTCATGACGCTGATGGAGGGGGATCACTCAACTGCAATTTCTGTCCTCACCCAGACGTATGCATTTGAGGCCCACATTCCGCCCTCGTGGGAAAGTGTTTAAATACGTACAAAGTAAACAACTATTCAAGTCTGTCCTTTTCGTAAATGAGTGGTGGTGATGGGTATTCATTCGCCTCCCTAACGAAGGCGGAATGTGACACTATGTAAGGGCCTGCACGCAATAAGCGTGGACAAGGACAAAAATTGCCCAGTCCCCATAAGCAGTGTCACACAGGCGAAATGTCTTTCCGATCCTCCTTTTTGAATGCATCCGGGAGGTGCTGTCGCACTATCAGAATCCTCAGGACATTATGTACTTTAAATGAAGAATGAATAGAGTGAAACAATGGCATAGGAGCAATTTAATGTTGAACAATCATAGCCATCAAAGACGGCAAAGGGTTCCATCCTTTTTTATATGTGTATTGATTTATGAGTTTGTCTGTGGGTTCCAATGCTCCTGGCCATACCGTTTTGTCCACACACTTGATGATTCGCATCAGTACTCCACTACACCCCTCCTAAAATTAAGAAAAGAAGCCTTTTGATCTTTTAGGGTCTTATTTTGACGTGTTTATTGATAACATATAGATCTTCTAGAATCAATTCATTCCTAGATATTTTTCTTTGTTTTGATTTTCTCAATTATAGATGTTTTCCAATGGAAAACGGCATATATATATATATATATATATATATATATATATATATATATATATATATATATATATAGTGGTTATAAATAGAATTTATTCTGATGCTACTTATTCTTCGATTTTCTTTACATGACCTCAAAAATTTTACACTACGTTTGTTGATTTATTGACTGTAATGGCAGGTTTTTTTATTCTTATATGATGAAGCAATCTCAACAATGGTTTTGCCATTTTTTTCTTTCATGGAGGTGTAGTGGACGGAGCAGAAATGGGATGGACAACGGAGTAGGCGACTCGAGTCGGAGCTGGTTATGTTCACATTGCAATAATTCCCTTGGGAAATGCATGGATCCGATTCTCCTTCAGCTAAGGGTAAAATAGCAGGCAGATTAGGCTCCTTAGTTCTCTCACTCGGTAACCAGTGTAGGAGAAGGACAACATCCAGATAGTAGATCCTCTTTAAAGCAGTTTGGCGTTTTTGGCAGCTGATATCAGACGTACCGCTCTCTGCTTTCCTGTGGACTGACTGAGAGGGGTATTCTGACGACCGGACGTCCCAGGATCTCCACATGCTCCGTCCAGGAATGCGCCCCGTGGGGCGGGGACACACCAGTGTCTTGTTTCAAACTGCATTAACCTCTTCTCCGGGCAAAGCTGCACAGATCTGGCCACTTGACTGATTTAGAACCCGACAAATAAGATATACATGACTGACCGTTCAGGAAAAATGTTGAAGTGTTTTGATTCCCTAAGATTGAATTGCTGTTAAAATTTGACCCGAACGAATTGACCTTCTAATTGACGAGAAAAAAAAATGCAACTCAATCTAATTTTATTCCTTTTGCGCTACTACACTTTAAAATTATGGACGTTAGCTTTTGATTAGGACGAACAAAATGCCCCAAACGTTATTCACTTCGGAAAAATCATCAATTTAAACTCAAGCCCCCAAACAGGAGATACCTAGTGAGGATCGAACTCACGTCAGGAGTCACGGTCTGCAAGAGGTGCATGTCTATCAACTATTATACCACGATGAGATGTCCCGTTTATGAACCATTTATTCAATAATCGTGTCAGAAGATTCGAGGGTGAGGGTTCCATTTAGCATGCGTAATTGAGCATGGTGTAAACGTCGGTCTTCTCCTAAAAGGAATAACGGGGTCACCAAGGGGGGCTAACTGTATGATCTCCAGTTGGTCACCCATCTATGTACTGACCAGGCTCGACGTTGCTTAACTTTAGTGATCGTACGAAACCTGCGCTGTGTACCCAACGCGATTTGTTCATAACATTCATATTATGCGTAATTTTTTTAAAGTATCTATGAAAAAAGCTGGAAAACAAGGCGACTGGAACATAGGCGTACAGGCCAGGGGAGAGGGACCAAGCCATTCTCCCTCTTCGGGTAAGACTTCTTAAATTTCGGGCAAATCAGTATAATTCGGCAAAAACAGTGGAAAAATTCGAGCAAATCGAGCCTTTTGCTACCCTTATCGACAGAGGTCCCATACACCTATGGACGAGAAAATAATCCCAAATTTGCTTTAGTGGGCGGGCCATCTGAACTTTGTAATGATGCAACATATGTAAAATGAGATTTAAATAAAAAGGGTGTGATTTTCTATCAGTTAATCCTTAAGTGAGCAGGTCACCAACAAACTGCTTTTAACTGCTAAGTCATCGCTTACCTTTTTCATTTGTAATTAAATCAGACTCAATGGGTAGGAAAGTACAAGGACGGATAAATAATCCTTTTTACCCGGTTTTGTATTTCAAATGCACAGTTTTGAAGATATACGTGTGTGTGTGTGTGTGTGCATGCACGTGCACTTTTCTCCCAGTCTTCGAAGTTTTACGCAATAAGGCTTACCTCTGGGTAACCCTTTAGCGCAAATATTTGCTCTTCTTATGTGACTACGTAGCCTTGGTACAGACCAGTCCGTGACTTTGAAGGGGGGGGGTAAAGTATATAACCTTTCTGCACTGACCGACACAGGTATCGAACTCATGACCGCCAGGTAGGCAAGATAATGCTTAACCATCACTCCCATGTGTCAAACGAAACTCATCTACTCTGGTTCAATGTAAGAGACAGACAAGCGACATGGCAAGGAAGAACTAAATTGAAAGGATTAACTGACGGATTTCGTTAATCACCCAATAGAGTCCATCATGCAACCAACGTCTGCTGACAATCGATTGAAAATATTGGAAAAAGGGAATGATCAATGAAGTTACTTCTGTCGCCTTTTGTTGGGTAGCGATCACTGAAAAAAAGTCACAGCTTGTACGCGTGATGCATACATACAGAGCCAGCCAGCCAGCCAGCCAACCGGAACAACTTAAAAACTGCAGAAATCTATTTTTGCTGACAGTTTTGGCTGATGTTATTTGATACTAGATATCATCTGGCATGGACAGCGGAATGAGAACAATATACTCCATGGATTGTACGAAACAACCAAGATGAGGACAAAAGTCTGAGTAAATCAGTATATAATAATTTTTTTGTCTGTGCTTTCAGTTCTCAATCCAGGTGTTTCAGCAAATCTTCTAAGGGTTCCATAAGTGGATGAAGTCTTTTGTCAAAGAAATTCAATTAAAAATACTAATATCATCAATTAGTATCGTTCATACAAGTTCAAAGAAATATTCAGCATATTTGAGTTGTGAGAAAGTTTTCAAAGGAAAATAAGGTCAAAAGTTTAATAATTGAAGAGACCCGGGCTTTTGCTAGAGAGTTCAACATTAGAGGGTACTCAAACTACGGCCCCGTGGGCAATATCCGGCCTGACACAAGATTTTATCCGGCCTACACCAACTTGGAATATTTATTTACTTATATAACGAAATTTTTTTTTCTGTATCTCTGTTCATAGCAATGGAGTTTCCACTTAAAGGTAACAATTTTGAAGATGAAAATATCTACCCACCATTTGAAACAATAGACTCTTCAACTAGAACGAGTTCCGTTACTTTTTGTCAAACCCTAGATGAAATTGATGAAATGTAAACATTCATTTAGACTATTAACAGCTTTTAAGAAGTGAATTATCGAGTCTCATTTACCGTAATTACAAACACAGCGCGTGGTTATTCGTAAGGCGACTTTGAGTAGGTGTGTTCACTTAAGTCAAAATGGTAAATTCGATTGGTTAGTAGCAACACACCCTAGTGCGTAAACAGAACCTCAAGTTCCGGATAGTAAAATGAGTAAAACTCAAAAGGTTCGCCGGTCAAGGGGGTTGGTGGGTATCAAACGCCTCAACCACCCATGAAGTTAAATGCAATCTCGTGATCTATGTGTGTGTCAGTTGGTAAACATGATAGGATTTTATTTTCTTTTACAGGCTAAAACAATTATGTCCGCCTGTCAGTTGTATTTTCTTAATTAGACAAGGGAAGTACAGTTAAATCAGCGGAACGGTATCGATCTGTCCTCACTCACAGGAGATATCTCCCTGAGTAAAAGAATTTATTTTGAAAATTTCCATCAAGAAGATTTTTAATGTTTACTTCTGGTCACTGTAAGTAAGCTCTTTCGGGCTCTTTTCACATCAAATGGTTATTAAGAAAGGATTTATTCATGCCAAAGGCCAGTAAAAAAAAAGGCATATTGAAATAGCTCATTGATGTGC
Organism: Thysanoteuthis rhombus; assembly: GCA_963457665.1. Classification (NCBI taxonomy): domain Eukaryota; kingdom Metazoa; phylum Mollusca; class Cephalopoda; order Oegopsida; family Thysanoteuthidae; genus Thysanoteuthis; species Thysanoteuthis major. Next base: position 48,172,399 of record OY735221.1, read on the forward strand.
TGTTACTATTGTCAAATCGGAGACACTAAAACGTGAAATGTTTAAAATGGAGACTAGGAATTCCATTCTCAGAGCCTTGTCTCTCTCTCACCCCTTTCAAAGTATTTTTTTTTTAAGTTTGACATACGGACGGGAAGTAAGATCGAGTCGCTGTCGTATCTTAACTTTATATATCGGAATGGGATAAGGCGACAGGCGAGCAGATATCTGCACAAAAAAGAGGCAGTGGTATTCATATAGTCAGTTGAACTAGTTTACCTGCACCGTAAAAAATGATGGCATTTATGTAATTAATTTTGGTAAGAATGGCCCTGGTTGAAATGGCACCGGTAAAAATGACTCCGGTAACAATAGCCCAGGTGAGAAGGGCACAAGTGGAAAAATAGAAAAATGTCCCAATTAAATAAAATAGTTTATTAGAAAATAAATATTACGTGAAAATCAAGTATTGATATTTTTCAGGTGTAATTGAATCAAATTTATACTCTCAGATGGACACGGAAATTCGACAGGTTATTTTAAAACGTAATTTCCGTGAATCAAATTAATCTGATAATATAAATTTCATTTGATTACCTTTGAAAATGTTAACATGATTTCCAGTTTATATTTATTTTTGATAAATGATTTTTTAAAAATTATTTCGTTTCAAAATAGGATGTCGAAGATTTGAATGAAATCTGTGGGTCCATCTAACGGTATAAATTTGATTCAATTACGTCTGGAGAAAAATTCCTTTACATAATAAGAAGTACATGTTGAAAATTTCAGCCTTCTAGCTTCATTGGAGCGGTCTGTACCCTTGATACATACATACATGCATAGCCATCTGGCCAGACCAACTTAAAAACGGAAGTAACCTATGTTAACAGTTTTGGTGAAAATTTTGCATGACGGTTTCTAATAATAAGAAGAAATAAAAAAATCACGAACCAATCGGTTGGAAAATTAGGAAGAAGAACACGCTTCACAGTCACTAATGGACGAACGTCCGTTACGTTGAATTGACGATTTGAACGTTTCCGAAGGGATTCAATGATATTAAATAAAACAAACTAGAAAGCACTGCCAAAGCCAGTTTCAGTAAAAACTAAATTAAAATCAGTTTATATACATCCATGATGCGAGGGGAGGTAACTAAAAAATTCCTGGATCATCCCAAGGATATGATGAATTATTCCTTAGCCCATAGCCCATTCTCCAACAAAATGTAATCGAAACTCATTGAGAACTTTTTGAGATATCGTGTGGACAAACTGGCAAACATGAGTGAATACCTATAAATATATATTTTAAAATTAGAAAATTTCTCTCTGTCAAAAATATCCTAGAATACGCCCGAAGATTTTACCAATTCATCCTTATCCTAGATTCCACTGAAATTCATTGAAAACTAACGTCACCCTCGGTTTGGAGATGTCGTTTTCCACACAACGAAACTCTATGGAATCCTAAAAGGAAGAAATCAAGCGATGAATCACCCCAGGCTTGCAAGGTTTCGGTAGAGTAAGAAGGGTCTACAACCAATGCATCCTCCCGATAGTCACTTACGGAGCTGAAACATGAAACTAACCGAAAGATTGACTCTCAAACTGAGAACCGTGAAACGTGCACAGGAGAGAATCATGTTCAACGTCACACGCAGAGACCATAAGACAGCAAAGTACATTAAAGAAAAAACAGGAGTCAAAGATATCATAGAATCCGTTAGAAAATTCAAATGGCAATGGGCTGGTCATGTAGCAACAATGTCAGACAACCGCTGGACATCAAGATTAACAACGTGGATCACAAGAGAACGTGTGCGAAAAATAAGTTAGCGCGACGAACTACACAAATTCAGAAAGTACTGGATCCCAAACGCACATGTTGGAGAGGTCTGGCTAATCCTAAGGAATTTCTATGTCGAACAATGGATGCTAAAAGGCCGCTGATGGTGATAAAAATGAGTGTGTATTCATTTCAAGTTATACAGTTACCTGGAAATGTAATCTAGCTACTTTAAGCGATTCAAAATTTTCATTCTCCTTTAATCTAACTAATTTTAGCTATACAAAATGGTCGTTCAAGAAATCTAAGAAAACGCGCCCTTCCAAAGACTGCCATTAACGACCCAAGGGGTTCAGATTAATTATAAAGCACAGGAGAACCATGACATCCCACAGAGAAGAAAGAAAACTAACCAGTTGAAGGGTGAAAAGTTCTGCTCTCAAAAGCCTTCAAAGGTGATGTGAGCCCTCAATAGGAACATCATAAATGTAACACAGTGCAAGACCTTCAAACACACGATGAATTAATCAACTATAGGGCATTCAACCTAGCCAGTCACCAAACAAGTGTCACCACGAGTATGTTAACCAAAGTGACCTGATCCAGGATTCGCCCTATGGTCACAAAAAGTATTGATTTTCCTGGCCAGGGGAATCTGACCCCGTAGCAGTACCTCCCCATTACTCAATGAGGGGAGAGTCGGAAGGACTATTCTGACGACTTCGTGACACTGGTTTCAGAGATTGATTAATTTTTGTCACATTCGGCCAATAACTACCCTAGTCATGAACTAAAGGACCGAAAGAAGAGATGGGTGCCGTCTTGGTGCATAATGCCCTCGACTCATCCCATTTATGATCAGTCAACGACCTCAGGGATGTGCTCATGGGAGTAAGGGGTGTGTGTAACCAAAAGGAGTGCTAGTGTGGTTTTTTCTCTCGGTTTCTTTATTTACATAGAGTACAAATACACCAATTCAACAACACAGTGACTATTTATGAAAACGAATGTGAAAAGTAGTTTTAACCAAAGGAGGGTTTGTTTCTTTGGTTCGAGGATTTCGAAGGTGAACAAGTGCAAAATATACATCACATTGTTCTTTCTTTATATAGTGAGAAGGAGGTGTGAGGACAAGTGACATCGGGTAGAAAGACAGGTGAATAAGTACAGGGCATTAGGGTATCGAGATCGGCCATATTGATATACACAGATGTAAAGAGAAAGAGTTAGATCGATACACAGAGAAAAATACAGGGAGAGAGGGGGAGAAGAGAGAGGGGAGAAAGAAAGAGAAAAGGAGTGGGGAGAGAGCCAGAGAGCAGGGTTGGTATTCAGAGATACAAAAAGAGAGAGAAAAGTAGAAAGAGCCGGGTTAATATTCAAATATACAAAGAGAGATAGTGTAGGGGAGTGAATTGGATTGATATTTAGAGATACAAAGAGATAGACGGAGGGGTAAGAGAGAGAGAGAGAAAGAGAAAGAGAGAGAGAGAGATGGATTCGGCTCGTTAGGGTGACTCATACAAAAACTATACAAAGTCATTCTACTGTGACAGACATACGTTGTGAAAAAATGTGAAGCTAGCCCCAAGTCAATTAATACTGGCTCCGCGACATGAAGTGTCATTTCTTTGTAAAACAGGTTATTTTATCCCCCGTTGAAAAGAAGACAAAACAACCGAGTGTTTTTTGGGTTTTTTTAATTCTTTTCTGAAAGACGATGAACGGCTTGCGAACCATTTAGGAACGTTTTTTCTCCTTTTTTTTTCTAAGAAAAAAGACTACTCCACTTATTTTATTTACAACTATGTGACGACTCAGTGGCGTGGCAAGGGTTCTCTGTGCCCGTCGGCAAAGACAGCCCCTGGGGATAAAGACAGCGCTCGGGAAGTTACGCTGTGTCCTAGAGTGGCATAGTTAACAATTAATTATAATTTAACATTAATTTTCCACCCCTTCACAACTGCATCTAGGAGTAATAGTCTCCTATCGCCCCACCTCTTACTGTGCCTCTGGTGTCCGGGCTACGTTCTGGAAGTATCGTAACTCGATCTGGGCGTAAGTCGATCATTATAGGTTGGGGTGAAATATACCTTTTCTGCAAAACATAAGATATCATTACAAATATATATTTACCTGAACCTCTCTATCGAATATACACATGTCTAAATACTGCAGTGAACAAAATGTAAATACTTGTCTTCCAAATTGATGGCACGCCTTTTCTTCTTTAAAAAGGTTTGCTTAGGGTAGGTTAGGGTAAGGACAGTGATACACTGTATATTTACAGATATTGAATAAACTGTCTCTATAGACTATGGAACAACAGGACACAAGCCTGGGGAAAACTTATGGAGATTCTGGGATGCCCAGGAGTCATACCCACCCCCCTGTCTCGGATGTTATCCAGATTAGTCCGGAGGAAATTAGAGAGTGATACGTGGGACATCTGATTGACTGCCAGAGCTGCTGGAAGGACGTCGAATTGACCCCTTTAAGGGGGTTTCACTGCCTGGTTTAGAATCAGAATTATCTCCCTTAGACTGATGGCCATGGAGGGAAGAAATGGATTCATGCTTTTCCCAAGGGAGTCAGTGAACCATAAGCAGCTTCGCCCGGAGTTTGAACTCGGGTTGCTGATTCCATTGTCTGCGCTGTAACCGCCAATCACAACTTTTAGATATTAGTCATTGAGATATACACACACAAAAGACCGTACGGAATATGATTTTATGCTGGATGCCGATGTCCCGAATACTATCGAGATAACAAAAAGGTTATACAATACAGTGTATTTTGTGAGGTGTTGTTTTTTGTTTGTTTTTATCTATTTCATTTCTTACTTAGTCCTTATCGGAAGCGATCGGAAGCATTTGCGATCGGAAACATTTGCGATCGGCTGTTGGTCAGTCATAAGTTTACTTTTTAGTTAATCTTTATTTTTTTTTTTTTTGTAAATCAATGCAGATTTGCAGGTATGTAAAAGATACCAGTGGCAGCTGAACACCACTGCCTTGTACAGTTCCAAGTCACCCTTGCGCATGCTAAACTTCGAATGACCCTCCAAGAGTTACAATGCAAAAGCAATAAGACGACAGACGCCATCATCTGGCCGATCAGTCGGTCCAACTTTCAGATCATCATCATCATCAGTCTTTTAACGTCCGTTGATGGACATAGACCTTCTCTAGGATTCGCCACAATCCTCTATCATGGGCGTTGCTGAGCCAGTATTTTCTAAATTTGTCCAGTTCATCTCTCCATCTTGTATTTTGTCGGCCTCGGTTTCGCATATGATCTCTGGGGATCCATGAGTCGTGATGTCCATCGGTCGTCTGTCATTCTTGCAACATGGCCTACCCATTGCCATTCAATTTTTATAATAGATTCTATGATATCTCTGACTCCCGTTATCTTCCTTATATACTGTGCTGTCTTGTGATCTCTCCATGTGAGGTTGAGCATGATTCTCCCATGTGCACGTTGCATGCTTCCCAGTTTGCGAGTCTGTCTCTTGGTTAGGTTCCATGTTTCAGCTCCATAAGTGACTATAGGGAGGATGCATTGGTTGTATACTCTTCTTTTTAGGATTATTGGTATCGACTTGTTTTTGAAGGTTGAGCCTGCTCTGCCAAAGGCTTGCCATTTAGAGCTAGACCATAAAAGTCCTCCACTCACCCTTGAAGAGGACAGAATATCAAAATGTGAGGCCTAGTCCTCCTCATATGGAGCTACGCAGCCAGCGTAAAGTCAGACTCCAGTTATGTACCTTCTAATTTTAGTAGCCAGGGAGCGCAAATATCTCATGTCGCGCAGATCTCGCCAGTGACAAAAGGAATGGCGCACCAAATGTTTGTACAAATGTAAACTTGAAATTGTTGCATCACGTCTCACAACATTGATCATCAGAGATCACATAAGAAACCGAGGCTGACAGAACACAAGATGGAGAGATGAACTTGACAGATTCAGGAAATACTGGCTCCGCGATGCCCATGATAGGGAATTGTGGCTAATCCTGGAGAAGGTCTACGTCCAACGACGGGCGTTAAAAGACTGATGATGGTGATGAAACTTGAAATTGATGATTCGGACACACCCCATTTCTCAAGGCTGATAAAATTGTATTGGCATGTTTTAATGTAATACAAGCACAAGAGATTCCATTAATATTCAAAAGGAAAGTCAACAATCAATGTACCTCCTCAATATTCACTTATATAGTGGAAACATGAAACTTAATGATAAGGCTGGCTCTAAAACGAAGAACCTCGTGATGAGCATGAGAAAGAATCGTGCGTAACATCACATAGAGAGACCCAAGACAGCAGAGTATATTAGAGAGAAACAGGAATCAGAGATATAATAAAGTCCGTTAGAAAACTCAGATGGCAATCGACAGACCATCACTCACAATATGGATCCCCAAGGATCATATGCGAAAATGTGGGTGGCAAAAAATATGATGATATGACGAACTAGACAAGTTCAGGGGATATTGATACAGCGATGTCCACGATCTAGAGATCTGGTTGATCTTGGGGAAGGTCTATGTCCAACAATGAACGTTAAAAGGCTGCTGCTGCTAATGATGATGCTGCTGCTGCTGATGATGATGATTGCATTCTACGAAGTAATATATTGAGATGAGATAGTATTCTATACTTAGAAATAACCTTGTTCGAACCGGAACAAGAAATGTGTGACGTACTAATGCAGTATTTGAAGAAATGACCAGTTAGTAAATAGAAACATGAGGGTTAAGAGATTATTTTCAAAAAGTGTGATCATGATATGCTATTATCATACGTATATCATAAGTATAATCATCAATTGCTACAATATTTTAGGTAAGTAACCTTTTGTACGCAAATTAATTTCCTTTGCACGCAGGTTGCAAAGAGACGACTCTTATCTTTTAAGCAAGCTGACTACCTTCGCTTTGAAGGAGATAAAGCTGGCACCAAAAAGAAAAAGAACAAGAACAAGAATAAGATTCGCAGGTGCGTTATCAGGGTCTCAGGTGCGGTTCCAGTGGGGTCTAGGCACTCCCCTGATGCTCAAAATCCTGGATTCACCACTGCATTTATATGAAGATTCTTGGTTATGTCATCAGTGTCTCTATTTCTCTTCACGTAGATTATGACTTACGAATGTTATAAGAATGGTGTTCACCAGGCACGAATTTGGGTCGGGGTATTCCAGTGAGTTTGGACCACTCCCCGCTTGGACAAAGCACAGTTTGTTTTTTTTTTCAAATATCTAAAGAAATTTTATAAATAATAAACTGAAATAATCCTAATTAATCATGAATTAACCTTATTTTGTTTTGTTTGTTTCCGTCTTATTACAAAACTGTCAAAATGGTTTCTTCGGTTTTCAAGTTGGTCTGGCTGGCTATGTATGTATCTATGTATGTATGTATGGATGGATGTATCACGCGCACAGGCCACGCCAATGGTTATCAGAGGGCTGGGAATTTCAACATTCTTATTCCGTGACTTTCATACTTGTATATGAACACCTGTCCTGTGTTTAGTAAATAGCTTTATCAACAAGTTGCATTTTTTTTTAAGATATTGACCTTACATTGATATTCTTCTTTAGCAGGTATTATATTTTGATTCAATGATTAAACTGATTTTCAAACGGTTTTGTCCCCTGAGGACATGAGTATTGTGGTTCCTACGAAAGGGCGCTTTGTATAAATGTATGTCTGGTTGTTGCCATCATCATCTCAGTTCTTGACAATCTATTGCAGAGTCGTTACCAAAAACATAGGGCAAATGAAGATCGAGGTGATGTTCCGGTTTTTTCTTTTGTGTTACACCTTGGATTAGTATACAGATGATAGCGCTCTTCTCAATGTACGGGCAGTGTCGTCTGGATTTCCCAGAGAAGGGTTGCCAGGGAATTGGGCAAGATGTTTTTCAATACTACTCTTGATCATCCCTAATGTCCCGACAATACGGAGACAGTTAGCGTTTTGAAGTGTCACATCTTCTGTATTTCGATTTCAAAGTCTTTATACTGGCCTTGTCTCAATGCCTCGTTACTGCTATATTTCGATCAGAAGACACTCTTATGTAAATTGAAAGGCATGTTTTGTTGTTTTTTATGGTGGCCATTAATTAGTATTTCGGGTCTATTTGCTTTGATGGTCCTCTTGTATCATGACATTTAGTCCTTCAGGGTCTGGTTGATATTCATACCAGTTTTTATCTCTTGGTTTTTCGTAATGCTCACAGATTTTCCAATGTAGATATCGGCCCACTCTATTACGTCTGAATTTGTATTCTGTGTTAGAAGAGAGCAGCCAGACACGAATGGTCTATTGTTTCCGCATGCAAGTCACAGTAGCGGCATTTCTTCTTCTTCTTCTTCTTCTTCTTCTTCTTCTTCTTCTTCTTCTTCTTCTTCTTCTTCTTCTTCTTCTTCTTCTTCTCTCTATCTTCATTATTATCATTAGTGGTAGTAGGAGTAGTTTGCTGCAAAAATGACATGTATGAAATATATAAAGACAAGTTGCATTTTATAAATGTAGGTAATAGAGATTTTCGTTGCAATGAGCTTGGAGAATAGAGTTCTGTTGGCCACAAACACTATTACTCTTTTCTATTTTTATATAACTCTTGAAATTCAGCATTACTATTACGTAATTAGAAAATGAACGAAATTATATTTTACTATGCCAGTTTTGTCCCTTAGCGTGACAGAAGACATCTGCACATTTTATTAAATAGGTGGATTATTTTTTTTTTAAACCGTTGTTTTATTAGAGCTTCAAAAATGACTTCCATTTTCTTTGTCAAACGCGTCTCATTGAATTAAGGTTAACGGCACAGAAAATGGACTCTTCGAGGAGAGTTCAAACTCAAGTGGAAGATTTTTTTTCAAATCTCTTGACTGTTTCTCTCATCAACGCCGGGTGGAAGGGTAAAACTCGTTATTAATAGCCCCAAATCTTCATCCCTCTACATCTGTATGACGTGCTTGACAAAAATGTCGAGGGAGAAATAGGTGCTGCCTCATAGTAAAATAACTGTTGCTTTGCAGACGGCATACCTAAAGGTCATATATCTCTCAAAAGCTCGTATTCGTGCTCATACACGTTTCAACCAGTGCGTAGAGGAAATTATTGTGCTCACTAGGGGTTAGTTACCTAAAATAATGTAATTAATCTATATTACTAATGCTCTTCATGTAAGGTGTAACCAAAACTGCTATTGATGAGTTTATGCCTCCTTCCTCCTCGTGTTAGCTTTGTATTTTGTGGGTAGATGCTCTCTATGTAGGGCGCTGCCAAAACTGCTGTTGATACGTTTATGCCTCCTCCTTCCTTATCTTAGTTTTGTATTTTGAAGGTAAATGAATGATCATTTTTTGTTGACAATCTTTGATTAATTCACCCGAGTAACAAACAGATTGTAGTTAAAAATTCAACTGTATGAGAAATAATGTTTTATCTTGGTATTTCTAAAACCTCTATACAGTTATTCTGCATTTCATATAATATATGGGAATGAGCAATCCTATGAAGTATGTTGATTTCATGTATGTAGGTATATAATGCCAATTACGACGCCCAACGAACCTTTTTTTTTTTTACATATACTAAAATTGGGACGATACAGAGAACATATATTATATACCTTTATTACTAATGCCCTTTAGGTGAGATGTGACTAAAACTGCTGCTAATTAATTGATGCCTCCTCAAAAACTTGAAAAAATAATTTAGATCACTCATTAGAACCAAAGGCCCCATCAAGGCATTCTGCAGGAACCAGTTGGAAATCCCGACCGTAGGCAGTGCTTCCAACTAATGATTATAATTTTAAGTATGATAATAGTATATTATAATTATAATTATTCTAATTGATCTCCTTGCTAATAGTTTCTGTTAACTAGTTAGTCTATTCTCCAAATACCACATTAGTACATAACAAATTTCCTGTTCCGGTTTGAATTGTACAACTGCGGCCGTACTTCGAACAACAAAAAGAACCAAATGGTTCTGAATGTAGAATAAACTCTTGACTAAATACGCTACTTCGTAGAATGCATTCATACTTGCATTATATTAAAACATACCAACACAGTTTAATAGCCATGAGAGATAGACTGTGCCAAAATTATGTTGAAACAATGTCAAGTTTACATTTACATAAACAATCAGTTCGCACATAATCTTGTCATAGGAAAAAAATGCACAGCATAAGATTTTTTTGCACCCTGACAACTTAAATTAGAAAGAATGTTGGTAGGGTTGGGAACCTAAAGCACCGTAGTATCTAAACAAAAAAAAAAACTCATGGGAGTTGCCTGAAACAACCATCCCTGAAAGTCAAGCAAATATTCCACCAAAAATAACCCAGCGACACTTTCAATAGTGCAAGCGTACGTGTGATTAAAAAAAAATGAAAATTTCAAAAAGGTCATCCATTTTGTTTTTGTGACGGCTCGGATTTACTTTATTTTCATAATTAAATTATTGGCTGCGAATTTTGTACAATCATAAACAACCTAAACGCGGGAAAAGTGTTAATAACTAACAATTGCGTCGTCGTTTGTGTATTCAAATGTCCGTCGGATCCCGTAGTAAACAACAATTTTCCCGCTCAAATGCTGACCCCAGCCAATAGAGTTCCCGCCACGACTGCCAATTTACTAATAACATTAATTATTTGATAATTTTATCTTGAATGTCTTGCAACTGCTGTAAATAATAACAACACCGACCACCACGACAGGCGTTGACAATAGCATACAATGACAATATCGCTGGACGTTGGGACAGGTATGGACAAGAGAGTCTTCTCTCTGTGTAACTTAGCGACTTGCACTTACTAACCTCGGTTATGGCGTGTGTCTGGATAATAACCCTCAGTGTCTTCGCCCCAATGTCTGCTCTTATGTTATTGATATTAGAAGAAATAACGTGTTTTTTAACACGTTAATTATATACTGCAGTAATTGGAGAATTATATATGTGAGAATGTAAGAGAAGTTCAACCTTTTTGCCTTCTTTGCTCTCTCAGACAATGAAGTAAACAAAAAAATAGACAACTTTTGATTGCAATTATCACATCAGACGGTATTCTGACAAAGATAACAGTTCATAAATTTGCTACCCAACCAGAAATGTTATGTACGAGGTGTTTCAAAAATGTTTTCGTTTATTACAGTACTTTTCCCTGGAGCCTTTTTCATGCGCGTGTTTCGCTGAATCGGTGAAATTGCTTAATTGGCGAAACTTACACATTTTTTTGGAAAAAAAGTTTGATTTCACTTTGAATTCATGAACTTTTGATTGTAAAAAATAGTCTTTTTATATTCTAGTTTCGATTAAATATCAAATATTTGTTTACTTGTAAAAAACGGTTAAAACTGCGTATTTACTCATTTTTTGTGAAAAAAAGTTTGATATCACAAACTTTTAGTGGTAAAACAATAGTTGTTTTTAATCCTTGTTTTGATCAAACGAACTTTTTTTAGGATTAAAACTACGTATTGATATGATAATTGTAAAATGGTCGAAATTTCATTAATTAGGTAATTTCACAGATTCAACATAAAATTCGTAACTAGAGACTGTGTCTCAACTATATTATTATTATTATTAGGAATCTCACACCAGTTGCCTGGTGGTAACCGCTGGAGTTCGAGTGACAGCAAGTCTCCTCAAGTCTCCAGCCCTTCTCTCCTAGTAATCATAGGTCGCAGTAATTCTGCGATTAACAGTTTCACACCGGTTGCCCAGTGGTTATCGCTGAAGGCTGAGTGACAATAAGTCTCCTCAGGTCTTCAGCTAACGTCTCCTCTCTCTTTCACCTATCATGTCAGGGCTAAAATTCGTTGCAGTATTTATATCACCAGCACCTTCCTCACTATCCGTGCAGTTCCCAGTAGTGCTGTGGTCTGTACGGTCTCAATCCTTCCCCTAATCCCGATCTCCTCCAGTCTCACCCTCAGCGTTTTGGGGACTGTTCCTAGTGCGCCCACTATGACCAGTACTACCCTGGTTTTCATGTTCCACATCTTCTTTAACTCTCTTGCTAGGTCCTGGTATTTTTCCCGTTTTTCACTCTCATTCTTTTTTACTCTATGGTCTGCAGGTACAGCAACGTCTACTATTTGGCAGGCCTTCCTTTTTTTGTCTACTATTACCAGGTCCGGTCTTCTTGCCTGGATGAGGTGGTCAGTTTGGATGTCAAAGTCCCACAGTAGTTTGTGGTTGTCATTCTCCAAAACTGCCTCTGGCTTGTGCTGATACCACTTTTCCACATGGCTGAATCCCATTTGTTTGCTTAGTTCCCAGTGTATCATCGTTGCTACTCTATCGTGTCTATGCTTATACTCCTTCTGGGCGAGTTGACTACATTCACTAGTTATGTGGTTTACTGTCTCATCTCTTTCACCGCACATGCGACATTTGCTGTTTGTCTGTGTTCTGTCGATTTTTGTTTTTATGTAGTTTGTCCTTATGCTTTTGTTTTGGGCTGCCATGATGAGCGATTCCGTTTCTCTCTTAAGGTTTCCTTTCCGTAACCACGTCCATGATTTCTCGTCTGCTACATCTTGTATCTGCCTTTTAAACTCGCCATACAATTTTTCTCTTCCCATCTTTCTTTTCTTATTTGCTGTACTGTTCCATTGTTTTCTACTTTGTTGTTTGTTGCACTATCTCTCGCACTCTTTATGATTTCTTCACTATTCGTTTGCACATACCTTTCTAGGACTACTTTAGCTCTCTGGACACAGTCTTCTATGCTGATGAGCCCCCTGCCACCTTCTTTTCTCTTAACGTATAGTCTATCTGTATCATCTCTAGGGTGTAATGCTTTATGCATTGTCATAAGTTTCCTAGTTCGCCTATCCATTGATTGGAGTTCTTCCTTTGTCCATCCTAGGAATGGTCCTGTATATCTAACAACTGACACAGCCCAGGTGTTCATTCCTTTTATTAGATTTCTGCTGTTTAATTTGGTCTCTAATATTTTCCTTATCCTTCTATGGTATTCTCTCTTTATTTTCTCCTCCATCTCTTCCCGTTTTATCGTGTCACATTCAAGGACGCCTAGGTATTTGTATCGGTCTTGTGCGGTCAATGCCCTTATCTTGCTGTTGTCCGGGAGTTCAATTCCTTCAGTCATTGAAAGCCTTCCTTTGTGCATCACCATGATAGCACATTTTTCTATTCCAAATTCCATTCCGATGTCCTCACTGTATTCTTTTACTTCGTTGAACAGATTCTCAAGCTCTCCCCTGTTTTTTATGCAAACAATTTTATATCATCCATGTACATTAGGTAGTTGACTTTTCCTTTTGTTTTAGAGAAATGGTACCCTTTGCTGTTCTTCAGGATTCTGTTAAGCGGTATCATTGTTAGAACGAATAATAGTGGGGGCAAAGAGTCTCCTTGGAAGATTCCCCTTTTTATCCCTACCTCTGCTAGTTTGTCCCCTGCGGCTGTCAAGTCTACTTTCCAGTTTTTCATCTAATTTCCAATGAATTTAACCACCGGTTCGCTAATTTTGAACATTCTAAGACATTCGAGTATCCAGCTATGTGGAATCATATCGTACGCTTTTTTAAAAATTTTTTATTATTATTATTATTATTATTATTATTATTATTATTATTATTATTATTATTATTATTATTATTATTATTATTATTATTATTATTATTATTATTATTATTATTATTATTATTATTATTATTATTATTATTATTATTATTAGGAATCTCACACCAGTTGCCTGGTGGTAACCGCTGGAGTTTGAGTGACAGCAAGTCTCCTCAAGTCAAATTACCAAATTGTAGTGGTTACAGAATCAGATAAAATTACTGCAAGTAATCTGGTGGTTCTAGGTTCTATCCCGGTGTAAGACAATAATAATACTACTAATGGTAAGAGGGGAGTGTGGTCAATATACCCCCGTCGGTTAAATAAAGGGTTCGGTTCGTTACTTCCCCACACCTACCAGATGATACCTGATGAAGGCTGTAGAGTACAACGGCCGAAATGTTGCATAAAAACAACTAAGATGAGGATAGTCCGAATAATAATAGAAACGATAATAATACCTCATCTCAAAAATTCAGAGATATACTAACCGAAGTGTTGTACAAGTAAATATATAACGTTTCGGATGACGTACCTTCCAGCCATCTTCAAGTGACTGTCGTACCCTGTAACCCTTTTGAGGCATAAACTTATAGTGTGGATTGACTCCCCACTCAAAATTATTGGGCTGGGCAGGCTATAAGAATGTTTTTTGTAGACATAATGGAGATTAAATGTTGAGAATTTCAGCCCTCTAGCTCCATTGGTGCGGCCTGTACGCCCAATACATACGTTGGGTGTTTATTATTCGTGCATTTTTGATATTGACTAATTTTAACTTTATACGACACTAAGTTACAAGCGTAGTCTACTCTAAGCTGTGCGAGTGTGCAACCAGTGCACAGAGGATATTTATATGCATGCAAAATATTATTTACCTAAAATAATGTTTTAATTAATAATTATACAGATAATTATAATAATGTATGAAAGTGTGATGTATTATAATCTGTGGTGGAAATTGGGGATTATATGTTGTGATACGGCATATACCTTCTTCCACGCTTTGTCGTATCCTAATTCCAAACCCCCATTTACATCACTGATTATAATCTATTGAAAAAACTCTCTTAGTTAACTGATTCTATTAACTAGTTAGACGGTTCACCAAATATTACATTAGCACATTGTTAATTTCCTGTTCTGGTTTGTACAACACAACTGCAGCCATATTTGGAACAACAAACTGAAAAAAGTTCTTCTAAGTATAGAATATAATATTCACAAAAAACTTACTTCGTAGAATGTAATCATATCTGTATTATATTCAAACATGTTAATACAGTTTTAATAGCCAAGAGAGATAAACTGTGCCAAAATTATCTTGAAAAAATTTCAAGTTTACATTTGCTCAAACATTTAGTGCACAAATACTTTTGTCACTAGAAAAAAAGCACAGGATTGCTGTGCATACATACTGTTGAAAATAAAAGGGAACATTATCAACCGGACAAAATTTTCATTACAGGTTTAAATTGATATGCTGAGTTCATTTCGTTAGTCTCCCGACCAGAATTAGGGCTTAGGGTTTGGGCTACGGGCTAGGATTAGGGTTTTCATTTTCGTCCCGATCGGAAAAGATCCAGCATTTCCAGTCGATTTCGAAAAATAATATACAATTTGATCTTTTTCATTCTTTTCCGGGTTCTTTACTTTAAAATCAGAAGCATTAGCTTTTGGTATGAACAAACGAAAGAGAACCTTTTTTTCCTTTGTATCCGTGAGTTTTTTTCTTTCTTCAATATTGACTAATTTTAACTTAGTACGACATAAGACTATATGTGTCGAGTACCATTTGAAGGAACTCATTTTGGTAACAAGCTTGGCTGCTGCAAGGTAAAATGCCTCTGCAACTTCTGATCCAAGTGAAAATGATTATAGCAACCTTTCATCTATTTCTGTTTGTTTCAGCATGACTGAAAACCAACAAAGTGACATCAGCTATTATATTACAAGATAGTGTGGCCTGCTGATATCGATATTTGCAGTTGTGGAGAGTTAAATAATTGTTTTCTCTTTATGGTGTTTTTGAAGTAAATTAACTTTTGGGGACATTTGTAAATTTTTGGGCTTTTCAGTGATGTACTTCTGATCCCCAAAGGTTTCCGGTGATTCAGACATGTAGAGCTTTGGCTCCCTCTTGAAGCATAGTCATCTAATTAGAAATTATCGACCAAAACTGTCAACATAGGTTTCTTCAGTTTCCAAGATGGTCCGGCTGTGTATAACACGGCCACAGAGTGTCTAACAGACATCACAAGGAATGTTTCGATAAGAACTGCACGGGTCAACCGATTAATATTCTCGAAAGATGTGCTGAGCTCTTCTGCCATCAATGATGATACTGTTGATCGGTAACCATGTTCTTATTGATGAGACGCTGGGCACTGTACAAAACTTTGGAAGAGATATGGGAAGCATTTTGTCTGCTATCCACTGGCAGAACACCTGTCTCAGATACCTTCCCAGCTGAAGTCCACAAATAAGGTGGTTAACTGTTCCAACATATGACTGCATGAGACAGTTCCGCAGGATTACGAGAATGTCTTCATCATATACCTCTATAAGCACAAAGGAAATCGTCATGTCTACGATACCATCGTGTAATTTCCCTGCTGTTAATCGCAGGCAAGATTCTGGCTGAGTTGTACTTTGAACAATATCCTCTACCAGGGAGCCAGTGTGTCATCCAGATAGAACCGAGTACTATCGACACGGTGTTTGCTGCTAGGCAGCTTTAAGAGAAGTGTCAGGAATAGAATGCCGACCTCCGCCGATCTGACTAAGGACTTTGATACTATTATGAAGAATGATGGCAAAGTACCGATGTCCCAGAAAATTCATTGCCATCGTACGACGTCTATATGCTGGCCAGGGTTCAAGGCTACGAAGTAACATCTTGGCAATTTTTGTATCAAACAGAGTGAAGCAGGGCTGGGTCCTGGCTCCCATCCTACTCAGTCTCATGTTTACAGCCATGTTGACGGATGTATTGGGGAATGCAAACACAGGAGTCAGTATCAGATCCTGCACGAACGGTCCTCTCTCTAACTTCCGGAGGCTAAAAAAAAACAAAAATACAAGGTTTGACAGACACCAGTGATTTCCAGTTCGCCGATGACTGTGCTCTAAACGCCACCTCTGAGGCTGACATGTAGCTTAATGTTGATAGGTTGTCTAGGGCTTGCAACAACTTCATGATCAATACAAAAAAGACAAGAAATCCGTACACCGAAGCAGTAACGGGAAGTCACTTGATGTGGTGGATAGACCCACCTACCTTCGCAGTGCACTTTCCACAAACACTGTCACGGATGATGAGGTGAAGACCAAGACTCGCCAAAGCGAGTGCTACTTTTGGCAGACTCCAAAAGAACAGTGGAGGCATAACCCTAAAGACAAAGGTCAAGGTGTAACGGGCCATGGTTCACACTAAACTGGCATTTGGTTGTGAAAATGGAAAATGTACCGACGCCATCCAAGGAAGCTGAACCACTTCCAAACATCTCCCTTTGGAAGCTTTTTAAGATAAAGTGGCAGGACATGATCCAAAACACTGAGTTCCTTACTGGGGCTACTCTACCCAGCATCTACACCATCTCGATGCAGTCACTGATCCGCTAGACAGAGTCTGTGATACGTACGCCAGACTATCGGTTGCTGAATAAATGACTGTACGGCGAATCTCAAGAAGACAAGCAATCCCAAGGAGACCAGAAGATGCGTAATAAAAGCTTCGCTAACCTTGACACATGGGAGCAGACAGCTTGGGACAGAGGTAGGTAGCGATCGACTGTATGTAAGGATACAGACACCTGCGAAGCCAGCAGGATTGCAATCACTGAGCAGACCAGGAAAACCAGCACCAACAGTCCCAAAACTGGCGCCATATTCCCTATCCGCCCTTCAAGAGAATCCTCCGGTGCGGATTGGCCTGACAAGGTATCTGCACATCCAAATAAATCGATGCTGACCCTAGGATGACTAAATTGTCTTTGTTGTTTCGACGGGTAAAAAACACACAACATATGTATTGCACGTACAGGCCGCACCAATGGATCTAGAGGGCTGAAATTCTCAACATTTAATCTCCATTATGTCTACAAAAAACATTCTTATAGCCTACCCAGCCCAATAATTTTGAGTGGGGAGTCAATCCACACGATAATTTCATGCCAAGTTGGTAACTAGTTTGTGCCGACTTGTTATTAGAAAATTCAAACTTTCCTATGATCCAACAAAAAGTGTGAAACGCAACTTATTTATTATTCCACTTTTTTGATTGATCATTCCCAACACGGTGAACTTCCAAAAACACTGGCTATGAGACAATTTCTATTGAGTGGCCAGCAAGGCCCATTTATTTATTTATTCATGTTTTACTGTGAGGAAGATAAATATATAGGAATAAGTCTCGAAAATTTCCCTTGTCAAATGTTTCTCTTGGTCTCGCCACAACAGAAAGTCAACTGTCAGATATCCATGACAAATGTTACTTCAAATCAAGATTTGATTTTATTTTGACTGTTTTGATTCTTATTCTTGTTTAGATGATTCATTCTCTTATGTACCCATTTCTATTCAGAAAGGCATAGTCTCAGACACCTGACTGGCGCCCTCTAGCACTTGGTGACCTGGGCGACTACCTGGCTTACCAAGTCTGCATTTTTTTTTTCAAATAACCTTTAAAGGCAAACTCGTCTCGTTTCTTATGAATTTTGATTTATATAAAACCAGCGATTTTCCCACTGTGTTTTCTCCAGTGTCTACGGGTGAAAAAATCAGCTGTGAAGCCTCCAGCGTTGTTGCGAGCGTTTAATTATGTATTTCGAATCTTGAACGTGTCCAGTACAGGTATTGTGTCTACCCTGTGTCCGCCACCGAGTCGCCAATCGAGTGGTTTTATCACTAGATTTTGTAAGATCTGAATCTTTTTAGAAACAGATGAAAGGAAAAGGGAGTGATAAGTACATATATCAGTATACTTATACATAAGTTTCGTTCATTGACAATTGAATTGTTGTTGTTTAGCTCAGTTCATTTTAACTGTTGGTGTGCCGCGTAAGTCGAACATATTTCTTAGTGCGTCGCCACACAATAAAGTTTGAGAACCAGTGACCTGAAACCAGCGATTTGCATACTGTTAAAGTAGTGTCCTCAAGCTGGCTACGGCTTCAGCTGTCCCTACCTGGCTCCAAATATTACAAGTTTCTCTGTTTCGGACAAACTTGGAAGTTCTATGAGGTTTGCGATGCGTGAAATATCTAAAGCACTTACTTTCAATAGCTGGGGACGGGGAGATGGATTCAAGCCTCTCCCAAGAATTTTAGTGCAGAGTGAACGCAGATTGTCCCAGCCAAAATTTCAACTCGTGTCGTCGATTCCATATGCCGTGCAGCTAACCGTTTGGCCATCTGCATCGAATTTTTGATTTGTATAAAACTAGCGATTTTCCTCCCTGAGCATTCTCCGATGTCTACAAGTAAACAATCAACTTTTGTAAGTAACTGAATCAGTAATGTCCTTACGTTGGCTACGCAAATCGCAAGTTCCTCTTGTCTCGAGGAAATCTGAGTAATAGACTTAGGGGTAACAATCACCCGAAGTGGCGTCATTTGTTTTACCGTTCTCTCTTACAGACCTTGGCATTCCCATGTGGTCACCCATCGGAGTACTGACAAGGCTCGACGTTGCTTAAGTTCGGTGATTGCTCAAAATCTGATGTGTCCGACGTGATTTGCCCGTAAGCGTTGTGAGCATTTGATTACGTAACATGAAGAGGAGGTAAGAAGCCGATCCTTGTTGAGAGGCGAGCACTTTCTCCCCTCTCTTTTGCCTTACCTGATGATCAAATTAATGATAGAGCTACGAGTCGAAAGTAATGACAACGTTGAGTAACTCTAAAATGTAACTATTTTAAAGCTGCACTAATCACTCGATCCACGTGCGTAGGCGACAACCACTCGTGACTGTCCCAATACAAGGCAATGATGAAATCGGTAATAAAAAATTATAATGAAAAATTAAAGCTTATGGGAGATAGCATTCATAATTGTCTGAATGTCATTAGTGTGTTTTCAGAACTCATTAATGCAGACAGCATTTTTAGAGTATCAAGTCGTCCAGGTTCAATACAATCTGACAGTTCACGAGTTTTAGCTGCACCAATGTCTCTTCGTTCAGTGGCAAATATTTGGGGGAGTCTTCCTATAATCTTGACTTAATAATACTCAATGCCTTATCCCGATAGTTCGAAAAGTTTGATCCTCTCTTACTATAATAAAATTTGGCTTTGAAAATGTATAATAACATCTGACTACAGTTGAACAAATCTCTGTGTCTCATTTTACATGGCAATTATCGCGGGCTGCTCCAAACACTATTAAGTCTTGCCCCTTCCAAACAAGTACCTCTCGAATAGTTACATCCTTAATAATTTTGATCTTGAAATTTGACAAAATTTGAAGTTTTAAATCAAGGAGAACAATTTTAATCAATGACAGATGATTGTAACGACAAGAAACTTTTTTTCAAATCAAGTTCTGAAAAAATTAATCATGACTTGCTATGAGAATAGAACTTTAAATCTATAATATCGTCTGCAAATATAACAAATTTAACCTCTGTAAAAAAGATAAAATGATTTATGAACTTGAGGACGCTTACTAATTTTTTTGTAATTTCTCGATTGAGTGAATGATAACACAGACTCAATCACCTCATCACTTTCATACCTCACAAAGTTAATACGTTAGTTACTATGGAATCTATTGTAATTGATAGTATTGAGTAATTAGGAATTAGTTGGGATTTTAACACGACTCAGTTTTGAGCCACTGAATGCTTTTTGTTCTTTGGACCCAAATTCTAAATTGGAACTCAATATACTTAAATTTCAAAATCACTGCCTGAATATATTGTTATTACTGAGCCTGACTTAGTCTGACACTGGCCTATAAGTATGGAACACTCGGTGAGGATTTAGTTTGGAAGAGTCGGAAGGCTGATGAAGCTATTCATACAACAATATTATCAAACACTAGCTCACTTGAACTATTGAAACAAGATTTAACATTGAAAAGTTGTGTACAAAAATCTGAAATCTTTGATTGGAATTTGGTCAATTTTGAAACTATCAGGGCGTTAAAATCGACTTTTTCAAATGCATCAGATATTTTTGCACCCACTGCAGTAACTTAGTTCGGACTAAGTTCGGAACGATTCCCTCTCAGCTGTGCACGTTTTGTAACTAGTGCACAAAGGAAATGAATGCACTCACAAAAGATTTGTTCCCTAAAAGTACTAATTAATAATTGTAATAACTCAGATACAGGAAATTGAAGATGAATATGATTTAGACGTTTAAAATCATAAGTAAATCAGCAAGTACACTGAAGGTGGAATTTGAAAAAAAAAATTAGACAAGGATAAGGAAAAAGGAAAGTCTCTCAAGATGAAGAGATGTAAAACAGAGAGGAGATACAGCTTCATACAGTGCATCAGAATTTCTTGGCAGCATCGAATTAAGTCATATTCAAGGAAAGTGTGTGAACAAGGACGGAGCTATGGATGAATTAGGCCGTTCATTACGACGACGGAGCTATGATTATGAATCTGATCTATTATAATCTATAATTCGAGTATGTTGATATTATTATTATTATTATTATTATTATCATCATCATCATCATCATCATCATCATCATCATTATTATTATTATTATTATTATCATTATTATAATAATAATAATAATAATAATAATAATAATAATAATAATAATAATAATAATAATATACCTGTTGAAAACATTTCTAACCAACAGTTTCTGTTAAGTACTTAGTTTTTCAAATACCTACTACTTTGAAGGTAACACTTGCTAAAGCATTCAGTGTGCACATACTTTCATAACCGGAAAAAAATGTAAAACAAAAGATTATTGCGCAAACCGACTACTAACTATTAGCAGAAAGATTCATAGTCATCTATTTGCTGGGAAGCGAAGATGACTATAGTGAAACGTTTATGAATATCAATCATTCATGCCGAATAGATAATATTTGAGTTTGTTATTGTCTTGAAAAGAACGACAATAATAAGAATTGGCTTGAGATGATAAATGTTCATTATCTCTACAAAACGAACTTTGTGAAGTATATGTATTCAGTCGTATCCTTCCGTCTGTCTTTCCGTCTGTCTGTCCACACAATATCTCCAAAAGTACAAAATGAATTTTAATGAAATTTGGTGAAGCAGTGAAAAAAATATTAAATGATAATGAAGAATTAAATTTTTAATTTTGGGATGGATCCTGAAATTCTTTTAGATTGAGAGATATTTTCCTTCTTTTCTTTTCATTGATTTATGTATATGCTCATGACTGCCCACATCTGAAAGTTCTCGGCTTGTTTCAATGAAGTAGCGTGGAAAAGTGGACGATAGGCTATGGAAGAAGCGATAAATCTTTCAACTGTTTATAATTCTCGCATTATATATCGATTTCTTGATAGCATAATTGTCTGCATTGAGAAACTATAGTGCAGATAGGGACAGAGAATAACCAAAAATGACCATCTGGGATAAAGCAGTCATTTTGGACCTTTGCCTTTCCACCAGGCTGTTCATCTCAACAGTAAGAGTAACGCTATGTTAAAGCAGTTACCTAATAGGTGCTTGATTTGACTCGTGTGGCAGCAAAATTTTCTATTTACACTGCCCAGACCAGATGGCACAATAATCTGACGTGTAATAACAGGGGGTCACTTCAGATAGAGTTTCAAATAATATGATACATTCATATATATATATATAAATATAATTATTGTGTCATCCACAGACAGCTGTTTCGGTGTATTACATCTCTTCAATGTGGCTATAAACTTTGCATTAACCCATCCAGTACCGCGAGGCAGGATTGAAACCTTCGCTTCCTACCACTGAGCTCTGAACTGGACGGTCAGCAAGGCTGAATTTAAGCGATATATTTATTTACAGATAACCAGAGTGCTCTATTCCTATGGAAGAGCATTACTCAATGTGTTTGTACGCACGCATTCATCTCTAAATATGAGCAGATTCCTCAGACATTCTATTTTGAACGCCTGGATTCGCAAGGTGTTCAATTGGAGATAAGAACAGCGTACGTATGGCCAAAACTAATGAGTACGTGCGAAGAAGATTAAGACCCTCTTGGGTCTCCAGGAACCTCTCCTAACTACTGTGAACCGATGGAAGCTGCCGTAGATCGTTGACGTCACACGACAGGATAGTGTACGTAAAACCAGCTCACCGTCGAAGGAGTGGACGGACATGGTCATACTGGATTCATTGAGAAGGACTTCAGCTTGTTTTGCACTCAGGAGCCTTGGATGACGGTACAATCAGGGAATTGAACGATAAAATGATGAGATCACTTTCCATGTACAAGGATACTATCAGATGCTTGTTTTGCTCTCTTTACATGAGAACCCGGAAGCCGGAATTATCTAATGATAATAATCAGGACATATTCCATGTAAGCTACACGGAGTGGCCATATGTCGTAACAGATAGATAGATATTAAAATATGAACAGATTGGTATGGATAAATATGAATAGATTGGACGGGCATATATATAGAGATAGATAAGTATATATGAACCGACTGAGATAAAAAGATATCCGTACGTCGTATAAATGAATCACCGTAGCCCATGCCTGTACCTGAACTAAGTATCCGAAAGAATATCTAAAATGTCAAAAGAAAAATAGATCTTTTATCTGAATAATTATCTAAAAAAATACCAGCATAACATTTGGGCATTGTTGGTCCAAAATGACCATAGGGACCAACCCCCAAAGAGCACTTTTTTGAAAAACAAAAACAAAAAACAAAAACAAAAACAAAAACAAAAACAAAACAGGAGTGCCAGGAAATACACACATACACACTCGCGCAGATAGACACAGGCGCACAAAGAGAGATAACAGTTATGGTAATTTCAGAGAAAACTCTAGTTGCACTTTTCAGCTTCTCCAATTCAGCTGCAGAACCTAAGATTTGCGCCTTGGTTGTGTTCAAACGACCATCTTTATTTTTCAATTTAGAGTGGGCCCCTAGGGCCCTTGTGTCCTTGGTGATCGCCAAGGTTCGCCTATTGGACGGGTCATCAATGAGTTCAATACTGAATCAATGAATTTCTAAATAGTTGATAATGCCATTTTTGGTTTCTCAACCCGGATAAAAGAAAACTTTCCAAATAATCATTTTAATTCGCCCTGGGTGACCAACTGCACGGCCACTAGCTTGAGCCAGCCCTGAAGCGCATCACTAAATCGGTGAAGTTTTGGAAAGCCATCTTGTTGAAGTCATTTTTAGAATATATATATATATATATATATATATATATATATATATATATATATAGATAGATAGATAGATAGATAGATAGATAGATAGATAGATAGATAGATAGATATAGATACAGATACAGATATAGATACAGATATAGATAGATAGATAGATAGATATTAAACTGGGATTACTTTACTTGGGGTGTATCAAAAGTATTTTCGTTTTTACAGACCTTCATTCAAAATCTACCATTTATAAGGCTTTGGGGGTCCCTTCTATTCGAAACCCAGGGATGAGTTAAATATCACCCCATCTGTTTCTTGAGTCGGTCCTGAAGTGCAATATTGAATCGATGGACTGATAAACAGCTGACTGATTGTTGCTATTCTTAGTTTCCCAACCCGGATAGTGAAAACCTTCACAGAGGTCAATTATTTCAACTGATGCAGGTCATTCGAACAAAGAAGACTTCGTCGTGGACAGATCGTATTTTTTTAGTCTCGACCAAATGAACCCAATTGCAGTAAATGTGCAATTAAATAAGCCAGAGAAGCGACGAAATCACCGAGATGCGTGCTGGAGGTAGTTAAGATATTTAAGTGCCTCTTGCCGTCGAGGGCGATGATTGGCTGATAGAGTCAGCCAATCGCAGAACCGTAAGACGGCGTTACATTCGTAATCATGTGATGATATAACCTGTTTTGAGTGAGTCTGTCCTTGTTCACATACTCACTCACGGGCACGCGCCGCCGATTAGGATAGATCACTGATTCTCAAAGTGGGCGCTGCACCCCCACCCCCCTTCAGTGGCTCTGGGAGATTCAGAGGAGCGCTGCAAGGTTAGGGGGTAAGGGGCAAAACGTGGAAAGATACATCTTACGCATAAAATCGTGTATCTGGAAAGCTGATTACATAGTAGAGCCGTACAAATATTTTTGGTTCTTTCTGATTTGAAGATTTTTAATAACTTATTTAGATAATTTGAATAAGGATTTTGATTCAAAATTTAACCTTCAATGTATCATTTGGAGCGATGATGGAAAATACGCTCTTAAAGGTGCGGTAGCCCGGAAAAGTTAGAGAAACTCTTGGGTAGATAGATAGATAGATAGATCGAAAGGAACAGACTTATATAGATACCAAATCATTAACTATCGAAATATCAAAATCAATCACACGTTCTTATTTGCGAATCAACTCTTTATGAAATATCTTTAAATACTTTCATTTTCTGCAAGGGATTGCTAATATATGGGGGTTTATCCAAAGTTTCTTCATTTTACAATAATTGGGAATCTCTCAAGAGATTCTGTGTGTTTTTAAGCTCATGTAATGATGTACTATAGCATATTTCGATGATTGTTGCTTTTCTTGAAGTTTTCGATCGCAGACGGTAGAAGTACAGTGCTACCGGACCACACCAGGGCGTCGTTCCAGCATCCATGTAAAAAAGCCCAAATAAAAAAAGCGGTCCGGCACCTAAATAGTTAGCATCCCACCCCAGACTAGTGGTCAGGCTTTCCTCTACCTTGCGTTTTAAACCATCATAATCGGCAACTGTTGGTCGTCTATATCAGGGCATTATTAAAAAAAAAACAAGAAGTCGCCACCCCTTAAGTGCTTATACTAGTTTTGGGCAGTACGGTCAGATATTATTTCAGTTCCTTCAACTTCCCAAATGTGCTTTGGGGCTTAGTGTTAAAAGTTTGCTTGAATCTCAATACTTGTATCTGCCATGATAACATCTGAAACAAAACGTACAGCTGATCACAATTGATAATGGTAGAATATGCATAATGATAACATAATTAAAACAACGGAGTCTTATATAGTCTTTTGATGTTTGCATGAAATAGGCTTTGGAATCAAAGTCTGTAAAAAAACAAAACAAGTATGCTTTTGATACACCCTGATATTTTCATTTCCTGTAAGGGATTGTGGGTATTATATTTTGCTTGAGTCATCCCATGCTAAGTAAGACGCAGCGCGAAAACTGATTCATCTTACAAAATTCAAAAGATGCACAACCGTATCAACTTAATTTTGATTAGTAATTACAAACTAAATTAGACGTTCTACCCAATCGTTTTCGAGTGTCTATGGGTGGAAGATTGGGTCAAGTGCCGGGATGGTCGCTTCAGTCAACTCCCATGAGTTTTTTCAGATATTACGTTGCTTTAGATTTCCACCATTAGGTATACAGTAAGCAAAGCATTGGTATTTAACTAATTTTATTGAAATCCAAGATAAAATGGTAAGCTTACAAGATAGGATTAAGGCGAGCCTGCCTCATGGTTGGAATGGTTGCGAATTTCCTATCGCTCCTAGTCTGTGTTCTAGCTTAGCTTAAAGCCACGCTGACTTCTAAAGTAAGCAAGTCACTCCCACTTGGAACAATACAATCTCCCCACTTCTATTTGGCTCTTTACTATACACAGTAAAACTTTATAAATTTCTGGAAGCGATCAAATTTCAGAGGGAGCACCCCAACGGCCGTCTGGTTCATTTTCAAAGAGTGCAAGTGACGTGAATTTTTCCCATATAAATTTCAGAGGTTTTAAAGCAGTGTTTCTTGAACTGGTGAATGATTCAACCAATCGTGAATCAAATTATTTTGGAGTGAATGAAACTATAGGGGTAAATGAAGGGTCAGTGAAACCTGGAGGGTGAAAGACTTTATCTCCTCAGATATTTATATTTTTCAAAGACAGATTTAGAACACGCACCCCGCGCTGTTTCGCCGTGCCCACAATGGGAGAGGGCATCAGGACCTTGATTTTGATACTGACAATTCAGAAAGAGCAAAATATACTCTGATGGTACTTAGTTACGACAGAATTCTCTCTAAGCAGATAATAAATATCATAAAAACAAAGTGAAAAAAAGTAAAACCCCATCATCAATTGCTGTATTGTTCATTTTACTATGGTCGAAAGTACGATATTATCATTTTAAGTTTTAAAGATTGAGAGTTGATACATTTTCTTTAGAAATAGAGGCAATGTCGTGACGTCCTGACCAAACTTCCGGTTCTAGCTGGGATCCAATTCATACCAAATTATTACTTGGTGAATATTGTTCGTTTCTTGTTCATTATGGTGTCCACAACTTCAAATAGATTGTCAGAACAGGACACCTAGTTTTAAATTGATGAAAAAAAAATTTATAACTTATAGTGATTTCTATCGATTTTCCCACGTTTTTTTCCATCGGGAAGCATATGACAAGCAAAACAAGCACACAGCCGTCATGGTTTAATGTTTTGTTCCGATTGCAATCAATCGTCACTGTTGCAAATATTATACATTCTTATAACTTAGAAGAAATGTTTTTAGGTTAAAAGAGGCGGCCCTTTTCTGGGTCATAATAACAACAAAACGATCAAGTTGACTGTATATTATAAGCCAATCATAGCCTGTGTTTAGCGTATGTGATGTTAAAAAGGTGTCCTAAATTAAAAAAGAAAGCAAAAATTAGAATGTGATTTTTTTTACTACATTGTTAATTTTTTAATTTTAAACATTTCAATATAGACAGGTAATACAACCACCCAACAACAGCGGGTTTATTTAGCTATTACTACTTTTTTGAAAACAAAAATCAAAATGTCAGAATGTTGTTATATTATTGTTATAAAATTCATGCAATTATTCAGAAGAATGGTCGTAGAGAGCTTCTGTGAGGAACTTATTTCCGTAAATATTAAAAATCCGGATAAATCTATTTTAAAACATAACACATTTTTAAGCGTGTGAGTTCACATATCTCGGAATTTTTGAGATGAGGTATTATTATTATTTCCATTAATATTCGGACCATCCTCATCTTTGTTGTTTTTCATACAACGTTTCGGCCGTTGCACTCTACGGCCTTCGTCAGGTAACATCTGGGAGATTTTTGGGAAGTAACGAACCGAACCCTTTATTTATCCGACGGGGGTATATCGACCGTACTCCCCTCTTTTAGTATTGTTATACTGTCTCACACTAGTACCATCAGATTACAGTAATTTGTCTGATGCTGTAACCACTGCGCTGTGTGTCCATGTGGACAACCGTTGCTAATTTTTTGGAGCCTTAAACCTCATTAAAAAGATATATAGTCCAGTCCTAACACACCTATTCAGAACTCGCTGAGATTTTGAATTTTGACCATGAATTTAAAAAATGAGTCGGTACTTATCCATCATTTTTTATTGAATTCTGTTGTGAAAAGCGTATGTTGTCAGAGAGTATTATGGCAATAGTTTCTGAAGTAAATCACACAGGCCTTCTTTCGGCAGTCCTGAGATACTGCTATATTTTTCTTAATGAATGTGAACATATCTTTATCTGTTCCTGAGATACACTAAAAATGAGGTAATCCTTACTCTTATGGATGTATAATGTTGTTTGCTGTATTTACTTACCGTATTTTACATCGAAATACCAAAGTTGAAGCTATTCTTCCTTACATGGATGCAAAATGTCTGTCTGCTATGTCTGGCTATCGTATTTTACACCTGTACAAGCAAGGATTTCGAAAACTTTCATGCTTCAGAAAAATCCTGAAATACTAAAAACCACCGCACTTATCGCATACATAATAAATCTTGAAATAATGGGGCACCAATGGGTGAAACCCCCATTCATCTATCTTTATTAGTTAACGAGTTATTAATCTTTAAAAAGCGTGACGAACGGACCAGGCCGTGTCAGATCGTTTGTTTTTCAATCTAAATGAATATCGTCAAATGGTGAAAATAGCATTCCTCTATCTTTATTAGTTTCCGGGATGTGATTCAGTTCTGTGACCAATACATTTGATAATAGCAACCTCAGCTACGGCTCGGTGGCAATTAATTGGATATACTTTTTTAAAAGCGGGATCTGGAACCAATTTTTATTTCACGTAGTTGCCGTTGTCAAGTATTTTTTATAACATGTAGTTGCTATAATTGGAAGGTCTGCCTACTTAACAAACTCACAGACTTCTAGTAATAGGATTGTGGCCATCTCTCGTCTACGGCCCCCAGGTTGGACCAACCCGAGAGACGAGAGGATTAGGATCGCTCCCTGAGAAAATTCCAAGATTCTCCTTTACTTTTCCTTTCTTAAAAAAGTAATTTTTGTGAAACATGGAACTTAACCAAGAGACTTGCCCTCAAACTGAGAACCATGCAACATGTACTTGAAAGAATTATGCTCAACCTCACATGGAGAGACTGGAGAGACCACACGACTGCACAATATATCAGGGAAAACGGGAGTCCGAGACATGATAAAATCCATAGGAAAACTCGAATGGCAATGGGCTGGTCATACTGCAAGAATGGCGAACAACCGATGGACATCATGACTCACAACATGGATTCTCAGAGATCACATGCGTAACCAAGGCCGGCAGAATACAAAATGGAGAGATGAACTTGACAAGTTAAGAAAGTAATGTCTCCGCGATGCCGATCATAGAGATGTCTGGCGAATCCTGTGGAAGGTCTATGTCCAACGACGGACGATAAAAGACTGATGATGATGATGATGATGATGATGATGATAAAAGATCATTATTTCTAAAAATCTAATTATAACTTCTAAGACGGTCGTTCGCTAAATTCATGTAAACTAAAAAATCCTGTTAATTTTTTTGTCACTCCTAGTTTACTGTGTGTATTTTTAGGATGATAAGCCGAAAATAATCAAAAACATAAGGAAATTTAGTCATGGGTGAATGAAATTTTGTAATAAAGACTTGAGGGTGAATGACATTGAAGTAGTTTAAGAAGTACTTTTAGAGAATCCATGATATCATGTTTCGTGGTCGTCATGAAACGTCGCAATTAACGATACACATATGCACACGCGCAAAAGCAGGCACACACACGCCTAGACGGAGGTGTAAATGGCCGAACAGTTAGCAATACTGAAAATGGAATCGGCGAGCAGAGTTCAAAATTCGACAGGGACAATCTGCGTTCACTTTGCAATAATGACCTTGGCGAAGGCTTGAATCCATCTCTTCATCGTCTAGATGTTGGTAAAATAGCCGGGCAGACTGTGATTTTTTTTCAACCTTGGTTGGTGACCATTCTATGAAACGGACAACTTTGGATTCGAACCAGGAAAATTGTATCCAGACCCAGGACTTAGGCTCTCGTCATCCACAAGTTTTGCAAATTAGTAGACGAACTCTCATAAAATTACCGACTGAGCCAAACTAACAAGTCTTACACATCTACGAATTTATTTATTTATCATATATCCAATACAAAAGTTGCAGTAACCATCTTCAGTCGGAATAGAGGTATGATAGGAGTTTGACTCTGCAGCAATCAGGCTTGTTTCTTTATCATCTCATAGAAATTCAAATATATACGTGACTTTTTTACACTAGTTATTCTTATAATACTCATTATTAGGAGCTTATCATAGTTAAGGTCATTTCTTGGAAGGCTAATTTTAAACCCATCTAAGTGCTTTGCTGGCATTCTGTAGTGGCTGTACGTTGTATAACGTTAGTGTTAGTATAGTGTGTATTTGCTTGGTATAAAGAGGTCATTACCCAAATACTGTTTAAATGCATTAATTGTTGTGACATTTATTGAATCAATGTTAAGACTATTCCAAGTGTTGATAACATGAAATATATGTACAAAACATGTTAATACGTCCAGCATTCTAATATAGCCGGATGTTGAATTAACGTATCGAAAAACTGACGAAGGAAAGTTTAGCAATGGAAAAAAAAAGAACTCTCAGTCGTACAATGGCTTTTCGAAGTAAAAAAAAACTTCATGTACTCGTTTATCGTATTTCAATATGTATAATCCGGTACCATAGATAATCTGCACCCTTCGATTTTTAATGAAAAATGCATTATCCCGTGTATACAAAATTGTATTGTAGTTATGTTCCCGTAGATAATACGCATCTGGATTTTTAGCTAAAAGTTTTTGGAAAGTATGTATTATACATGATGAAATACAGTTTAGGTATTTACTAAGCTTGGCTAATTTTTGGTAAAAAGACCAGGGCACCCAGTGAGGATATAACTCACTACTTGATAGAGTTTATCTGTGTGATCAGTCTGCTAACCATTACACCTTTAGTTATATACTTGGCCTTGTTTAGTTTTGACACAAAGGCACAATGCCAAGGGCAACAAATAGGATCGAGCTCCTTGCTCAGTAGCAATGATCTACGCGACCAGCTTGTTAACCATTACATATCAATGAAGTACCCCTGATATTATAAGCCATCTATCAAAACTGTCCACATAAGTTTTTTCGGTTTTCAAGTTGGTCTGGCTGACTATCATGCGTACAGGCCACAACTACATGGTTGAAAAGTTAAACTTTTACAACTTATTAGATATAAAACTTTTTTCAATTTCCCCTTAAGAATCTCTTATCGGGGGTTCAATTTGCAATGTGAGTTTGTGCTAAATTGGTACCTTACTTTATGTCCGGCAGCATTCACGCTTGTTTTTTTGTTGTTTTTTTTTGGGGGGGGGGGGGAATTCGAAATTTTTTTAGTGATCACTGCCCAACAAAGGGTGATAGAAGTAATTTATTCATTGATCACTCCTCTTTCACATTTTTCAATTGATCACCTCTAACACAGTAAGCTACACAAGGACGTTGGTCACGTGACGGTCTCTTAGTGATTGAACCCATTATCCAGCGATAATGGTTTGCAATACTAACTTGCTAACCATTACCCACACATCACCTGACATGTTTTTTTTTTTCTTTTTCTTTTTCTTATTGACCAATCAAAAACCACACCGACATTGTATTGAAAAGAAGTTTTAATACGATAAATTAGCATATTTCGCCTCTTTGTTACGCTAAAATACATCCACAAATCCTTCACGCAACGGTGAATTTAGGTTAGCGTCACAGTTCCTTAACGGCAACCAACGATGACTCTTCCTCCTTCAGCAGCGAAAGGCACAAAAAAAGCCGCCATACTCAAATCCAGCCGTGCCGAGGCCAAGAAAAAACATCGCAAAAGAAAGGAAAGCTATGCTATTTACGTCTATAAAGTTATGAAACAAGTTCATCCCGATATTGGCATCTCCAGCAAAGCAATGTCCATCATGAACAGCTTTATGAACGATTTATTTGGTAGACTGGCTGCCGAAGCCTGTCGTTTGGCCCAGTACAACAAACGTTCGACCATTACTAGTCGTGAAATTCAGACCGCTGTTCGTCTCCTTCTTCCAGGCGAATTAGCAAAACACGCTGTCTCTGAAGGGACAAAAGCCGTGACCAAATACACCAGTAACAAGTGATCTTTGGTGTCTAATTTGGAGTTCGGTGGAGCTGGTCTTTGGTTCCTTCGTTGTTTATTTTCCAAACCAGGACTCCTCAAACATACGTTTTACGGTGTTTATTGCGAAAAGAATTACATTTTTTTTTTTTTTTTTTTTTTTTTAAGAAATAATAAATTACGAAACTTGAAATTTACTGAAAAATAGTGCAGTAGAGCCATAATACAATAAGCTCAAGGAAAAAGTTTCCATAGTCTAGTTACACAATTTCTTTGAAGATTTAAAAATATTTCTTGAACCCCTGCTTTGAGAAGTCCTGCTCTTAACTATTAATTTATTTTGCGTAAATCATGCAATTTCTAAACGTCATAGTTTCTTTCCTTGTCGTGCTTTCTTGATAAACCATGAATGGTTGATAGTGCAAGAACTTATTCAAATTCATTTTCTCCTCTGTATGAGACCAGAAGCTAATCTTCCATAACCTGACTGAGCTTAGCTCTTGAACTTTTAATTTTTTTTTTTCTCTTCATCCTTGTATGATTTTTTTTTTTTTTTCTTTATATCATTTGCAATTTTCCCTCTACCATCCCGGAGCTAATATCAGACTTGCTCCTAATACTGTGTTTCGATTGTCTTGGATCTTGAATGATTTAAATAGGATTAATTTATTCAAGAGGCAAATCGATGGGTCCTATTTTTCTGGTAATCGGAAAATAATCATTAAACAGTAACCATTCGACTCTTAAGGTAAGGTATTGCCACATTACAAAATGTAAATTCAGGAAATTGAATCATCTCTAACTTTGTTTGCGATCCGCCCCCCCCCTCTCTCTCTCTCTCTAAAGCTTAATTTAGAAGCGGTAATACCGGTTGCTTATATTCTTCGAAAGGCGATTTAATAAATTTGGGTAAAGGCTCAATGTTGCCAACCAAGACATAACTTCCCGCTAAATCAAATCCCTCCACTAGTAGCTTGAATTAATCCTATTAAACTTTTGAAGTCCTCAAACTGCCAAATTTTCCATATGATTTACTGGAAATACAACTGTCTCACTTAGGAGTTATAATATCGGCCACTTTTTAGAATGATCGATCAACAAAACTGGAATCGGTACTACCACTCCAAAGGTGTTTACACATAACGTTCATAGTCTACTCGCTAAAATAGATTTAGCGGGACTTTGAAAATCAATATGATTGTGTTTAGGCTACAGTGGTCGATAAATGCCCCCGATACGGTATACCAGAAGTGAACTCCTACGTCCACGACCAGTGTTTCTTAAACTGTTCAAGTATCATTCACCCTCAAGTCTTAATTACAAAATCTCATTCACCCACGACTAAATTTCCTAATGTTTTTGATCATTTTCGTCTTATTTTCCTTTGAGAGTATAATTTTAATCCAATTAGTATAGAGAGTAAAAGTATAAATCAACTACTTTTTTTTTTTTTTTTTTTTTAAACATCGTAAAAATGTCAAACTAGGAGTGACAAACATGAACAGAAAATCTTTTTCTACCATAGAAAATAGTTAGCATTGGATTTTTTTGTGTTTTCTTATTGAATGCGATTACCAGTGTTTTGTTTTCTTTTTTTTTTTTTTTTTTTTTTTTTTTTGTCTTAATTTTAAACTATCAATGAGTAAAGTAAATCTAAAACCCTTCATTTAGCCTGTACCCCTCACCCAATAATTTTATTCACCCTTGGTTAAACCCGCCACCAGTTTAAGAAACACTGGACTGACTTTTACTTCATCTGATTTTCACAGAGGGAAAAAAACATGGCTCTCCGACCATCATCAGTTGTTTTCCTCCTACCCTCCTCACAAAGACGCTGTATAGTTTGGGTTAGTAGGAAGGGGCCAAGATAAAAGTTCGAAGAACACGTACACCTGAAAATGACAGGAGAATCGACCGGCTATAACAGTAATACTTCAATTCAGAACTTCAGACAACGCTTTCTTGCCTAATCTTTCTTGGAATGGTCAGTTGAACACTTTCATTTTCAGTGGGTCAATTTTTCAGTGAGTGTAATGTTTTGGATTTATTTGCCTCCTCAAAGGGCAAGTTTGATATAAGATCCGTTTGATGTAGGCCCACGCATGTACATGTTGGCAAAAATCCTCATGACCAGCCTTGTGAAGGCATCGAATGTTCTAACCCTTCCCTCAAAGTGCAATGGCGAGGTTGTCCGGAGGTCAGAATTCCCAAAACTAGATACTTATATGCCTTTTTATTGACCAAAGAACGAAGCCACATAAGTATGAAATATTTAGATTCATATTCAGTCAAGTGATTATTTTATTTATGAGGCTGAGGTCATACCCACGGACGGGATGTTCGGGTGTGTCTCAAACGGAAGTGAAGGGCCAGTCTTGTAATGCTTACATCATAAGTAGAGACCCTTCTGAAACGCTCAAAATTTTAATTTTATTTTAGGAAAGTCTCTTCTTTCACTTTTGACCTCTTAAAAGAGATCCCCCCACTTTAAACCTCTTTAAAGAATTGTGTATAAACATAAGATATGTACAAAGGTGGGAAGTTCATTTCACTGTTGGATTGGCATTATAGTTACATTGTAAACGGAACCCCCCTCTAAAACCCTTTAAAATATTTTTCTCAAAACTTTTTGTTCTAAAACCTCCCCCAGGTCCCTTGAGTTAGCATAACGCATTTGGTTAAGCTGCACTCCTGTTTAGGTACTTTCTATAGCGTGACAGACAAGCACACACACCTCTCATTTAAGATATGGTTGGAGAGTGGAGAGCCGAAAAGGAAAGTTTGTTTATGGTGCGTACCCATTCTGTTCCACTTTTTATCCTCAGAATATCTCTTGGTCACGTAACATAGCCGCTCCCCATAAACCTCTACGGTCAACCCCCGTCCTACATGATCTCTCTCACCCCTCTCTCTTTCTATACCCTAATTATAGCATAATGAATACCAGTGTATATTCGTATCTTGATAGTTTTTTGTTATTTTTTTTGTTTTTTGGTTTGTTTTTTTTGCGTAAGTCAAAATATTCCTCCAAGTAGTGATTCTCAAACCTAATCGTATGACGGCACACCAAGTTTACAAATACGATCATTTTTCACTCCCTCTCTTCTCTTTCGTTTTCCTCCGGGAATACCCGTCGCACGTGACATACTGACTCATGTTATGGGAGAGCGTACATTCATAGTTATGGATCACTCTAATCTTGGTCTTTTTAGAAAACGAACTAAAACCAAATCCTGAAAAGGGGGATCGTCAACTTCTCACTCGTTTGCAAAAGAACATATTTCGTAAGATTACTTATTTGGTAGAGGTGCCAGCTTGGAACTCAACTCCGGTTGAGATGATCACCGTTCACCTACTACTAAAGCCTCGTGGAAGGCATGGATCCATCTCTTCTTCCCTGGATAAAAAAAAAAAAAAAAGCAAAATTTGCGAAACCTGCTATGTTCATCACAGACGGCCAAACTGTGTAAGTAAAGAGACGGCAGCAGCAGCCTTTAAACGTCCGTCATTGGAAATTAAATGATAATATTCTCTGAACTAGTCTAGGAGACTCTCATCCCCTTTGCCAAAGCAAGTCTGTCTTTGAACGGTAACCGCTTTACTGACCGGGCTATTAGAGCTCTCAAAGCTTGTGGAAGATCTAATTTCAGGTTCATATTTCATTTTCTCCGTTCACTCGCTGCCATGTTTATCATCTTTAAGAATACTAGTTGTATCAGCAGTAGTAATTTTATCCTGACTTGTTTTTATTATATGAAGCATTGACTATCATTAATTTTTGACAAGTATTCTATCTATCTATATATATATATATATATATCTATATATATATATATATAGTCGATTTTCATTGCAACTATCGTGGTCGAATCTGGGGTTTTGTGCAGGGTAGACGAATTGGACAGAAAAGAAATTATGAATAAATACGTGAAAAATTTTAAGCGTCAAAAACAAAGTGATACACGATCCGGCATTTTCACTTACATTTGAGTCATAGTTTTTAGCACTTGAATTAACAAGAGTAAAGTGAAAAGATTAAAGAAATTTACCTCAGAACTAATAAAATTTAAAAAAAAAAATTATACTGTAAGACTGAATTTATTTCATTTAGAAAAAGCAAAATATTTTTTGTTTTTGAGGTTAATTTATGATTGAGTCATTTGAGTGTTTAATTTGTATGATTTTTATATTCTAGCCATTCGAAAAAAATCAGCTTTGCCTGAGCCGAGGAGGTCCGGACCTCTTTTGCCTTTCCTTTATCTGCGTCTGATTTGAAAAATAAACCAATCTCAAATTTTGTGTAAATTATTATACTTGTTTGTTTGTATTAATCCTATTAGTTGTTTGCCTCAGAATTTTGGACAATGAATAGTGTTTATGGTACGATTCAATTTGTTTTGTTATTCAGGGACATTTTAGAATATGGTAACCAAGACGGGACATAATTAATCCATTGATAATAGTAATTATATAAACGTGACAGAATGATGATAGGTGTTGTGAGACGGGGATGGGGGGATAACGAAGCGGTTGACGCACCTGGCTGTCGGTGGCATATTTGGTGGGGGTGGAGAGGGGGCATAGGGAGGTTACGTGACCAGTAGAAGTCAAGAGTTCCTGACTGGCGTGGACTTGAAGTCTGCAATTTTCAGCAAAATATTTTTCACCTCTAACAAATTTTTGAATACGAAATCTGCCCGGAAAGTGTTCAGCCTGTCGTTCACTCAAAGCTGTGCAACCAGTGCAATAAATGATTGAGTTGTAAATTATTACAAGACTGGTACCTTCAGGATCAACCTCCAATCTAAATGCTACTATTCAAGCCACTGAGCCAAATTTTCAATAATATGTTTCCCCAGCTCATTGCGTTGAGTGTGTATGCAAAATATTAAGTTTCTTCTATGGATAGTTAGGACTTAGAAGTGTAGAGAAAGAAGAAAAATGATTATGGTAAAGATAGAAAAAAAGTAATAAATTCTAATTAAAATAATCTGTTTAGTGACACCAGATAATTCAATATGGTGCCGATAGGTTCCCATTATTATCTTGTGTCACTGAACTGATTATTTCGAGTGTTATTATTACGTTTATTTCTTTACTATAATTCTCTCTCTCTCTCTCTCTCTCTCTCTCTCTCTCTGAATGATGACGTAGATGAATAGAATCTGTCTGTTCCCTTTTCTCTTTGTCCATCATGTTAAGCCTTTGACTTTAAAGTCTGAACTGGCCATATTTTTTTTCTCAGGTCAGGCACAGTTTGCTAATACTTATACGGGTTAAGATTCTGTTTAGTTTCCATTGTCACAGAAAAATGTTTTGTTTCCTTTGAAAATTTGAGTTTTCAATTAATAAGACCATCGTTTCTTTCGGAAATGTTAGTTTTGAGTAAACTTGGGTTTTTAAGGTTTTCGATGGGGCTTCTATTTACAACGTAACTATAATATTAATAAATCGGTCGAAGCTGTGGATATGGAGTATTCGAATACTTTCTTTATTACTTTTATTGAGTCTACCCCTTGTGAATGTTATTTAAGCTTTTTTAAAAATGTAATTGAAATGTTTTATAAAGACAATAAAACCGCTGTTTTTGCCTTTATACAGCATTCTGTGGTTCCTAATTGTGCATTTCTCCCAAGTGTAGGACAGTGCGACGCAACTTTTTCTCGACGACGAACGTTTTATTCCCGGATTAAGCATTCGTGTAATTTCAAACTGATTTAGTTGTGCCTTAAAAATAAAAGCGTATATAAAATATATGGATGCGCATTGCGTTTTATATGATTACTTTTGATTTTCTCTCATTGTTCTTTAAAATCAGTTTTTTCGCTATTAGGAAATGAATAACATTCTATCTTACTACGTCATTCGCACGAATTAAATTCCATTTTACAAAGTTAGTTACGTTCTTTGGCGTGACAGAAGACGTTGCTTATTCGTAATTGCGTGGATTTATTTTCCTCATTTTCTTTGGGGACAAGAGTAGTGTTAGGGTTTAAATAAATCGTTAATATTTATTATAACTTTTTTTTATTTCAACACATAAAATCAACAAAGAAAATGGGTTTTCTACGAAAATGGTGATACCATCTAAACCAGATCTATAAGTATGTGATTATACATATTGAAAATACTCTTGGCTAACTGTTTCTAGTAACTAGTGAGTCGGTTCTTCATACCACATTCGTACGTCACTAATTTCCTGTTCCGGTTTGTTCAGCACGGCTACAGCCATTTTTAGACCAAGAAACTGAACCAAGTAGTTCCAATTATAGAATGAAATCTTAACTAAATACGTTACTTCGTAGAATGCAATCATACTTGTATTATATTAAAACGTGCCAATACAGTCTTAATAGTCATGAGAGAAAGACTGTGCCAAAATTATCTTGATACGGTTTCAAATTTACATTTGCAGAAGCAATCAGTGCGTATATACTTTTGTCCGTGGAAAAAATAGTACAACGTAAAAATTTGCATGCACTGAATACTAATAGTCGAAGGGTTGATTAATCCAGACATTTATTAATAACGAAAAATAAGATACCTAATGTACGGACACCTTAGTCCCCTTCAAAATATCCTTGCGACCTCACATCTCTGCATCCTTACCACTTTTCAAAACAATCCACAAAGTCCTCTGTCGTGATCGTCATCAACTGCATCATCGTGTTCTTCTTGATCTCATCCATGGTCTGAACCCCCTCCCCTTTTAACGGTAATTTTAGCCTTTGAAAAAGTCAGGTGATTGTAAAGAGGGGCTGACAGACGTGGGTGATGCGATGTTTTGCCAAATAACGTTTGACACGTATTCACCCTTCTACTAATCATTGTGAATGCAATGGTGACACAATACACAAGCTCACTCAATGGTGCCTCTCTGTCGACTGAGTATCACCATGTGTTATCCTGTTCATGTATGCACAGGAAGGTCTCCTCTGATCAGATACCAAGTTACATCAAGGGCGTGCAACCGGTTCCCGAGCTATTCAAATTGGCCAGATGCTTGCCGGACAGACCAATGAAACGATGTAACGGTTTTCAACACAGAATCGGGGAACCTAGTTCGAATTACAGCCAGTACATTTTTTACTTCAAATCTATGTCCTTGAGGAAGACACGCATTTATCATCTTTGCACGCATCGCTAGATTACTGGACACAGATTTCGTCACTGTTATGTTACTATGTCGAGAAGGAGAAGTGAGCTCAGTAAGGTTAAGGGTTATTTCTTGCTGTACTCACGTGATACGTGGAAAGATGAGGGGTACCACAAAATAAGTGTTTTTACCCTTGTTATTTACTGAGCTTAGCTTAGTTTGACGCAAGGCCATAGTTGCGGGACAGCCTGTAGGAATATCGAACCCATCGCACAAGTTTTCAAAGCTTAAATCTAAATCCCCAAACAGTTATTTGCTAAGATTAGTTTAACATACAGGCCATGGTAGTGGGGCCCTCACTGCTGATCAAACCCACTACACAAGTGATATGGTCTGAGATGAGCTTGCCAAACATGCTACGGTGGGCATCCAAATAGTTATTTTCAAGGCTTAGCTTTTTTTGTCACAAAGTCACAGAAGTGGATCGAATTCATTACACTCGTAAATTGATCTTAACGCATCTGCCGCTTCGATTTAGAAAATGTAAGTAGTTTTGTTTCTCTTTGTTTTGCTTCTTTTTTTCGATTACCCAAGGAATATGAATTATTATATAGTTTCCGTGAATTGTAAATTTGCACCATGGAATTCGCACAAGCACTGCAAAGAAAATCTTTTCAACAGTGGGGGCAAAAAGTATCCGATACATTGTAGAAAGTCCACTTCAATATCTTATACAAGTTTAAAATTGACAAAATTTAGAATAAAGTTTTAAAAGAAACCAAATTAATAAAAAGGTTGATACCAGATTGAACATTAAAATGTTATGAGATTTTTGTTCCAATTGTATCATTTTTTTAAAACTGTATAAGGACGTTAAAATCAACTTTTCATAATGAATTTCTACAAGCGCAACAAGAGAATCTCCATCAAATCGAGGAATCAGGTGTCCGGTTGGGGGTGACGCCCTTCTTCTTGTCGAAGGCCACAGATCCATCCATTTTCAGCGTCATGAAAAACGTTATGCAACTTTCCTGTAGAAGAAAAGATAGACTTTTAAACTTGTTGAGTTCTTTCTCGCTTTAGAAACAGACAACAATAGAACGCATTAACATAACAAGTATGCAAGGCCGGCTTTGTTGCTTGATATTGTGTGAAGAGCAACAGCAAGAAAAAATAGATGGATAGATAGATAGATGTGAAGAGAGAGAGAGAGACAGATAGGTAGACATAGACTCAATGATAGATCCAAACAATGAAGTATTAACATATCGGGCATACTGGGTCGTCTTTGTGGTCTTTACATTGTGCGACGAATAAAGGTTCTGCAATAATTGTTGAAGAATCTAAATTTGTTTCTTGCTAATTACTGGGCATTTGGTTGCTGAACAGGTTCATTGGAAAAGAAAGAAGGTTCATCAAGAAATAAAAATGTTTTCAAAAGGTCAGATGAGAAAGATGCAAGAAAAAGGTTGAAAGTTAAATTCTCTGCGCCAATTCAATGGGTATTCCCACGGACAAATCGGTCAGATATAAATGAAGTGTACGCCCATCAGGAATACGGGTAAAGCAGAATAGTAAGTACGATGAGGCTTATTGACCTATTGGGGGGATGAAGACTCACAAGACTCCCAGTTGTGATATAGGTTAAGTAAGGTTTACGTCGGGCTAATTACTCTGTATTTGTTGCAGAACTGGTTCACTGGAGTAGAAAGTTCTTAACGGGGTCAAATGAGAAAGATACGAGAAAAAAATTGCAAGTTAAATTCTTTGCGTCTGTGAGGATTCCCATGGACAAATCGGTCGGATATAAATTAAGAATTGTGCGCCCAACAGGGACACGATAGAGGCGGAGTAATGCTCCGTAGCAGTGGTTTCGGAACTTCGAAATCTCAAGAACCTTTTTTATATCTATAGAGGGAATATTCTGGCGGACCCTATTTTTAGCATTTATGTTTTCAGTTCTATTTCATTGCCTTCAATGATAAGCAATTTTCGTCCTTTAAAAATTATATTTATTCAAATTTATTCAAATTCTAATAAATGGATAAAGGTCTGTGTACAATAATCATGTGTTGTGATCGCAGTGTAAGGAATAATGTTATCTCTGCTACAAGATTCGCGATAGCGGGTCATAAGGGAGCATTGTTACAGATCCCGAGCTTTATTTGACAGATCTGCAGAGGTGGGCAGACCTCAGTTTCGGAACCACTCATCTACACAGTAGAATCTCGTTTAAACGACACTTGTTCTAACGGCACATTTGTTTTTACAAGATTATCGTCGGAGATTACTTTGCAGTAACAACAGAAGTAGATTCCAGTTTATCATTTAAAAAAACTAAAATCAACATAACTTTTTGCTTCATTCATTTTGTTAGCTGTCTGTAACCCGTACATGGAACATTACACTGATGAAGAGTAATAAAAAGTCATTTTTGTTTGCACTTGTTTTCGATTATTTATACAATTCATATAAAATCCACCAGTTATAATGACATATTCCTTATAACAGCAATCCCCTCGAGTGCCGTGATAACGGGAGTCTACTGTATATAAAAATCGTGTCCGTTTTTATGCGATATACAAAACGCCGTGTTGTATTTTTGTTTATATATAAGAATCTAGACCAAATACACTTTTCTTATTTAGTATCCATAAGCTTTAAATCAGCTTATATAGGCATGAACAATTTTGAAGAAAAGATCTAGGCTAAATTACTTTTTTTAAAAATTGAAGATTCGAGAACGGGTTTTTTTTTTTTTCGTTTTTAAAATCGGGTATCGATTTCACGTTGAAAATTTTTGTTCAAAATTGTTCATGCTCAATATATAGCGCTCCTGATGTATATTTTAAATTCTAAATCTGATCATACATAAAGAGGATTTATAATTTAAATTTTACAGATATTTTTCTTCATAAATTGTAAAAATAATCCTATCGCACTAAAAATAGATAAACCGGTATTTTTTGAAATACAATGAAACATTTAAAAGGGCCCCGTCGAATCGATGCCCTTTGTTTTCTGGGGTATTCGCCGGTTGATGGCGAGATGAGTAAGGGAAATGAAAAGGTAGTCAATGGAAGTGCAGCAAATCCGGCGTCAGTCAAAACAGATTTGTGAAAAGAATACGGTCATATCAAATGTATATTTCCCAGAACAGAACTCAGTCATATGACTGGTAACAAACTTGTAATGATAAAGGGAAGAAGCAAGTTATATAAGACCAAAAGAAAGGGAAAATTTAAAGAAGAGGAAATAAGTATTGCCGTTGGTTTCACGAGGAGATCGTAAAGGGTATCAAGTGGAAGATTGTTTCCTAAATATATTTCATATTGATCTGTCTGCAATGGGTTTTTATTGGCTTCGCTTCAGAAGTCGCTGAATTACAAAGATCAACAGTGGCCTAAAAAAATTGCTTTTTGTTATACAAGGTATTTCCCTCTATTATCTATTTCTTAGATGGGTAGATCTGATTGGTCACTCAATAGAAACTGTCACAAGACCAACGTTTTCAGCAGCATGTAGTGTTATGGTGATTAATTGATAAATTAAGAAAAGGGGTGATCAATGAATAAGTTACCCCTCTCGCCCTCTGTTGGGCAGTAATTACTAAAAAAGTTTAAATTGAAAAAATAAAATAGCAATCTGGCATAAATTCACATGGCACATTGAACCTCCCATTAAAAAAACTTGTTGGAACGGATTTTTTTTTTTTTAAATCAGAAACAAAAAAAATTTCTAGACATAATAAGGGGTAAAATTTGAATTTTTTGCCGTTGGTGTGGATTGCACGCGTGATACATACATGTATACATACATAACCAGCCTAACAAGTAAACCTACTTGAAAACTGAAGAAACCCATGTTGACAGTTTTGGTTGATGGTGTCTAATGGATCGATAGATATAATCGACCGAAACGTCCTGTCAACAACACAATCAACATAAAAGAGATCAATTGTTCAAAAAACTCTTTGGATGTTAATGACCCTTCCCAGAATAACAGACAAAAAAAATATGCTGATTTCGATATTTCTTAATGCACGCATACATGACACCTGTCACAATACAATCAAAGGTAATCTTATTGCACGAAGTTAGTTAAAACTTAACACCCCTAGTGCAATCTAAGGGCAAAATGAACGAACTTTTTAGGCTAAGAAATAGATAAATGGGTACGTACAAATTGAGATTAAAAGTTAGATATCGGTATTTAATCGCCACCCCGCGTGAGTGGAATGTGACACAAGGTCGAGTTTAATGTGGGGTCCCTCAGGCGTACAGTGTGAGCAAGGACAAAAATCGCCCGCTCAATAGGACGTTTCTGACGCCTGCGTGACACTGGCCGTGGGGGTAAAAAGGTAACAGAGTTCCTGAAGGGGTTAACGTGCTTATCTAGAAATCCCTTGTTAGTGATCAAGAAGCATGTCCTGCTAAAGCAAGTTTCATCCAAAAAATAACTGGGGTAATAAGGATGGGGGTGTGTTGATTTTAATGAACCCCCATCTCTTCCACTGGCAGCAACCGGACTCCCAGCCAGCGCTGCCCGAGCCTTGCGTGGGCGCGTAAAACTTGACCTTGACATATTTCATCATCATCATCATCAGTCTTTCAACGTCCGTCGTTGGACATAGACCTTCTCCAGGATTAGCCACAATTCTCCATCATGGGCGTCGTGGAGCCAGTATTTCCTGAATATGTCCAATTCATCTCTCCATCTTGTGTTCTGTTGTCCTCTGTTTCTTATGTGATCTCTAGGGATCTATGTTGTGGGACGTGATGCCCATCGGTTGTCTTTCATTCTCTTCACATGGCCTGCCCATTGCCATTTTAGTTTTTTAATAGTTTCTATGATGTCACAGACGCCCGTTTTCTTCCTTATATACTGTGTTGTCTTGTGATCTCTCCATGAAAGGTTGAGCATGATTCTCTCATGTGCACGTTGCATACTTCTCAGTTTGCAGGTCTATTTTAGTAAAAACCTTCCCCGACCTCATAGTTTTCTAGCCGAACCTTGTCCGGGCTGGTACAAAACGTTGGCACTGCCACTGCCTCGTTTGAACCTTGAACTTCATGGTCATTCTGTGACTTGTGTATACACTTCTCGTTCAAACGAACATCTCTTCTTTACTCACCGAACAGTCTCTGTTTCCAACTACTAAATATCGTGAATCAAGCGTGGGTCCAGTTCGTTGTGTTAGGTACAAAGACATGACTTACTCAGCTCCGACTAAATTCACATTCGTTTAAAATCTTTCAATGATATCACAGAAAAAACTGAAGTTCTTGAATGTTTCATTCTTCTGTTCTGGTAACTTGAGACTTAAGAGTCGGCAATTGTTGAGAAAAATTGACAATATTGCTCAACGTCATCGACGACCACAGCATCAAGAACTTATCACCAAAGAAGATCCACGTAGACAAGACTGGTTGATACAGGGCCAAACTCCAATCCAACTTCTATTCCGATTGGAGATTATAACGGCATTTCTTGTTTGTATATATGAAAAAATAAAACATTATCAAAATATTTTTTATGTAACTGTATTTATTCATTAGAATGAGACAAGCCTGTGGGTATCTGTATGATGAATTTTTTTTATATCTATGACTGGCCACTTTAGTTCAGTCAGTGAGGCAGTCACCTGGCAATCAGTTGGTTATGAGTTCAAATCATGACAGGGGATGTGAATTTTACATATCGG
Source organism: Thysanoteuthis rhombus (assembly GCA_963457665.1). Lineage (NCBI taxonomy): Eukaryota > Metazoa > Mollusca > Cephalopoda > Oegopsida > Thysanoteuthidae > Thysanoteuthis > Thysanoteuthis major. The sequence goes on from OY735221.1 coordinate 48,217,185, forward strand.
TTTACATCCTTCATTTTGGTGAGGGATGTTCTTCTTGTTCTTGTTTTGGTAGGAAAATAAAGTCAATTCTAGTTTTGTAGTTTGACAATATCCCTTCATAAGGCCCTTGTTTTGATCTTATTTCGATGTAATAACTTCTACATTTGACCTTATTGATTTAATCCGTAATTACCAACGGATTCGACGACCAAATAGAATCCTTTCAACAATGACCTCATAAACCGTTGATACAGGCACAGACGCAGGAGGGGCCAGGGGATCCACCCCCTCCCATACCCAGGCAGAGCAGACATTTTTTTAAAAATCTAAATATCCAGATAAAGAATTGTTTTTTGAATTTTAAAAAATCCAATGTCTTCTATCTTTGTTCTTTGTAGATTTATTACTTCCGTGGGAAATTTCTCTTGCTGATTTCTTACTCCGAAATTCTTAGAAGCTAATGAAAAATTCCGGATCCCCGGATATTACTTGCTTTCTTTTCATGGTTGAATTGTTTTTTGGGGGGCGGGGATGTTCAAATGTCTGGTCTGGACCTCCTGCGGTTCAAAATCCTGGATCCACCCTTGTTATGTGGATATAAACTCGATCTAACAGCAGTGAGAACTGATTGTTCGATGCAGGTGTAAGTTATCTCAACATCAGAGCAGCAAATGTTTGTTCTGTTGAAAAGTTATTTCAGTCTCAGACTGAACTTGATATCCGTGGGAATTTCTCCAAGAAGACGGTTGAAAAAAGAGTTGGGCTCTTTACAAAAGGAAATTTCTCCTCAGCATCTGATTGGTTCAATGCGACACAACGTCACAAGGGTGGAGCAGCCAATAAGGATCGACTGTTTACTAATCGTATCTTAGTTTGACATTGGGTGACAAATGTCGGATATTTAACAGGGATTCAAATCACTGCAGTAGTGAAGAGCTGCGAGACAAGCTTGCAAAACACTGCTCTATAGTGATGTTTCCCATGTCTATTCATGAGCGTCCGCTGGAGGGGCAGGCAAATGCCCTGTCAGCCCCCCCCCCCTTTCCTGGATGAAGCCTTCTCACCTCGGATGAGAGGCTTCGAAAGTTGGAACCTTATAGTCGATAAAGGATAATGGTGCTGCACAATTGTTTTATGTAACCCCCAACTTGACACACCCAAATAGAAAAGATGATATCATTCTTCGTAGTGAACTAGGTTGTTGTTAAGATATATTCCTAATAGTTTTATCACCCCCCAACCCCTGGAAATATATCCTTTTGTATACCCCAACATAGGTGTTCAGTGTTCAAGTTGTGTGGATGTATATGTGTATCATGCTTAAATACCACCCAAATGGGGCTAGAGAGCTGAAAATTCGAACATTTACTCCTTATCAGGTCTAGAAAAACTTCTCTTCGAACGACCCCCCCCCACGACAAACTTCATTAAGGGAAGTTCAATGTGAGTTTTTTCCTAAATTAATTCCTTAATTTTTGAGAATTCGAACTTTTTTAGTGATCACAGTCTAACAAAGGGCTAGAGAAGTTGTCAATTCATTGATCACGCCCTTTTCCGATTTTTGTAATTGATTAACCCCAATATTACATGCTGTCAAGAGGCGTTGGTTACGTGACGGTTTCTATTGAGTGACTAATCTGACTGGTTATTTATTTATATTTCGTAAGATTAGCTTAATATGACACAAGAATGTAACATAATCTGGATTTTCCGTCAGTCTCCACCAAAAGCTAACGTCCATAATCTTAGAGTACAATCGGTCAGTCTTGTATATCATTTTGTTTGGGTTTCAGATCGTCCAAGATGTTAGATTTTTGCAGCTTTATCCAAAGAGATCATGTTGTCAAAAGTTTGAAATAAGAAAAAGAAAATAGCAATATATAGCACAACATTAGGAGGCCATTTCGTTAGTCCACACACAACCAAGACTTTCATTAACAGTAGGAATTCATGTGTTAAATTCATTTCATCATCATCCCCTTGGGATTAGGAGTTAAGTTTGGGAGAGGATTTTCGTTTTAGTGTACGTACGAACGAAGTAGACCCATTATTTTGAGTCATTTTGGTGGGGAAAATGCGACTTGATACTTTCCCTTTCAGGCTCTCGTATATTAAAATTATGGACATTAGCTAATACCCAGGGATTCTCTATTATTCAAGATCGATAAAACCCTAGTGGTCACTCCGATGAGAGCTTTATTACTAGAAGTAGATTCCAGCGCACCATCGCTTTAGCCAGGCAGATCTCCAATCTTTTGACCAATCAGTTTTTATTGTGCCGAGCATGGTCTGGGATCCTATCGATGTATATAAAAAGGATTATAGAATCAACAACAGTTAGTTGGTTCGTCATGAACGGCCCAAGTACATTTTTCTTGTCAACCAATCACTATAACCATTTTAAAAGCCAGGTGGAAACTCTTTGGGCACATCCTGCGACAAGACAACTATCCCGGGACACCAAGCAACATTCTTCTACTTCATCAAGAAGGACGAGGGATCCAGAGATCATCCCAGAACGACCCATCACAGTAACTCTAAATTTTCTTCAGGTTCTATATTTTGACGTATGGATGACACAATGGGTATCAACAGTCTGACAATGGGATCATACCTGGTAGGGCCCCTAACCTTTCCAAGTTGGCTGGTCATCACCTTTCGATGCATTCTACATTCTAGTGTCCCCTATCGTATCTCTGTCGAATTCTCTGCGATTCCAACCTTCTGTCTTTGGTAGGGTGTATCAATTTGGACATTGTGACTCCCCAGGTCGGAAGACATGATGGGAAGGTGATGGACCTTATTCAACCAGACTGGTACATGACGTCTTAACAATGACTTGAAAAAAATTATAATCCATCCCATCAGCACTGAAGAACCACTGCCACTGCAAGAATCTGAAGCAGGACTAAGAAAGGTTGTAGATAATCAGAAAGAGATGCTTGGTGACTCAAATTTTGAATTCTACCAAAAGAAGTATTGATGGACTTCGTTTGGGATCCTATAGAGATGGAAAGAATTCAAGAATCAACAATTGTCACTCGGTTACCAATGTCAGTCTGTAAGTCAGTCAGTTAATACCAATGAAAAGAAAAAAACAAACAACAGTTACTGCCATCCACTTGCTTTTACCATCGAAGGTAAACCTTTGTTATAATCCAATTTCTAGTCCTGTCGAAGCTTCACCAGAGCCCCATTAACCTTACCAGGAACACATTTCCTATTCTATCCGTTTCCAGTCTCTCACGGCGCTGGGAGAGATACATTCGTACCTTTTCCAAGGGCATTAGTACAAAATGAAGGCAGACTGTCACATTCAGAATTTGAACTCGGCTCGCAGAAACTTTTTTCTGGCCACTGCTAACCCCTTGGCCACCTGCACCCCCAATTCTTTCCCATGAACATTTCAAATACAGATATATTCGCCGACTGGCACCCAACGTTCTATCACCAGTTTTCTCTCTGTCCCATCGTGTGTCCTCGGTCAGAGACTGGTTGTTGCGGGGTCAAACTCCACTCCCACCTCTATTCCGATGGCAGATGATTACTGAAACATTTCATTTTATTTAAAATAAATAAGAAAACTCTTCGTTCTTTTTAGTATAAACGTATTCATTGGAATGAAACAAGCCTTTGCGTATCTTAACGAAAAATGTTCGTACATACGTAGGACTTGTCAGTTTGGCTCAGTTGGTAAGAGATCCGGCTACCAATCACTTGGTCGTTATTCCAAATCACCGTAAATAAATGTTAATTCTATAAATGTATTTATTCATTAGAATGAAATGAGATCTTACGTATTTCTAGCATAAATCTTGTTATGTATGTAAGATCTATCAATTCAGCTGAGTCGGTTAGAGTCACGACTACCACTCGGTTGGTTGTTGTTTCAAATCACAGTTGAGGAATGTTAATTTTACAAATCGGTTTGTTTAAACGTGACGGCACTACACAAGATGGGAATCGTTCGTCAGTTGGCTCCCAACAGAACCAGAAGGAGTGAAGATGCTTGGTGACTCGAAAATCGTAAATGCACCTAAGTCAGAGGTGTCTTGGGACAGCCATCAGGGCCAGCCCTGAGCTTCGTCGAATGGACACCCACGCTGTCCTGATTGATGCACCCACCCATCTTGACCAATCTTCCCATCATTGGTCCTCACAAATAGGTCAATTCTCTTATCTTCCTTTCCTTTCCAGACGAATACATCCGGGTCTCGTTAACTCCCAAATGACCGACCCGTGAGTTCTTGCACGAACAACATCCGTGTCGCCCTCACAAACTCCAGTTGATATTTGGGCGTAACTTGGGTGAGGCACATGTTCTGGGTGTCACGAGTTTGATCAGATCACCAGAACGAGAATGAATTTAGAACTTTGAATGATAATTAATCAGGACGTTATCTAATCGAAACAAGGATATAAACAACTATTTTTTTTACAATCAAAAGCTTATGTAATCGGGGTGAAATTAAACTTCCATTACAAACTCCTTTTTTTTAGAGAATATGGATGAATATGGAGTTTTAGTATAATTAAAAGTTCATTCTATCAAAACAAGTACATAAACAACTATTTTTGCAATCAAAGGCGTATGTAATCAAAGGGAAATCGAATTTAAAAGAGAAGTAAATTTCGCTGATTAGGCAGTTTCATCGTAACACACACACATACGTACACACACACACATATATATATACGTGTATATATATATACATATATACACATATATATATACACGTATATATATATATATATATACGTGTTTATATATATATATATATATATATATATATATATATACATATATATATATATATATATATATATATATATATATATATGTATATATATATATATATATATATATACATATATATATATATATATATATACATATATATATGTATGTATGTATGTATGTATGTATGTATATAAATGTGTGTGTGTATTGAGAAATGGATATGTATGATCCGACAGATTGATTATAAGTTTGATTGATAATAAATGAACTCATTTGAAATGATCTCCCGTCATTACGAGGTTAATTTATCACCCACCCTAGACAACGTAAATAGAATAAGTTTCTACATAATATAACGCAACTTAAAATCATTCTGTCGGCTCGTATATATCCATTTCTTAATACATGACTGTCGCGTTGAAAGAAGCGAATAGGCCGAGAATAAAGAATCAATGACGGGAGATCATTTCAAATAAGTTTCTATATGAGATAACGCAATTTATAATCATATATACAAGAAAAAAAGAAAAGTATTTGGGATAAAATTGCTACAAAATAAATAAAATTAAGTTGTTTTTAACGTCTTTATCTCGGAAATTCATTACTTAACTTGAGTAGCTACATCATGTTATTTAAGGATAGATTGATATTTAGAATATTTCCATTTTTAAACATCATTTTCAGTTACAAAAGTTACTGCCATCCACTCGCTTGTACATAAGTCTCACTCTACTTTTTCTCTCTCTCTACGAACATACAAACTTGTTCACAGTTCTTTTTATATGTAAAGATAAAACCACCTTTTTAGTTGGACAATTGATTTCTTCTCTTGGCGGTCGAGTGATTCTTAAACAAAAGGAGAGCATAACATTTATATAAAAAACATAGACAGGCAACAAAGATTGGAAGGTGTAAGTGAGAGAATGAGAATGCACAGGCGTGAAATGAGAGCAGAGATAATTGATATTCTTAGTTGTCAACACCCGTGGAATTTCCATGGGTTCAACTAGTGTTCTGTATTAAGATCTTCGTCTTGATATGCATAAAAAAGAAATTTTGTTTTTTGTGAATCTCCTTCCCTTAAATAGGTTTTTTCAACATTTTTTTATTTTTTATATTGGGGGTCAAATCTACAATGTAAGTTTATGCAGCATTAATACTTTTTAATTGATTTCCCCCAACATGACATACTGCTACTAGATATTGGTTACTTGACAATTTCTATTGAGTGACTAACTAGGCATGATATTTATTCAGTTTATTTTTCTTACCTAGGCGGTCGGGTGATTCTTTGTAAAAAAAGGAGAGTAATATTTTTGATTGAAGAATTATGGCCCCTGCGGCCAACCCGAGGTAGAATTAGACACAGTGACGGATCATCTTTCACCTATACCCATAGGCAAGCGGAGGTCCGCGAGATATATTTTGCCCCCAGCAATATTTTTAGTGGCCCGCGGCCAATTACAGTCTTTATCTTCGATAATTTTTCATGGGAAGTCAATTTTATACTTACATATAAAATCACTTTTGGGGCCTTCATAAATCATTGATATAATATTTGTAAATTGTATGTTTATCTAAAATAGAAATCAAGTACGTGGTCTGCGATACTATCAAGATTTTTTAAATGAAACTGTGGCCCTAATAAAGAAGAAAAATGTCCAATGTGGTACATTAGATCGAAAAGGTTTCCCATGCCTGACCTATGGAGAGCTTTTATGTCACTTGTTGGTGTTGTTACTGCTGTACGAAGTCCTAAAAACATTATTTCCTTTGAGTGAAATTTATCTGGGGCGCTTGGTGTACGGTGAGGCTGGGTTTTGGAACTACGTAATGTCTTCATTAGCAGACATTGAACATGCAAATTCTTGGAGATTGGGAAATAAGTATATGTACTCACGTTAACCCCGACCCAATTCCCATCAATGATTACTTCGAAAGGTTTAACGGGATGGAAAATGTAATCGGCGACCCTAGTTCCAGCGGGGTTGTTTATGTTCGCTTAACACTAATGACCTTGGGAAATGCACAAGTCTACCTCCCACCACTAGCTATGCGTAAAATAGCAGGGCAGATTGGGCTCTCAAGAAGAAAAAGGACAACTGATTCTAAAACTGAATGGAATACCAATTTGACACCCTTCCGGCAACCCTTGCAGCCAAGTTGATGTCAGATATATCTCAACATCTTCTTTTCATGATTATTGGGATCGTCTAGTTTTTGAAAGTTGAGCTTGCTCTGCTAAAGGCTTACCATCCCAGAGTGATTCTTCGCTTGATTTCCTCCTCTTTTGAGGATCTCATGGAGATTCGTTGTCCTAAGTAGATGTAGTGGTCTACCTTGCCGAGTTTTGCATCTTCTATCTCGACATTGTTGCACATGATCTTTGTTTTACTGAAGTTTATGTATAGGCCGACTTTTTTGCTTTCTTCGTTTAGTTCATCTAGCATTAGTTGGAGGTCGTGTAGGTTCTCTGCGAAAAGGACAATGTTGTCTGCAAATCTAAGGTTGCTCAGATATTGCCGTCTATTTTGATTCCAATATTTTCCCTGTCCATTTTTCGGAAGTTCATCTCAAGGCATGCTGTAAAGCCAATGCATTCTCCCGATAGTCACTTATGGAGCTGAAACATGGAACCTAACCCAGAGATAGACCTACAAACTGAGAAGTATGCAGTGTGCGCATGAGAGACTCATGCTCAATCTTACATGGAGAGATCACAAGACAGCACAGTACACGAGGAAGAAAGTGCGAGTCTGAGACATCATAGAAACTATTAAGAAAATAAAATGGCAATGGGCAGGATGTTGCAAGAATCAAAGACAACCGATGGACATCATGACTCACAACATGGATCCCTAGAGATCACATGAGAAACCGAGGACGACAGAACACAAGATGGAGAGATGAACTGGACAGATTCAGGAAATGCTGGCTCCGCGACGCTCATGATAGAGAATTGAGGCGAATCCTGGGGAAGGTCTATGTCCAACGACGGACGTTAAAAGACTGATGATGATGATGATGATGATGATGATGTGTTTCTACATCAGCGAGGCTGAGAGGGAGACTCTGAAAACTGGGCATCCCAGAATTACCATACGCTTCGTCCAGGCATGTGCCCTGGTGGGGATGTTCCATTGAATGTACAGATAGAAAAGAGGCCATTCGATATGAAAAAATAGTACTAGTAATGTTTCTGACACAGAAAAAATATCTCCGCTGAACACCCAATTAAAACGTTTTTGTTTGTTTTGTTTTTTGTTTTTTGTTTCTTTTTTTCTTTTTTTTTTTTTTTGAGTCCCCTTGTCTTCCGGGACCCATGGCTTAAGTTTACTCAGCCTGATGGTTAATCCGCCATTGGCGTTGATGTCTTTGTCTCGAACGATTTATTGCTTAATAAAACTATATTCTGCTTGAATTTATCTTCACTTGACGGTCGGGTGGTTATTAGTCTAGGAAAAAAAAAAAAGGAGAGTAATATTTTTGGAGTATAGAATGGCCCACCCCGAAGTAGAATCAAACTGGGCTATTTTCTTGTCGTCGGGTGGTGTGACACCTGCTCCTTCTTCATCTCACTTGTCGCATGGCAAGTCAAGAGACACGGGTGGAGACGGGGAGAGAAGCGGGTGTCGCGGGGGTGGAAGAACAAGTTTTGTCAGGTCAGTGCAGATTAGTACATCCCGATCTCAAAGAAACAAAGATCTACAATCTGGGGCAACGTAGTGGTAGTAGTTATTTACCAAATGTAATTTTGATACGAACTAGAGTTGGCATTTTGGCTATATTTGACAAATCTGGCCTTTTTGGAAAAACGTGTCCATGAGCTTTTTGGTTCGGTTCGGCCGTATGTAAAACTTTTTTAGCCGTTATGAACATGTTACTGTTCATACTTTTGGTGCCCACCTCAGTGTGCAATGTTTTATGAAACATCGTTATCATCATCTTATTTACAGTAGTATTCACTTACATTCTTGATTTTTCGGTTGCTTCAATCGCTCTTTCAATATTTAGGCCATCACCTTAAGTTGCCATAAAAAGCAACTGGAAAATAATATTAGAGGTGTATAGTAGTACTACATTTAAAAAAAGAAAAAGAATATCAATGCGTACAATACTTTATCTAATGAAAATGAATAATAAAATAATTGCTTTTATAAATCAGTTTTGCATTTGGCCAGTTCTTGCCATTTCCGGTGTGTTTCAAGCCAGAAACGTCTCTAACTATCTGGCAACCCTGATACGACCCCCGAGTGTTGGCGCCAAGTAGAACACGCCAGTCAGTTAAGCGGGAGAGTAAGTAAGCATAGTAGTAAAAAAAATACCCGTTGTATGATTCATTCATAAAACCAGTCGGTCTTTCGCTCACTAGCCGGAATCAACAAGCATGTCACAGTAGAAGGCCTCTACAAGCGAATAACAAACTTTAGTGGGAGCGGCTTTAATGTCAGTGTTAAGGTAATTATGTCTACACTGCCCCCCTCTGCCTGTCTCTGTCTGTCTATGCGTGTGTATGAGTATTTCTCTCTCTCTCACACATACACTCGCGCACTTTCTTTCTCTGTCTGTCTGTCTGTCTCTGTCTGACTCAGGCAGTGACGAGAGAAAAGCAACCCGTTTTTAGATTTTGGAGAGACTTGTTGCCTTGTTTTGTTACTATTAACAAGAAAGGCAAAGTCGGCTTAGCATTACTTGATTTTCAGAAACGACTAACCCGGCTATATTTCGTTACCATATACACTTTTTTAGCCACCAGGGCCGGAACTAGGGTTCCTGGCACCCCGGGCAAGTTAAACATCGGCATACTTTCAAAGTATAGTAATAACTTGATACTACATTTATGTTTTACAGTGAGAAACATAAATATATGGAAATAAATAGAAACCGTCACGTAACCAATGTTTTTAGGCAGCTTGCTTGGTTAGGCGTGATCAATTAAAAGATAGGGGAAAAAAGGGTAATCAATGAATAAGTTTCTTCTCACGCATTTTGTTTGAAGTGTGATACACTAAGTGATCATTTTAGCATAAACTCACATTGCAAATTGAACCTCCTACTAGAAAAAAAAATTGTTAGTAGACAATAATAAGGAATAAATGTTTAAATTTTGTGCTCTCTAGCCCCATTGGTGTGGACCGTGGGCTTGATATAGTCCAGCCAGCCGGACCAACTTGAAAACTGTAGAAACCTATGATAACAGTCCTAGAGACAGTTTCGGTTGAAGACTTCTAGCAAAAGGTCACGAGAATTTCCTAACCCAATTATTTCTCTCGGTTTCGCCAAAACAGAAAGTATCTAACCGTCAAATATAACTATGAAGCAAGACTTCATACAGGAATTTTCTTATTTTGACAGTTTTCATTCTGCCTAATTCATTCATTTTTCATTTGTATTTGACAAGTCATTCACTTTCGGGCGCATGATAGGCACCGCCTCTCCATTGGTACCATAGGTCACTGACCCCTGTTGCCGGTACCTTGGGCCGGTCATGTTAGCCACTATTTTTCGGGGATTTTAATCAAGGCCGTGAAAACCAGAAGATACTAAAAAGCAACAATATGGCGATTAAATGATTTAAATTTATTTTTGAAATGAGACACATTAATGAGTCGCTGAAATGGATTGAAAGTTTGAAAGACCTGTTTTTATAAGGAATCAATTGTTATTGATGGATCCCCTCCTCCTGAATATTTTCTCGACAAGGACAACTCGACTTTTTTAAAATCTTGAGTGAACAAGTACCTTACTCACCCAAGTCTTTTTAGTCTTCATTTCAAACATTTGAGTTTTAATGTTTCCAATTTTACAATTTCACTATCAATCAGCTATCTTAAGATTTTTCACTTTTCTTTATTCTGTGGCATAAATAACTCCTGTCTTATTAACCCTTTGATGTGAACGGTGACCGAAAGGCTGTGCTTGGGGTGGTTAAAACAAATAAAGATCTTTTTTAAACACTACACACTATTTGAAGATTCTTTTTTCAAACTACATGCAAATACTTTAACATTATATCATATTGAACTACGTGAACACACACTTCCGTTGGTCACATGTCCTTCTGTCACAACTATAAAATAAAAATGCTACATTGAAAGAAGAGGGGTGCTGAGAATGGAATTGTAGCACGAAAACTGCGAAGGGGGTCAAGAGAAGTGGGTGAAAAGCAGGGTTGGAGTGTGCACAAAGGTAGGAGTGCAACATAAAGAATCCACTTAAAGAGAACGACTGAACTCAGCCATCAAAAACAAAAGAAAGGTGAGAATGTAAAATGAGGTAGGATTGAACTGTCTGTGAAGTATTTGTAAGTTTTAAGATGTCAGCAGTGTAAGGACGAGAATAATAAGGTGTGTGTGTGGTGTGGATGAGAGAGAGAGGCGGGGGAGATTGAGATAGAATTGGGTGATTCAGTTTCTTTTAATTAAGATCTAAGCATGGCTTGGCCTGGTCGTCACTCAATAGAAACCATCAGATGACCAACATGTTCAGATAACATGCTGAGTCGAGGATGATGAATGAATAAGTTACTCCTCTCGCCTTTTGTTTGGCAGTGATCACTAAAAATATCAGAATGTTCAAAAAACAAGCGGACACAGAATAAAGTATCAAATTAGCATAAACTTTCCTTGCAAACTGAACCCCCTCAAAAAAGTATTAAGGCTTATATTGAAAAAACGTTCTTTCCTGGACATAAGAAGGAGTTCATTGGAGTGGTTAGTACGCGTGATACACACATACATAGCCAGTTGGACCAACTTGAAAACTGAAAGAAACCTGTGTTGACAGTTTTGGTTGACGTTTTCGAATATAAGATTTTGAAAGAAAAACCTGCGATTTTATAAAATCACCTTAGTCCTCTTCAAAGTATTCCCCTTCGGACCTCATACACTTATTCCAGAGTCCCTTCTGCTGTTCAAAAACAATCCTCGGGATCACCATAAGCTGCCTTGTCGCGTTTCCCTTAATTTTGTACCCGTATATTTTTGCTTTTAGGAAAAGTTAAAAGTTGCAGGGAGCCTGGACTGTAGTGATGGGGGCTAGCAGACCCTAGGTTGATACGATGTTTTGCTGAAAACCCTACACGAGACGTGAAGAAGGCACAGGCTCTGTCATCATGCATGCGACGGTCACACAGTACACAAGGCGTCTCAGTGTCGAGGGAGTAACCCGACGGGAGAGTATCCCTTTATGCACAGATACCTTCCGCTCATACGTCGTAAGATTATGGTTATTTTCACGAATAAGAACTCTCTTCTTGAAATCTCTTGTGTCCAAAATTCTTGAAGAGTTATTCCTTACAAATCTTCTTGAACCATTTTACAACTTACCGCAGATGCCACTTAGAGTTAGGGTTAGGGTTAATAACCTTGCTCGGGCAATTAGTCTATTTTTTAGATAAGTAGACGAAGGAAATTCAATTTTTTATTTCTTTACTAAATTGAATATTGTAAATCATGATAAATAATTTTTTTTTAATAATATTTGCCTTCATGTTAATTCCTGCAACTGAACGCAGGTCGGTTTTTCCTTTAGCTATAAGTAAATAAATTAACAGAATCAGAATAATGAATTAGTTCCCAATGAGAATCGAACTCACGATCCTCTCTGACCAGAGGGGGGTTCGTTTAACGCTTGTCCAATTCCACTACTGAGCGACGGGAATTTAGTGGCAAGAGCGACTGCAAATCAAACCATTAAACTTGAACTTGTAAGGAATTTTATCATAAAGAATCAAAATGATCAAATCATCATAAATTAACAATGAAAGCAAAAAATATCTATCACGTTCATTTATCATCTAAAATGTATATTCAGAAAGTGCCAATGGCCAAACGGTTAGCAGCACAGATAAAATTGACTCGAATGTCCTTCAGAAAGGCCTGAATCCGAAGGCTCTTTCTTATCCCCGCGTGATATAGCGTATGAAGTGAGTGGCGCCGCTTCCGGTGCTTGTCACTTTTAGACTTGTTGCAAAAAAAAAAAAAAAAAACAGACAAGAAAAACACTTGTGGAGCCTGAGCAGGGATGGCTGTCGTCGAGGCCAGCATAAGGGCACTTTCTTTTGTCTATTCTTGAGTTAAGAAAAAAAAGCCATAACTCAAATATAAGAGAAAAATATCGGATCACATAAAAGCGTCGACTAAAAGGTCTACATGGGTTTTCTTCAGTTTCCAATTTATGCTGGATGGCTGATCATGGATGTATCACGTGTTCAGGACGCACCAATGGATTTAAAGCGCTGAAAATCGATACATTCACTCATGCCTAGAAGAAAAACAAACTTTTTTGTTTCTTTTAAAATTAGGTTTTTAGTGAAGGGTAAAATCAACAATATTCGTTTATGCTAAATTGGTTAGTAGTTTATTCCCCATTATTTTTATTGCCCCAATAAAAGTCGAGAGAAGTGATTTACTTATTCATCGACCACCCTCTTTTCCAATTTTTAAATGATCACCCCCAACACATCATGCTGCAGTTACATGACGGTTTTCTATCGAGTGACAAACAAAGATCTGTTACTTTCTTATTTTTGATGTTTGAAATTTGTTTTCTTTCCTCGTATTCATTTGCACAAATAGATTTTCTTTTCAGCGTCCACCCCCGCTTAAAATCCTGGATCCGCCCCTGCATTATGATCTTGAGTCAAGCCAACCTTTTTGAATTTAAAAGGATTTTAAAAAGAAAAGAATTAAAAATTAGTCACTCGAAAACTGATACTGAACTTCTTTCTTCTTAAAAAATCCGACAAAATTTATTGCTGGAATTTTTCAATTTATTACAAAAAAGTCTGGTTGCACTTTCCTTGCTATATTTATCTCTAAGAATGTGGGCGGGTATTTGTGTGTGTGTGTGTGTGTGTGTGTGCGTGTGTGCGTGTGTGTGTGTGTGCGCGCGCACGCGCGTGTGTGTGTATGTGTGTGTGTGTGTGTGTGCGTGCGTGTGTGTGTGTGTGCGCGCTAGCGTGTTCTTACTCGTGTTCATGAAGGCGTACGTATGTGTGTATGCGTATGTGTGAGTGAGTTTGTGTGCGGGTGTTTACGTGCATGTGTGTGGGGGGAGAGATTTTTTTTAATTGTGCTTTACTTGAGAAAGAGGGGCGGGGGGGGGTTCCGGAACCAATAGACCCCCACCGGATCTACACATGCTTTCCTTTCTATTTTCGTCTAAGAATGTGGACATGGATGTGCACGTGTTTGTGTGTATGTTTGTGTGTGCGTGTGTGGGTGGAGGGGAGAGAGAGAGAGAAAGAGGGAGTGGGTGGATATATATTTATGTAAGCAAAAGGAGAAATATGAGAAGAAGGTCCTCAAAATGTTTTCAAGACGACGATGTTAAAGTCAAGCAGAATTGTTGATATTTTAAACGGCGCTCTCTGTCTGAGAAGAGACAAAAGTAACTCACCGGGGGATTTCAAATGACGACGATGGTTGCCGGAAGAACCAGAATTAATGGCACCAAGTGAAAAGTTTTTACTCACATCCTTTTTAAAAACAAACATTTCGAATAAAACCGTTATTATAATCACTATCTACATTTTTTTAATACTAGGCAGTGATGGATTAACGATCAGGCAAAGTAGGTTTAAGCTCATGAGGGCTTGCCTGGGGACAAAAATGGTTTAGTTGTATGTATTCGTGAGTCTTTCGGAGTCTGTAATTGATTCTTATGAATGAATGAATGAGTGAATGAATGGCTTGGCTTCGCAGACGAAGATTTCTGGAGGGTTTTTTCACGATTATGGATTTCATAGACGATGGGATGCCATTTATGTGAAAAAAACCACCAACTTGCACGATGAAGTTTTAACGTTATCACATTATACTTGTATTACATTGTACATGATACAACAATGTTAGTTTTTTAACATGACAGCGAACAGAAGCCAGATGGAGGCATAGTCGATGGGAGCCTCACTAAAGTTCAACCTGGGGGCCTGGGGGACAGCTAATCCATCACTGCTAGTAGGTTAAACAATATTGTTTACTTTGATAATTGTACGAAATGAGGAATTGGTAATGAGGCATCTGTAAGGAAATAAAATGTGTTTAATCAATCATTGTATTATATATAAATTTCTGCAGGTTAGTTTTTTTTTTAGGTAGACATATTCATCAACATCTTCTTGAACATCATGAACCAACAGACTCGCATAGAGAGTTATGGGAAGATCAATGCTAGGCATAACTTTTATAAAGAGAAAAAAAGATCAATATGCATCAGAGGGAAGACTAGAATGAAGGACATTATACAAATGATTAAGCAATAAAAATGGAGATGGGTTGGACACTTAGCAATGAAGGATGAGATACAAAAGTTTGCCGGTAAGACATGGCAGTGGTTAGCTCAATCGCAGTCGTCATGGAAGGAGATGGGAAAGGCCTTTGTCCAGCAGTGGACTTGATAGCTGATGATGCCAGTTTTGGACATTTTATATTGAAACTCTAATTTGAAATGATCTTCCGTCATTACACGATGAATGTATCACTTGGCCTGCGACCGATAGGGTAGCTGCTTCTTACCATTGAGTTAAACAGACGCAGGTTCGAATCCTGCAGCAACCCCATTTCATTTAATTGTTTATTCTATTTACGTTGTCCAGGCCAAATGACACATTCTCCGTGTGATAACGGTAGATCATTTCAAATAAGAGTTTCAATTTAGTAAAACACTATTTAATATCATTCTGTCGGATTACACGCATCCATTTCATAATAACATTTTTATTGCTACATACATATTTGGTACTTTGATAAACCAAATGGTTTCAAATTCATGACTGATGATAGTTTTAACTATATCAAATCCTGCTTCAGGATTCAACATAAATATTTTCTTTTGACCATGAATGTTAAACTTTCGTTTCAATACAATGGGGTTGCAGTGCATATTGAATAGTTTTTTTTTTTTAATTCCTTTTATATTAATTGTAATGAAAAAAATAAGCCCAGTCAACTTATTTCGACGAGCTGCACATCAGAGCGTCGCATGTGGCCTGCAAACCCGAGTTTGCCCACCCCTGGAATACATCAGGAACCGGTTGAGTGGACTTGATGTAACTTGGCAACTTATCTAAGGAACCTTACTGCACATGAATGGACAGACACTGTATAGTGGGGTTGAGACGCCATTGTGTGAGTTAATGTACTTTGTGACCGTCACATTCGCAATAACCGAGCCTCTCCACTCTTCATGTCTCGTTGTTTTGACAATGCGTCGCGGCACATACGCCTGTCAGCGAGCCTTCAGATCACCGTTGATAGGAAGGAGATTTCAGATCATGGACAAGATTAAGGAGAAAACAATGAGGCACCTGGAGACAATTTCGAAAGAGGACCTTAAAGGCTATTTTGAAAAATGGAAGCGGCGCTGGGATAAGTGAGTGAGGTCACAAGGGGAGTATTTTGAAGTGGACTAAGGCTCCATTTCCTTAGGTAGGCTATTTATTTTTCGATAGTACTAAATGGCTGGACACTTTCCGGACATACCTTGCATTCGTTAAGAGTAATGCAGGTTTAGCTCCGCTGTCAGGACTCAAACACGATAACGATAATCATGGGCGTTCGAGCCGGGGTGCAACGGTTGTTCCCACCCCCAATTCGGAGGAGAACATTGGAAAAGATTTGTACAATTGATATTTTTGATGCCAAGATAGGCATATAACAATATTTCCTCTGAGTCCCTTGTTGTGTGATTTGTACCAACTGTACATCGCCTATTGATAAAAAGACATTTTTTTCATAGGAAATTAGTACTTGACTTTTCAATCAGCGCAAAATTTTGGAGAATTAAGGCCTCTGTTCCCACCCCTATTCGTATTTTTAATCAGTGTGAAATATTGGGCTAATCAAGTCCTTTGCCCCTACCCGTGCTTATGTATTCTACCGGTGTAAAATTTCGGGCAAATAAAGCCCTCCGCCCCACTTGTGTATTCAATTGGTGTAAATTTCGGGCAAATCAAGCCCTCTGTCTCCACTCCTACTTGTGTTTTTAATCAGTGTAAAATTTCGGGCGAATCAAGCTCCCCCCCTACCCGCACTTGTGTATTTAATCAGCGTAAAATTTCGGGCGAATCAAGCTCTTAGCACCAACAAGAGTTTGTGTATTTAATCGGTGTGAAATTTCGGTCGAACGAAGCCCACTGTCCCTACCCATGCTTGTGTATTTAATTGGTGTAACATTTTGGGCAAATCAAGCCCTTTGATTCCATTAAACTAGTGTATTTAATCGGTGTAAAAAATTGGGAATATCAAGCCCCGTCCCACACCCAAACCAAAGAGTTCTCATACACTTATGTTGGTAAACATTTCATGATAATAGATTTTTTTATCTACGTCTGTTAGGGATTCTGACTGAATTTGAAAGAAGTGCGACTCATTTTAGATTTTGACGATACTTGTCTCTTTATTTTGATTTTGTTTTGCTTTTCATCCAAATTAATTTTCATTACTTTCCCCAGGCTACACATAAGTCTCCATACCCATATCCATCAAATAAAAGTGTTTTTACACAGATAGTCCTGATACCCAAACCAACTCAGTCACCAACTGCAAAGTAATGAGGGCTTTTTTTGTTGATCCCAACAAAGGCCATTATTTCGAAGTATGGAAGCCTAAAAACGAATAAGCTGCATTTTGCATTATCTCTGATTACTTATGAATTTAGTACAAATACCCATCTCAAACTGAACATTGAAAGTGATAAACAAATTGTTTTCCTGGCAGTTTATTTCTATGTATTTCCCGCAATCCCCGACGTCGAGGACGCTCCGGCCTTAAGGACCCATCCCAATTTTGACTTGCAAAATTTACAGGAAAAAAAAAGGGTTAACATAAAATTAAGATCCCGGTACTTCCACTTTTCTTACCAAGATGTTTTGTGGCTGGCTTAGCAGAATGTACCCTTTCTTGATCACTTGTACTCTGCATACTTATTTTTCTCTTACAATACGGAGACGCGGTAAGTTTACTCCTGAAGTTTATACTTAGCTTAACGGTTAATACTGACGGTAGAACTGAACCCATACAACAATAATCCAGTTCCACAATTTGGTCTCAGGCCAAGCAGTGTTTTTTTTTACCTTTACGATAACATCCGTATCACAAAGAAATAGTAATAATGATTGCTATCTTTGTTTGAAATTTAAAAAAAAAGCACGACATGCAGATCGTCCATGCTGTCAACAGTGTAATATAGGAATAATTTCTTTTTATACATAGATATGTTTAATTATTTAATTCTATTCGATTTAATTATTTATGATACTTTTGATAGGTTGGTTTATTAATTGAAAAACCGTAACCACAAAGGGAGGCGAAGGGTTCTATATCCTTTTTTTTATACGTATGTATGTTCGAACGTTAGTGTTCCAGCCTTCCTGACTATACTGTTCTTTTCTATAAACTTGAAAACTAGTATCAGCATACCTCTAGTCTCAATTATCAAAAAACATTTTGGAGGCCTAATTCTTACGGGTTTGATAATAACAGCAAGATTTTCCAGAACCTAGATTTTTTTTTTCACTCCATTTTAGATTTTTGTCCGGTGGAAAACGCCAGTGAGGTCATAAACAGAATTTTTTCTGTCTATATTCATTTTCCGATGGAGTTTAGTTTTTAAACATCAAATTTTGAACCTAATCTTGCAGATACTTCTCGAGAATGGGAGAAGCATATATATTTGGAACATATCTTAGCAGCATCCTGTTACCTGCAGAGATTAGTACTATCTTTGTATATGGGCACACTAAGTTAGGGTTACATTAAATTATTATACAGCACCATTATCTTTTATTGACTATGTTTCCAACTTTCAAACCCCTCGCCCTGGGAGAATAGGCCTGATCCGGGGTGTGGAGTGTGTGAGTGGGGTGCAAATGCTCTATTTGCCTCCCCCCCCCATCCTCCTCCAAGCAGACGCCCATGCATGTGGTACATCAACTTTTATTACTCTGCATTGTTTTTCAAGAAAGTCTGTAACTTCAGATCAGAGTCGCCTGCAGTGACTGGACAAACCTTTGCGAATTCAGTCGTTCTCAGAGTATAAAAGATTAAAATACATGTCAGCATTAGATATAGTTTGGGGAATTCCCCACCATGAGTAGACGTTTAGGTTCTAATCTTATTTCTGATATCTATATATATATATATATATGTGTGTGTGTGTGTGTGTGTGTGTGTGTAAGCTTATGCAATGCTCTTCCATAGGAATTGAGCACTCTGGTGGATGGGGAATATAAGCTAAATAAATATATCGCTTAAATTCAACCTTACTAACCGTCCAGTTCCGTGGTTAAATACCGGCCTCCGAGTCTGAAGCAAATTTTTCAATCCTACCTCGTGGTACTGGATGGAAAATGGATAGTCTATAGCCACACTGAAGTGTTGTAATACAACGAAACAGCTGTTTGTGGATGACACAATAATATATATATATATATATATATATATATATATATATATATATATATATATATATATCGGAATAAATTGAATCCTTGACGATGGGAAATAGTATGATTTCGATCCTGAATTTTGAGAAAAAATATTTTGCTGCTGAAAATGCTGAAGCAATTGAGAATCTGATCAGAAGTTCCTAATATTTGTGGTTGGAAAGAATTTTTCTCTCGTTTGGGTGTGAGTGAGAAAGCATCTTAGAACAGATTGAAGTTTTTTTTTTCTATAATAATTTTCTCTTTTCATCAATTGTTTAGCCTCAATGTCAGATTGATGAACTTGACAATCGTAGAGTCTGGGAAAATAAGTAAACAGGTCAGGCTAGTCGCTCAATAGGAACCCTCACGTAACAAACGTCATTTTGCCTTATTGTGGAGGTGTTAAATTAAAAGAATAGGAAAAATCGGTGATCAATGAATAAATTACTTCTATCGCCCTCTGTTGAGCAGTGATCACTAAAAAAGGGTTTAATTAAAAACAAAAACAAGCGTGAATGCAGGACATGAACTAGGATCCAGTTCAGCAAAAACTTACACGGCAAATTTAACTAAAAACCTTTCTGGGGAAGAAATTTAAGAAGCAAAAAAAATATTTTCAGACATGATAAGGGGTAAATGCTTGATTTTTCACCCCTCTCGCTTCATCGGCGCGGTCTGTGCGCGCGATACATACATACGTACATTGCCAGCCAGACCAACTTGAAAATTTCTAGAAACTTATGTTGACAGTTTTAGATGACAGTTTTCAATATTTTGTAGGTGTCAATCAAGTGAAAAGTTTTACTTGCTTGTGTGGGAGTGAGAACGCTCGTTGTCGGAACGATTTGATGAGAAACTGTTTAGTTCATTAGCGCCTGTTAATTCTGACGTCCATAGCTTGTCCGGGACAGAAGCAAGCTAAGCGGCTATTAGGATCTCGTGGGCACCAGAGGGCCCAATTAAGGCTTGATATGTCCCACAAGAGAAACTGATTTTTTTGTAAGGCGGTGGGCGCCCCCAAATTAGATTATGTTTAAGGTCATATAAATGCTTGGGCTAAGCCTACTGACACAGAAACGCTATTGCGAGATGCGCCTTAATTGGCAGACTAAAGAGAGAGCAGCAGAATACAAAATGCCACTCGCTGTAGCATTTATTGACTTCAAGAAGGCTTTTGATTCTGTGGCAATTCCTATGGTCATGAAGGCCATCACTCTACAAGCTGTAGACAGTGTATACGTCAGAGTACTGCAACTCCTTTATCAGGTTACATAAAGCATTGAAGCCTTCTAGATCCAAAAAGGAGCAAGATAAGATGATACCGGCTCTCCCAACCTTTCACAGCCTGCCTCGAGATGATCTTCCGAAACCTGGACTGGGAGAATTGAGGAATCAAAATAGACAGTGAATATCTGAGCAACCCCAGATTTGCAGACGACATCGTCCTTTTCGCAGAGAACCTACACGACCTCCAACTAACGCTAGACGATCTAAAAGAAAGCAAAAAAGTCGGCCTACTCTTGAACTTTAGTAAAACGAAAGTCATGTGTAACAAACACATCGAGAATACAAACATAACTGTCAAAATTGAAGCCCTCAGAAGAAGAAGAAATCAAGCGGAGAATCACTCCAGGATGGCAAGCTTTCGGCAGAGCCATCTTAACTTTCAAAAACCAGGAGATCCAAATAGTCCTAAAATTAATAGTATACAACCAATGCATCCTTCCTATAGTCACTTATGGAGCTGAAATATGGAACCTAAGTTTTTTTTTTTTTTGGCCTTTTCGTTTGGATTAAAGTACCTGCCTTGCCCGAGGCGCCGGTACTGACGCTTGCCTGTTAAATGGGCCAGAGATTGTGTTGCAACGAGCATGATGACCGAGTGCGCAGGTGGAATGCGTCAGCAAACGAGGGTACACTGAGGCTGCGCATTACTACGTGCATTGGGAGCCTATGGATCCATGAGTTCCTTTTCTATTACTCGACTTAGCTGCAGGGAAGCAGTTCGCCCTGGGGCAGCACTGTCCCGACGCTTTTGTGACTGTGGTTACTTTAGCAACCCTGGTTGCTTTAGCGACTAAAGTCGCATCAGCTGGAGCTATTTTTGATTGGTTGGTCCAATTTACCCCCACATAGAGCCTTGACCTTGCTCTGATGGGAGAGTGAATAAATAGACGCCCGGGGGGTGCTGTCACATTGCACTAAGAGGGACAGGTTGGGCTCGTCTTGACGCTTTTATGACTGCAGTTGCTTTAGCAACCCAAGTCGCGTCGGCTGGAGCTATTTTTGATTGGTTGCTTCTATTTTTCCCGACATAAAGCCTTGACCTTGTATTGCATTTTGCTCTGGTGGGAGAGTGAATAAATAGACGCCCCAGGCGGTGCTGTCCCATTGCACTAAAAAGGACCGGTCGGGCTCATCCTGACGCTTCTGCGACCTTGGTTGCGTTGACTAGAGCTATTTTTCATGGGGCACTCCACTTTCCCCACGTTAAACTTGACCTTGTGTCACATCTCGCCCCCGTAGGTACGCGAATAAATTGGTGCTCAACCTTGAATGGAGAGATCACAAGACAGAACAGTATATCAGGGAGAAAACTCGTGTCCGAAACACCATAAAATCTACTTGAAAACTTGAATGGCAATTGTTGCAAGAATGGTAGACAACCGGTGGACATCAAGACTCAAAACATGCATCCCCAGTGATCACATGCGAAACCGAGGCCGGCAGAATACAAAATGGAGAGATGATTAGATAAAATCAGAAAATACTGGCTCCGCAACGCCCAAGCAAGAGAGATGCGGCGAATCCTTGGGAAGGTCTATGTCTAACGACGGACGTTAAAAGACTGATGATGATGATGATGATGATGATGATGATGATCAGCAGTGGGCACAGCCGACGAAAACGCTAAACTGATAAACCGCTAAAAACTTTAGCGAAAGCTAAGATAACCACTAGCTGCTGTTTTTGTTACTTGGATTAAGCATCGGCCCGAGTGTATTTACTCTAAAACCCTCTCCAGTATCAGGTGACGATCAAGATACATATGAATAATTAAATGGACAAATGGAATTGAACATTAGTTCACGTTCAACATTTAGAGCTTTATGTCTAAGCCACAACATATCAAAATCCAACCTCTCAGGGTCTATTTTTTTCTCAAATTTTGACGCTACAGTTTTTCAATTATTGACTTTGATGGCGATTTTTCCTTTTATTTATTTGTCTAAGTAAATTTTGTACACTTCATCCAGAGGTCATATTGTGGAATTTAGATTCCTCTGTAGTATAGATTACCTTCCTCCGGTGAGAGGATAGGCCAATGGATATAGTAATTTTTTGGTCTGTAGGAAGCTGAGTAAATTTCCTGGATCTATTTCAGGAAAAAAAATAGCCTCCTCAACGCTGAAAAATACAATGTATAAAATATCATGATTTTTTGGTCCTAAATGACACAGTAAGATGATAAGCTTTTGTAAAATACTGCTTTAAATGTACACGTGGGCGTCCACTGCCATTTTTCTAGGGGCGGGGACAGTAAAAAGATATATTCAGAATATATCTTAGTGGCAACTATATTACCAGCAAGGAATAATACCATATTTTATATTGGTACATTAAGCTGGAGTTACATAAAACAATTGTACAGCACCGTTATCCTTTATTGACTATAAATATCGAACTTTCAACCCCCTCATCCTGGGAGAGAATGCTTGATCCAGGAGTGCAAATGCTGTGTTTTTAGAGATTTTAGAACAATACGTACAAACCGAAGTTCAATTTGTAAAATGAAAGCGGATAAAATTTCTTAGCTGTTCAACAGTTCAATGCTTTTGTTAGATGTGCTCACCACTGTCTTAGGCGAATTATTCACGAGAATATTCGGAGAACTACCAGTAAATGCTGCTCACCAAGGCCCCATAACTCTCTACATTAAGCTCAATACTTCTGGGGTCTCTCAGTGTCAGTTTTTAGTGACTAAGCGCTTTTGTCGAACTCCAAAACTTAAGTTGAACAACCGTGGCCACCAAAGGTGGCAAAAGGTTATATTATTTTTTTATATGTTCGTGTGTTTTTTTCAATGTGTTTGAGTGTTTTGGCGCTTCTGGTCATACCGTTTTGTCTACAGACTTGAAAATTGGCATCAGAACTAGACTCCTTCTAAATATGTTCTCCATTATTTTTGGAATAGAACTTTTCGGGCTTCATTTTGACGGATTTATGATAACATCTACATCCTCCAGAATCTAGATGTTTCGAGATGTTTTTTACTCTATTTTTTCATGTTTTCCTATGGAAAATGCCAGTAATGTCTCAAATAAAAGTTATTCCTCGATGGAATTTCTCTACATGGCTCCCGGTTTTGAGGCTACGGTTATTTAATTATTGACTGTGATGGCGAATTGACTTTGATTTTCTACTACGACTAGAACAAGAACAATCCTCACCAAAATTAGAGGTGTACAATGATATTATAATTCAAAATCCCTTATCGTGATTTGAAATCATATCCAACTGATAGCCAGGCAACTGTCTTACTGACTGAGTTAAATTGGCAAATCTTAGATATCAACGAAAATTAGCATACTGATACGCAAAGCCGATGCCGTTCTGATAAATGAATAAATTTTCACAAAAAATACATGTTTAATTATAATGTTTCATTTCCTCTGTAAAATACAAATGTTGCAGTAATCATCTTTAGTCGGGACAGAAGTTGAAGTGGAGTTTGATTCTGCGGCAGCCAGGCTTGTCTAGTATTGATTCCAGTAGTAGATATGTTTGATTACATGTAAAAGAAAGAAATATTCTGTAGATGTCTATCGAATGAAAACTTACGAGAAAGCAAGTGTTCGACACGAGTCGCTGGGAACTGTTAAGTTCGTTTGAGTCCGTTAATTCTGTTGACGAAGAAACAGAAGTGTGAGACGTTCATTTTTAATGATATTTTGTGAGAGGGTGTGCCATAGGCTAAGGAAGAATTGATTAAACTTTTGGGGACGGATTCGGGATACTCTACGGTTATCTTCCCTGTATCGTAGATATATATTCAGTTTAGTGACAGTGGAGTTAGCAGAGGTATGCGATCTATGAGCACTTCCTTGTTTGGATTTATGCAGTAAATATTCTTGATTACTTGTTAAACGAGGAAATATTTTGTTGGTGTCAATCAAGTGAAAAATGTACTTGCTTGTGTGGGAACAAGGAGACGTCGTCGGCATGTGTTGCTGGGGAACAGCAAAATTCTTTAGAGTCCATTAATTCAGCTGACTAAGAAACAGATCTGAGACGTAACAGTGCTGGTGGCTCCTCAAAGTTAGTCATAGTTCTTGTTATTTATATGTAATGAATAGAAGCAGCAGGTTTTTTATGATTCAATGTAGGATTATTTTCAGAACTGCGACCGAGCTGTTGACCGGGGTTTCTATTATCTAATATATTGGTCTCAGAACTGACCCATATCTCGGGAAACTATTAAAGATAGAAGCATGCTGTTTTCACCATTACAACATGTGTTTTGAAGAGTCATTTAGAGTGTTTTCCATGCGGTAACTCGAGTTTACAGTCGACTATGTGACAGATGGGATCATTAAACATCTGTCTACAACATCAAAACTACGATTGAAAACTTTACACGTTTTTTAGCTAGTGATTCGCAGCATCTGTTGTGGTAAACGATCTAAATTTTCGTACGAAAAGGCGATAGCTTGAGATCAGCAGCTATAATAATAATAATAATAATGATAATAGTAATAATAATAATTATAATAATAATAATGATAATGATAATAATAATAGAAGGAAAAACAACACTCCCCACTGTTAGAGACAAGGACAGAAAGAAACTCAGAGAAGTAACTGAACATGTCAACTGCCTCTTACAACACATCGAAACGAACAGCCTTTTGGAGCTCAACAACCTAATCTACGCTGGAGCTAAAATGGTAACACAACGTTTCACAATACAAGAAAGAACCCCAAATAATAATAGGAAGGAAAACCCCAACTGGGAAAGAAGATTAATAGGACAGATCTAACAA
Organism: Thysanoteuthis rhombus; assembly: GCA_963457665.1. Classification (NCBI taxonomy): domain Eukaryota; kingdom Metazoa; phylum Mollusca; class Cephalopoda; order Oegopsida; family Thysanoteuthidae; genus Thysanoteuthis; species Thysanoteuthis major. The sequence goes on from OY735221.1 coordinate 48,242,380, forward strand.
CTCCAGAGAGATGAAGTACTACTGAGAAATGCACCACATACAAACAGACCATGAGTAAGACTTTGGAATATATACAAGACAACACAAAAAGGTATCCCCGCTGCAGTGGAAGAGATACATCAGAAGAGATTAGCCAAGGAGGCAAGGTTGAAGAGACCCTGGCAAAGAACTGCCCAATACACACAAAACCGCACATTCCAAAACAACGAAAGAAAGTTTTACCAAGATCTGAACGGAGACAGAACATAAAGCCAGACGCCACAGAGACCAAGAACTTCTGGAACAGCATATGGGGGCACCCGAAAAGACACAACGTAATCCCTCAATGGTTAAGGAACATGAAAAGCGAACTCAAAGATATAGACAATGGAGAACCAATTGTATTGAATGGAACCACATTGAAACACGCGCTTAGTAAAATAGCAAATTGGAAAGCGCCAGGACCCGATGGGATCCACGGATATTGGTTTAAGAAATTCACCACACTACACGACAGACTCACCCACCAACTCCATAGTTGCATAAATGAAGGTGGGGTACCAGAATGGATGACCAGAGACAGAACCACCCTCATCCAAAAAGACCCTGAAATGGGGAACATGGCAAGCAATTATAGACCAATCACGTGCTTACCACTCACGTGGAAAATCCTGACCGGACAAGTAGCGGAGAGAATGTATATATCAATGGAAAGAGGGGAACTATTACCAGAAGAACAGAGAGGATACACGAAAGGAACCAAAGGAGCGAATGACTTACTCTACATCGACCAGATGATCTTAGAAGAAGTACGAAAAAGGGAAAAGAACATTGCAATGAGATGGAAAGACTACAAAAAAGCGTACGACGTGGTTCCTCATAGTTGGATACTAGATTGCCTCAGAATGTTCAGAATCTGCGAACCAGTGGTGATACTCATCGAAAACTCTATGAAAAACTGGGAAGTAGACTTGAAAGCCACTTCGCAGAGGTAAGTATTAAAAGGGGAATCTTCCAGGGAGACTCGTTGTCTCCACTATTATTTGTTCTCAATAAAACCACTCAATAAAATCCCGAAAAACAACAAAGGATACAATTTACAAAAGGAAAAGTCAACCACCTTATGTACATGGACGGCATAAAATTGTTTGCAAAAAACAAGGAAGAGCTCGAGACGCAGTTCAACAAAGTAAAAGAATACAGTGATGACATTGGGATGGAATTTGGAATTAAAAAAATGTGCAATTATGGTAATGCACAAAGGAATGTTCACAATGGCAGAAGTAATCGAACTCCCGGACAACAGTAAGATTAAAGCACCGACTGCACAAGACCGATACAAATACCTTGGGGTTCTCGAATGAGACACAATAAAACGGGAAGAAATGAAGGAGAAAATAAAGAGAGAATACTTTTGGAGGATTAGGAAAATATTAGAGACCAAATTGAACTGCAGGAATCTGATAAAATGGATGAACACTTGGGCTGTATCGGTAGTAAGATACACAGGACCATTCCTAGGATGGACAAAGGAAGAACTCCATGCATACAGCCTTACACCCAGAGATGACACGGAAAGACTATACGTTAAGAGAAAACAAGGTGGCAGGGGGCTCATCAGCATAGAGGACTGTGTCCAAAGAGCTAAAGCAGATCTAGAAAAGAACGCGTAAACAAGCAGTGAAGACATCATAAATAGTGCACGAAGCAGCGCAACGAACAACAAAAAAGGAGAAAACAATGAAACAGCACAGTAAATAAGGAAAGAACAATGGAAAAAGAAAAAATCATACGGAGAATTTAAAAGACAGACACAGGATGTGACAGATGAGAGATCATGGACATGGCTATGAGAAAGAAACCTAAAGAGAGAAACGGAATCGTTCATCGTGGCAGCTCAAAACAAATGTATCAGGACAAACTATATCAAAACAAAAAACGTGAGTACACAGTCAAACAGCAAGTGCCGCCTGCGTGGTGAAAGAGATGAGACCGTAAACCACATAACTAGTCAATGTAGTCAACTAGCCCAGAAGGAGTACAGAAACAGACACGATAGAGTAGCAACAGTGATACACTGGGAACTGAGTAAACGAATGGGATTTAATCATACGGAAAAGTGGTACCAGCACAAACCAGAGAGAGCTCTTGAGAGTGGAAACCACAAATTACTCTGGGACTTTGACATCCAAACCGACCACCTCATCCAAGACCAGACTTGATAATCGTTGACAAGAAGAGAGAAGCCTGCCAAATAATAGACGAGGCTGTGCCTGCGGACCATAGAGTAAAGAGGAAGGAGAGTGAAAAACTAGAAAAATACCAAAATCTAGCAAGAGAACTGAAGAAGATGTGGAACATGAAAATAAGGGTAGTGCCAGTAATAATAGGCGCACTAGGAATTGTCCCAAAGACACTGTGGGCGTGACTGGAGGAGCTCGGGATAAAACGAAGGATTGAGACTGTACAGACCACAGCAATGCTAGGATCAACACGGATACTGAGGAAAGTGCTAGAAATATAAGGTATGCAACACTAAATGTTAGCAGTGGCCTAACAGAGGAAGGAAAATGGAAGTGGAGGTGTGAACCACAGCACTGGCATGATAGGCGAAGGAGAGAAGAGATGATGGCTGAAGACCTGAGGAGACTTCCTGTCATTCAGCCCTTAGCAATGACCACCAGGCAACTGGAATGAAACTGTAAACCACAGTATTGCTGTGGTCTTTGAGAACGAGGCGAGGAGGTCTGGAGGAGACTTGCTGTCACTCAACCTCCAGCAGTAACTACCTGGCAATTGGTGTGAGATTGCAAATAATAATAATAACAATAGTATTAATCATCATCATCATCATCATCATCATCATCATCCGTTCGTTATGCCTTTTGAAGCTTGAGAGCCCCGAAACTAATGAGAAAAGAATCACAGCGTTTTCATTTATCGATTACTGATTATTTCAGGACTCATCACATGTGCGGTAAGGTGATGGTTGGAGAATCATGGCGTTTTTGTTGAGTAATAATTACCTCATTATGAGTCTATCTCGCGAACAGATGAAGATTTTCTAAACGTGTTTCCACTAAATGATAAAACATCACAAAATAAGTAAAAGCGATTTTTGCGAATATTCTTTAAATACTAAAACTCACCTACGTAATAGTGAAAATCCTTGTTTATATTCAATGTGTAATGAAAGATCATTATATCCTCATTTTTAGTGAGAATATTCTTATCTGGTTTACTTAATTTTTACTGATTTGGTTTTATCGCTTGTTGCGACCCCGCCTACGGCTCGTCAATTTTGTCAAATGGATTGGTCACAAAACTGCCTCGAATCTCGGAAACGATTAGAGATATAAGTATGCAGTTTTTCTGCGTATTTCAAGGACGAATAAAGATTTTCTGAATATGTTTTCGCCAAACGATTGTGCATCAAATAAAATAAGTAAAAACGATGGATTCAATGAAGAGTCAAAACTGATTTAAACATGAATGTAATTGTAGGTTTAGAGACTGTATTCTATGTTTGACATTTGATAATATGAATCTTAATTTTTATTTTTCAGATTGGTTTTTCGATGCCCTTAAAATCGTGGGTCCCACTGGTATCAGCCTAGAGTATCCATGCGATAAGACGGCTTTGGTTGGGTTGAATTAGCGTATAAGTCCTATTGCTCTCTTAGTTTTTGTTTATAAAGGTTTGCAAACGATTTTCCAGCCCACTTGGTTCTATAACCAGGTCCGATTATCCATTTCGCCTGAACAGCAAAGGTCTAGCAATAATAATTCAATGGTACGTAATATTTTGTAGGTGTCAATCAAGTGAAACATTCAGTTGTTAGTGTGGGAACAAGACCTTTGTGGATGACACAAGTTGCTGGGAAACTGCAGAAGTTCATTTACGTTCGTTCACGATCAGAACAATAATGCGGTCAAATTATAAAATGAGAAAAGAAGTTTCAGAGCTTAAGAGACAGGTTGGGTTGTTCAAAGAAGGGCTTCTCTCAGTAGGAGTTGGGAACTCTCCGATTGGTTGCGTAAAGATTATTGGGGGTTATAGAAATCTTTGAAAATTTGTTTAAAAGCATAATTGAGTAACTTGAATTTTGTTTTTTTTTTAATGATTTTTTTCTGTCATTTCCTCACAAAAATGCAGTGATGTAACTAAGATTCTCAGGGTAGATTGTCAGAACACAATGCCCGGGGCAAAGACAACTCTCATCATGAACAATGGAGAATGTTGCACCCCTTCACACACGCAATCGGGGGTGATTGCCCCTCTCACCACCCTCTCGCTACATCTCTGCAAAAATGTATTCCTTTTGTCGCTTATTGTAAGATGACTCTACGCTATTGTTCACTAATCAAAAAAATGTTTTGTTACGCATAAATAATTTGAAAAAGTATTAATTTTTCGTAATAAACACCGTAAAACCTGAAGATTATAAATACGTTAATTCTTAGGTCTTATTTTTTGTTTTGTCACTTTTATAGATTAAGACTGATTTTATATAGTTTTAGTAACTATTACTTTTATGACAGTTTGTGAAGGGTCACAAAACATACTGTCACATCAAAAAGGGTCGTGGAGAATTTTTCTCACCGGAGGGGTCACGAAGTTCGAGAAACCAGGATTCAAATAATGTACCACAAAAAATATTTGATATTTACGAAGCTGTGTTCAACATGGCTCCAAGCCAGCCTGGGAAGTTACTCCCCTTGGATATTTTGCATATTTTTTTCATGAAAACAAAACTAATTGTTGTTTTCACAATATATATATATATATATATATATATATATATATATATATATATATATATATATATATATATATATACATATACACACACACACACACACACGCATATATATATATATATATATATATATATATATATATATATATATATATATATATATATATATAAGAGGGGGTGTAATATATATATAGTGCCAACAACACAATTAGCCCGTCAGGGTTCCAATTTCTAGGGGTGCCTGTCATATGTTCAAGACAGTAAGACTTTCGAAATACAAATTCAGGGGAAATGAGGATATGAATAAAAATGAATGAGAAAATTTCCGGATGTGAAAACAGATATTCTTGGAATATCCAACATCTAAATACTTTCTGTTTTGTGAAACTAAAAGAAACTATTGACAAGGAAATTCCCATTTTATTCCTTTAGATTTATTTTTGTTACGGCGAAACAAATCAATTAGATAATACTCTTTTTGAAAGGGCGTCGAAGTTCAGCTATCCTGTGGCATTGGGGATGGTCGGTACAATTTAACGAGGTTGATTTGGCGTTGATGTTCTGGTACAAACGTACAGGCGTCAAACCTATTTGGGCATAAACCCATTCAGCGATACGTTTTAATAAAAAAAAGAACCAAAAAGCCTATTATAGATAATAATTTGAAGGTCAAAATAGATAATAATTTGAATGCCAAAATTTTAGGTTTTCTTCTTCTTTCTTGTAAAATTGCCTCAAATTTATACCTGTTTTGATTTAAGTAAGATGAAAAAATCGATTGAATCTTAGAAGAATCAAAGGTATATGAGTCCTTGTTTTTAATTAAATATATATAGTCGTGTCCAATTAATAGGAATCTTTCTTTAGATTTTTCTGAACGCTTATAGAGGTCTGCATAAATTAAATAGACCCCTACAATGAAATCCATGACAGCGATTTAGCAAACTGAACAACACACATCTAATATATATATATATATATATATTATATATATATATATATATATATATATATATATATATATATGTATGTATATATATATATGTATGTATATTTATTATTTTTACCACAGACAGCTGTTTCGTTGTATTACAACTCTTCAGGGTGGCTATAGACTATCCATTATACCATTCAGTACCACGCGGTAGGCTCGAAACCTTCGCTTCAGACCCGGAGGCTGGTATCCTCCCTCTCCGCTCCACGGAACTGAATTTAAGCGGTATATTTATCTATGCATATATTCCCCATCCACCAGAGTGCTCTATTCCAAAAATGGAAAAGCTTTACATATATATATATATATATATATATATATATATATATATATAGAGAGAGAGAGAGAGAGAGAGAGAGAGAAATAGATAGTAAATAATAAACAATTTGATAGTCGTGCAATTTAATCCAGGATATATACTTCATTAATTAAAAACCAGTAGAATAAAAGAAATAAAAATAATCTAAATAACTGAAGACAAGTGAAAGTTAAACAAAAGGAAATCTAAGTATCCTAAATTACGATATATATATATACGGAATTATAAAGATAAGTCAAGTAAAATATGTTAAAATAGAGGTGGGGATGTTATGTCCGATCAACACAGCTTTAGTAGAATGTTCGTATTGTTTTTTTTTGTTCAAATCCCCGCTTTATTACAGCTTCAAACGCTAGGAAGTAAGAAATGTTTTGTTCAAACTTTTTGTGTCACTTCAATCACTCATTTCCAAATATCTATCAATGTAATTTATGCAATTTTCTTCGGTGCTTCCCACCAGTTTTACATATACTTTGTTATTATGGTACAATATATATAGATTTTATCTTGTTGAGATCATCAGTTGTTTACCATGTATCTGTTTCGGGAATGTTAAAAACAAAACAGTTATAATAAACATGACCCCCCAAGAAGTGTTGATCAAACACCACATCCCTTTCATACTATATAGCTTATGTCATGTATGTAGTTCGTCATTTTACACCGGGTATTATGTGTATTGTATATTGATATCATTCTATGCTTCGTATCATTTATTGTTTGGAACAGGACTTACTCACGTAGGTTACTCTAAGAACGTATTAAACGATGAAAGGTTATTAAGTATAACAACGGATGTGACTCCCTGTTCGTGTCAATTCTATTGAATGCACACACACACACACACACACACACACACACATACATATATATATATATATATATATATATATATATATATATATATATATATATATATATATATATATATATATATATATATAGTAGAATGTGGATCAGCTACACAAACTAGCTCATGTTTCTGCCCTCTCCGAGTCTCATTAGGCAAATGATCTCATCATTCCAGAGACGGCAGAAATATGAGCTAGTTTGTGTAGCGAATCCACATTCTACTTTTTCTTTCCAGCTCTACTCTAAAACAACCTAACTTCAATAGTCAAAAGTTATATGTATCGAGCACTCTATGAAATAAATCCATCACATATCAGAAGTGGCTTTATATCATTGATATATTATTATGTTATGTTATACAGCTAGCCTGATCTGTACCATATGTACTATCTATCTATCTATCTATCTATCTATATATATATATATATATATGTGTGTGTGTGTGTGTGTGTGTGTGTGTATGTATATATATATATATGTATATATATATATACATATATATATGCATATATATATACATATACATATATATATATATATATATATATATATATATATATATATATATATATATATATATATATATGTGTGTGTGTATATATATATATATGTATATATATACACATATATATATACACACGCAGGCCTTAAAGGTGTACTTATTCTCCCCCAAAGATATTCAAATAATATATAAATTTACTTGTTTGTGTGGGAACCAAAAACCTTGTGGTCAACAACAGTTGCTGGGAACTGCAAAGTTCATTAGAGCCCATCACTTCTGACCAAGAAAAATTCTAGTATCCTAACAGCAACAGTCCCACGCCACTTCACCTCACATCCTAGTTAATTTTACAAATTTATCCAAGTGCTACCATGTGATTCCTCTTCTTCAACCCCACCCCCATAGAAGGACCGGCGGTGGGAGTCGAAACGACCCTCACTTCAAAGTGCCTGAGAATGAACCAGAAATGTAAAATAGATAGGCATTTAGCTATTGAAAATGTGATAGCCATGTGTCGATTGGAAATATGGACGTAATTCGACCTGGGCTTGATTTTCTTGAAAATATTAAATCAGAGTAAAGAATTAAACAGATTAAAAATACTAGTTCGAACTAATTTCCAATAAAAAGTCATTTTAACAATCGACGATTCACAGTTGGTACAAATCACACAACATGCAACTTTGAATGTTGTTTTCTATTTTTCTTGGCAGCAAAAAATATCAATTGCCCGAATTTTCCCTATTGTTTTGCCCGAATTTAGATGTGCGGTTTCCTCCAGCCCTGATTCATATGGCTATGATTATACCCTGTATTTCATATTTTAGCCAACAAGATACACACAAATGAACGATCTCATGAAACGTGATTACATGTTGTTTGATGGTGTCTCGTATGCTATCGAGACTACAAAAGGTTATTCATTTCTGTGTGCTCTTTTTTTAACCTTTCAAATTTTTATTAAAAATTATATGGGGACCACGGACATATTTGCCATTGGACGTAAGTCGACCGGGCGTAAATAGACGAATGACCGTATTTTTGAAACCATAATCTTATACGTTCATTATATTCTTTAAAAACGTCTTGACCCTGAAACAGACTAACATTAGTCTCTTTGTCTATTTGTTTCTGGTTTTTGCAGTTCCGGTGGAGGGGGCGGACCCCTCTGCTCGGACAAAGCACAATTCTCTTTGAATATTTTGATGAAGAGATTTCATGAAAAAAAAAAAATTCAAAACAAAGAACAAAACACAAATAGCCATACATTAACATTTTAGCAAATTGGTTTTCAACTAAGAGTAAGATGTCTTCCTGTCCCACTCTTCATACTTTTTTTTACTGGTTTCGCGGTAAATTTCTTTGATTAAGGTTGTGGCTCATCGGGTTACAACACAGTCATGGAGCCAGGTGTCTGGAGCGATGTTAGGACCCCCGTCTCTCCTTTTTTTTTAAATCAATACCTACATATAGAAATGGTATTGATAAAAAAAACATAAATGATGCCAAGTAGTCATAAATTAATCTTAAAAACAAGAAAAATATTTTGTTTTCGTCTAAAATGAATAAGAAGTCCACCTTCTTATTCTTTATGAAAAGATTATATATTGGTTCTCTGGTAAATTAGTTTGATTAATTTTTACTCAACTCTTCTATCAATTCTAGTGCTAAAAAGCAATGATTCAAAATGTATGCGATGGAAAATACCGGATCATAAGTTACTTTCTAGTTTTTTTTTGTTTTGATTTTTTTAAGTATTTTTTAAAAATAATTTCTTCTATTCGGACAACCCGCGCCAACGAAAAGAATGGAAAATCGTCACTATCAGAGCTGCTGTTGAAGCCCGATCGGAATATGCTTTCTATGACCTTTAGTTCAAAGTGTAGTATCTGTGTTCTCCTCATGTCAACAAAACATTGCATTAACTCACCGTTTTTAATTTCAAACGAATTTATGATTGTATTTTGATAGTTCTCTTCATGAATTTTAATTTGATTTAAATTTTTTTCAGTCGATAAAAACAAAAAATATGAATTGTATCTATTGTCGTCACTGAAAAGTGAAAAACGTGATGTAGTAGTTTTAATTTTCTAACTTCATCATTTTTTTTCTTTCATTAATTCTTTTATTTCTCTTTATCCGTGGACGATTTTTTTTTACTTCGATTGAGAGAGGGTGTGAAACTACAATTTAATTTCGGGACCACCATCCCTAGATTGTGCCTGATTTTGTATCAAATTGTTATTATTAAATTGTTTTATGTTAGAATAAATTATTGTTTGTTTTGTATCTTTGTGCTCGAATTACTGAATGATTCGTACGTGAAATATTGTTTATTTTGTTATATGCATGGAAAAAATTATTAAAAGATGAAAACAACTATAACGCAAACCATTTAAAATTGGAAACGGAAAGATAATGCCACGCTTTGTTGTCGTACAAAGAATATATACTACACTTTAGTCATGAACCAAAGGCACAGAGGGCGACTTCTAATCTGGATCCCTTTACTTGGATAGTGCCAAAAATCGAAAACACATAGGAAACATGAAGAAAAAACAACTAACTTGAAACTCAAGTTTTTCACTGAAATTCAGGCAGGGACAAGTTATCTCCCTTACATCATCCCCGTTCACTCTTATTTCCTTTTTCACGACTTCAGTGACGAAAGTTTGGGAATGTTTATTCAAGTGAAATCTATACCCAGACACCTTGAAGATTTTTCATTCGCCAAGAAAAACTTTGCAAGCCGCTCGTTGTAACCGAGTTTTGCACATTTTCCAAATAAACCTGTTAAACACCCCAAGACATTATAATTTTATATTTTTTCCATTTCATTGTTCAATTAGTAATGCTTATCATATAATGTTGTTTCAATGATGGGAATAGAATTTTGCCATTGTGAGCATAATTTCCTCTAAGCTGTGCACAAAGAAAATTAATATGCGCACAAGAGATTAGTAAGCTAAAACAGGACTAGCAGCTGCAGGGTCAAATTTCAGTCAAACTTCTACTCCGACTGAAAATGATTACATAAACTTTTGTATTGTAGTGGAAGGTGGGGTTAGTTGGAACGTGGGGTATGTTGAAACACCTCACTTTCAGTAGGAACAAGAAACCTGATGGGGAATGTGCTATCATCTTGTGACAGCGTTTTATATAACTTTTCAAATATATTGGTATCAAAGTAATATAAGCGGTTCTCACAAGATGGCAGCACTACTGAAAGAGAGGTGTTCAAAATACCCAACTTTTTTATCAGCCCCACCTTCCTCTATAAATAGTAAATAAAAAATGTATTTAAATATCTCTCTATGAAGGCGCTGCGTATCTGTGTGATCAGTTTGAGACTTATCAATTTAGCTCAGTCAGTAAGCCTACCTCGTGGCAATCAGTTGGCTGCGTGTTCAAACTACCATAGGGTTTTACATATCAGTTTACATCCCTATTTTTGGTGAGGTTGTTCTTGTTACGATAGAAAACAGAGACTTTGTACTTGAATTTTACAATAATATATGATTGATAATTATATTTATAATGATTATTATGCCTATTGAAAATACTCTCTTTGCTAACAGTTTATCGGGTTTTCAAATACCACAATTGTTCATCACAATTTTACTTTTCCGGCTTGTACTTGTTCTATTTAACGGAACTAAAAAAATGAATTTTAAAAAATTAAACATAGAGAATAAAATCTCAACTAATTACATTATTTCGTAGAATACGATCATACTTGTATTATATTAAAATGTGCCAAGTATATCAAAACATGCCAAAACAGTTTCATAAACCAATAGAGATCGGCTGTGCCAAAATAATCTTGAAACAATTTCAAGATTATACTTACACAAGCATTCAGTACACACATACTTTTACCATAGAAAAGAATTGCACAACATAAGATTTTTGCGCACATTGGCAAAAGATGAGAGAGAACGTTGATTGTGGTTAATATCGCGTTTTGTTATATTTTATCATCCATAATACATCTGTCTAACAAGTTACAAGTGAATGTAAGCGAGCTTTCATCGCATATGAGTAAGGAACATCAACTCAATACCCATTTGACTTCTGAATAGGGTAGACACCCACCGTAAACAAATGTATTTTCACAATATTTTAAGTGAAAAGTAAGGAATAATTTTCAACCTTGTTAAGTAATCATGAAATTGACTTATTATCGTCAAATTCTACATTGCTATAATGGCTGCTTTATTTTTGGAGGATAATAAATTACAGGGCTGTCGACAAACATCAATCAGATACAATCGAAATAATTTGGAATGAAAAACATTGGCATAAAAACAGTCGAAAAACTGCTCCAAGTACACAAAAATAATTCTTTTTTAAATGATTAACTTTATCCTATTTTATCGCAATTAAAACCAAAATTGGAACTTCGAAGTAAATATTCAATTTATTGCAACATGTTTCGAATATCTTTATCAAAATATCCTTTATCAATTGCTAAAATTTGCAGTGTTTTGGTCCCTACTAAGTTAAGATGAGCCACACACACACACACATACACACACACACATTTATCTATCTATCTATCTATCTATCTCTATCTCTCTCTATATATATATATGTATATACACATCTCTCTCTCTCTCTCTCTTTCTTTCTCTCTCTCTCTCTCTCTCTCTCTCTCTCTCTCTCTCTCTCTATATATATATATATATATATATATATATATATATATATATATATATATATATATAACTTCACTTTTTTTTACTTTAATCATTTTATTTATTGCGTCTGCCTAGCCTCGGACGGATTCCATGTTGCAACTACACGACGATTTACTGTTCTCCACGGATCCCTGTTTATTGCCTGGTTCCTGGCTTGGTATGTTAATTAATATGACCCAGGTCTTTGGGTAATTATGTACAGACAGCGTTGTCTTCGTCGACCTTTGGGGCATTTCGATCCGGGAATATTCAGTTCCAGGTCAAAGACATCCTTTGCATACTGGATAACCAGGCTAATTGCGACCAGAGAACCAACCAACCAAAACGGTATGATCAAAACAACAAATAGTTGTCAGAATTATTTGTTGAATAATGACGACGCTTCACTTTGGAAAAATGTTTATTTGCAGAGTTTCAACTTTATCCTCACGACTCAGGGGCTGAATTAACCATTGATGGAGTCTAATGCATAATACCTGTGGGGGACCCATCTATTTTTCTATTTAGCTATTAAATTCAAAACAAACCAATACAAAAATTAAGTATTCCTAAAACTTTCATGTTTAATTCAATGCAAAGCCCTTTTATTCAATAATCTATCTGTATGTAACGTTGAATATCCTCAAACAAATTAAACCATATCTATTATGGAAGGAATCTATCGAATAAGAACTTTCCTTACGCTTTCAGATGGAGGATTTAGTAATATTGTCAGCAAAATCCAAATTTCGTAATAAATCTGACTCAATACTAAACTGGAAATATGCATCTGGTTAGGTAATTTGGGAAAAATGACGAATCATATAATTTGAATTCATAAAAAGTGATATATTTGTTTCTTTAAATAATCATGAGTGGGATGGGGAGCATATTGGTCATCACAAATTTTCTCAGATTTGGAATGATTGTGGAGACAGTTACCTTAATTAATTATTCCATCTTAATTTTTGCACGATACTTACTTTTTAGCACACTTATGCTGAAGATATTCATCTTTTACGAATCCAGATCAAAAGCCATCACTCAAAATGCAAGCAGTTTAGTACAGACTACTACAAATTTCAATGTTGCTCGGTCAAAAGGCATCAGTCAAGATTGCCTGTTGCGCGAATATCTCACCAGAATTTGTACTGATTAAGTTATTCATTTTAGTATTTCTTTTGTAAATCTAAATGAATAAAGGTTCTATTGTGTTTTTTTAAAATTTCAAACCATATGTCATTGGAGAAAGGGTAAAATATTTTTTCTCTATGGACTGACGCTTTTTGATATTACCTCTTTTACTGATATCCAAAACTCAGTTAAATATATGGAATCATCAAAATACCCGGCGGTGCCCCCAGGGAGCTAAGTGTGACGCCCTAAGCAGCCACGACACACTCACTTTTGAAATCACAGAGGTGGTCACTTTAGGTTGGGTCATTTTTAGTGCATTATTTCGGAATGATTTTGTTTTGTTGTGGTTGTTCTTTCTTTGTCTCGGTGTTTGTCTCTTTTTTTCATATTTGGTTATGAAGACATGCCTTTGTGGTCGTGTTATTCGGTGCAAAGAGCCAAGCACTTAAAGGATATCTTCACCCCCCACACGTTCCCATCCCCACAACCCACAAATGATGCCCCCACCCCACATTCCCCACCTTTAGTTTTAATATGTTTACCTGGGATTCAACAACAGATGTCCACTCACCCCAAGTGGTCAGGCCGTTGTCTACGATCTTTTCTTTATGGGGAAAAGAAATCTCTGTACATTTATCATTTTAGAAGATCTTTATTTCTTACAGACAGAAATCAATTTTCGAATACACAATATGCACATGCATTCATATGTATATATGTGTGTGTATAACACACACACATATACGTGTACGTATAAAACACACACACACACACACATATATATATGTATATATGTATACATGCATATATATTTGTGTGTGTGCATTAACTATTGGTAATGAGAGAAACTCAGGAGTAAAAGTATATAGAGACTTTATTTGTTAATTAATTTATAGACAAATTAATTAATTAGTATGTTATACATGTTCCACCTCGGTTTCCACAGAATACAAATCTAATGTCAAATGTTTTGGTTTGCGAGCAGGAATGGAAATAAAAATGAAGATTAATGGGAAGCCATAGTAGTGAGTCTGGGCTATTTTCGTATACGAAAGAATATATATATATATATATATATATATATATATATATATATATATATATATATATATATACATACATACATACATACATATAGATATAGATATATAAATATAAATATAAATAACATAACAGCTGGGATACCCGGTGTTGTCCTGAAATAACCTTTAAATACAACCACATAGGAAAGCAAATTATATTTTATTGGGATTTAGTTAAACTCCTAACCAGGGAAGGTGGGGGTGCTCCTGCCCACCCTCCCGGTTAGGAGTGTTACATTATAGTTACATTGTAAACTTAGAAGCCCTTAAAACGTTCTCAAAAATTGCTCCACAACTGACAAATTTTCGGGAAGTTTTGAGGCCTAATAGATTGACAGCACTTATAATTAAATTGACCTGTAGTGACTTGGGGAGCATGTCTAACTATCCTAACTTCGCCCTGGTACCAAGTTACCCTTGTACATATATTTTCAATCCGTAGAGTGCTGCTGTCTCTCTGAGATTTGAAAATGCCAAAATTTACCTAATTCTAGATTGACCTTCAGGAGTCATCAGAGGTCTGCGCCATTTAATCTATGTTAGTCATGGAGTCGAATTACCTTTGTACACACATTTTCATCCCGTAGGGTGCAGCTGTTTAGGAGTCTATGAAACGTAAACTTAATTAGAAACAAACTTACAAAGTTACAAAGAAACAAACATTCGTCGTCTTTACAATATATATATATATATATATATATATATATATATATATATATATATATATATATATATATGATTTAAAAACATAAAAAATGACAGGATTACTTACGTACGGGTAAATTGGGTAAATTATATAAATTATTATTTCAGTATTTCTTTAGAGAAAAATAAAAAACGCATGCTACAAACGGAATTTATTTTTCTGTTGATTTTCCACAACTCATTATATTTTCAGTTTTTTAATAATTTTAAAACAATAAGGAAACAGAAATGTGCAAAAACGAACTTCCTCTTTAATAAGAGAAAGACATCAGTTTTATTCATGAAAGATAAGAGATGTCTGTGCTTGTTTTCTGTCAAGTACAAAGACATCAGTATTAGAAGTAGTAGATGTATTAGTAATGTCAACGCGGACATACAGGCACATAGCAGCTTGCCTTGGCGTACGCGAACACACACTGACACAAACAGAAGGTTTGCTTTACCTTTTGCTCTTTTTGTTTGCTAAAGCGTGACAGAAACAAACCAACAAACAAAAATGACATTGGCTTCTATGTAATAGAATTATCCATACATCTTCATCAATGTAATCACAGACAATATTTTCCACGAATTTTTAGAACTCAGTGTGTGCAAAAATCTCGTGTCGTCTAAATTGTTTTCTGCAATAAAAGTATGAGTGCACTGAATGCTTGCGCAAATTAAAACTTGAAACTGTATCAAGATAATTTTGGCACAGTCCATCTCTCATAGCTAATAAAACTGTATTGGCACGTTTTGATATAGTACACGCATGATTGCATTAGTTGAGATTTTATTCTATATTTTCAATTACGTTGTTCAGTTTTTGATCCATAAAATAAAACATTAATGAGTATTTCTTATTTTTATGTAATGCAAGCTGAAAAAATTAATAACAATATCACTCATCCGTTCACAGATTATTTATTGAAGTTGCTGGAAAATGTTGAATCTGAACTCACTCATCGCTAGATTATTTTAGATAATTAACTAACCTTTTGTGCGCACACTAATTTCCTTTGTGCGCTGGTAGGAAAACGTGTGTGTGAGAGCACACGTGCACAGCTTAGAGGGAACTATGTTCACAGAATATACGTCAGTGCAGCAGAATCTGGTTGATGGGGCTGCCCAGGGGCCAACGATTACGGACCCAATAACCAGCTAGCCCGATCAACCAAATAACTCAATTTTTTTGTCTATACAGAAAACTCGGCATTTTCTTGAATTCAAGAAAACAACCAGCCTCCCTGCAAAACTTGAGTCCCTTTTATAGCGACTTTTTATTTCTTTTTAGAATTTCACATTTAAATTGAGTCAGGAGCTAAAACTATTTTGGAGATTATTGTTTTGAGAACTAAAAAATACATACCAGATTTATGTATTATCATTTATTTAAAAAAAAATGTCAATTTGATCGTACTGCGGCTTGGTCCAATTAAACAGCAGATTGGTCCTAATGAACGAATCAAATTAGTGATGATTTGATATGTTTGGATTGGTTCTAACAACATTGGTCCAATTGGGACCGTATTTTTTCAAGGTTATCGAGTGAGTCCTTTTCGAAAATACCCGATTTTAGTCCTTATTTCATGAAGTTTCGGTCCAAGATATGCTCCGTTATTTGTATGGCATTGATGACCCAAGTCACCTCAACTAAAGTCATAGATAGAGAAACCATTTTGTCTTTTGTTCCAAAAGGGAAATCATCTCAGACAGTCTGTACCCGGAACCAACATTTTGTACTTAATTTTGGCAACTATTAATTACTTCCCTTTCCTATAAAAATACACACATTTGAATTGAATCAACAAATTTTCACTTGGCGTATTCTTTTTTTTATTCCAATGCAAATATTACCAAAAACCTAGAAGAGAATATTTTGCTGATTTTACGAAGATTATTATCAAGAAGCAGAAAAAATAAATAATTCCTGTTAACAAGAAATACAGCTGAGGAGAGACACGTCTTCTTGGGTGGCAGGATTTAATTGACTCACAAGCTTCAACATGAATCCAGGGGTGGGAAGAGGAGGGTAATGAGGGTAGTTGGCATTGTTTTTACGACAAAGAAATCTTTGTGGGCTTAAAGACCGTGGCTCATCGGTTAACAATAGAATGTGAATGACGGATTAAGTGTGAGGGTGAGTGTATGAGACTAATAGATAAATAGATAGATAGATAGATAGATAAGAGAAAGAGAGAGAGAGAGAGAGATGCAAGAGCGAAGTGGGAGAGAGTCTCGCCACCATCACTGTGCAAATCAAATGGCGTTCCAACAGCTAAAAATAATTCCCTACAAGAGTTACATCTGATGGCGTCAAGGAAAAATAGGCACAAATAGTCGAAATATTAGGTGTCAATTTTTTTTATTCAATGAAATTTTTGTTAATTTCTATCGAGCAATGGGTTGCAAAGCGACCTATTTGACCATTGCAAATGTTCAATCCTCACTGGGCTAGAATGCAACCGTTATACATACGATTCGTAGGGAAGGCCGAATCACAATTTAATATTACCTTCAACAATTATTGACATAGAATAAGAAAATTAGACCACAATAAGCTACCTCCGGTCAGATAACCCTTTCGCTTAGCCGGCCACGATTTCAATACAGATGATTAATCTATCATCGTAGAGAAAAATGAAGAAGTACATACCCAACAAAAACACTGCAATACTAGGGACCCGTGAAAACGGATGGGAGCTTCGCGTTGAGACCACATATCCGAAAGGGTTCAACTGTAAATCAAACCAACTGATCAATACCTTGCTCCAAACTGTTATTCGAAAAATAATACATAAAATATCCAGTTAATACACACACACGCACACATACACACACACACACACACACTCACTCACGATGTTTTCGTGAATATACTTGAATTTACTGATTTTATAACTATACTAGAATACAATGTATATATATATATATATATATATATATATATATATATATATATATATATATATATTGCATTCGAGTATAATTATAAAATGAATGATTCGCCTGATGAGGTCCTAAGAGGGCAGAAACATGAGGTAGTTTGTGTAGCGAATCCACATTCTACTATATATATATATATATATATATATATATATATATATATATATATATATATATATATATAATCATTCCCCAACACTCCACCACTTCACTGAAACTTTGAGCCTTGATCGTATTAAGATAAATCAATTGCATTGACGCCTAGCTATTGCCGATTGAATTTCAGAATATAAACCCAAGTGAACTTCAATCCAATACTACTGCTGCTACTACTACTACTACTACTACTACTAATAATAATGATAATAATAATAATAATAAGAAGAAGAAGAAGAAGAAGAAGAAGAAGACTACAAATTTCAAAATGATAGATAATCAATCGGTCTAATATAATGATAAAGACCTCAAAGCATTGTATACAACCACTTAGCTCGAGTCATGGATGTCTTGTCAACTGCAATAACTTTACAAATGTCATTATGCCATTGATAAAAGAAATATCAAGACATTGATTCAATCAGAAACGGTCTTGGAACAATATCAACACATGCTATTCCTCACACACACACACTCATACACACACGCAAGCGCGTGCGTGCACACATACAGATGCACTCTCACACCCCACATACAAGCACGCACACGAGAGCACACTCACACACATACTCACACATGCACACACACACACGTGCGTACACATACTTGCACTCGCACATTCACATATACTTTTTCACTTGATATGAAATTGATAAAAAGCAACGTGAACATCTATACCCTATGACAAAGAATGGTTTTATCCGCCAATTTTTCGCTGACAAACAAGGGAAATAAATAATGGGTATAATAACACCCACACACCAGAAGGCGAAGAAGGCTTATCACCGAAAATATGGACTACAAACGAACCATGCAAATAATAAAATGAAAGAATAAAATTAATGAATTATTTCACAGATATACTCCTGCTTGATTTTAAATCTTAGTTATGGCCAGGCTTGATGTTGCTTAACTTCAGGGATCGTGCGAGATCCAGACGCGTTAAGAGGGATTAAGTCGAACTTGGGCACAACTCTATCTCCATATTAAGCACCCAAGCATAAAAGTCAAAGGCCGTTCACCCATGGCCAATCTTTGTCGACGGAAAGATTCAGATTTACTCAGGTCCGCAAAGTCTGCTACATGACCACAAGTGCAAGACACCCAGTGAGGATGGAACGCATTTGAGTAAAAATGGTCTCGATAAGTAATCAGATCCTAGATGCATGATATTTCAAAATCAAGTGTAAAAAGGAAGCAATCACTGCCAAAAACTGAGCAACCGTATCGTCAAGATTTAAAGTCATGCAAAAGAAATTTATCGGAGTATAAATATTAGACCCGTCAAAATAAGGCCCCCAAAATGTCAAAAAACGTTTTTTTTTTTTTTTTCAAAGAGACATGTTTTAGAAGAGGTCTAGTGGAATACTGAGGCTAAGTCTGTCGACAAAACGATATGACCAGGAGTGCTGGAACGCACAAACACATAAGCAAAGTAACACATTGGTGGCAATTGTGGTTTGATAATTTTCAGTTGCATTAAAATTCAAGCATACTTCCAAAAAAGTATTTTTTAGATAATAAATGTAAACGAAGTTCAAATTGTTTGAACATGTATTTTAGATAAAAACTAGAAAAAAAAGCAGAAACAAAATACAATTAAATTCTTTTTAATTAGATTGTATTTTTTATATTCCATCTTCTATATTGTAATAAGCAACGTGTCTGTCTTGCACGAATTCCATCTGCTCGCCCGTTTATCACCCTTTAAAAATGAAAAAAAAATATGTTGAAAGGGATTAGAGTGAGGAAATAAACTAGAAATGGAATTGCAATCCAAGGGCGGGGAGAGGGTGAAACATTAAGATATTCGTCTTCGGAGAACGACTGAACTCAGCCGTCGAGAAAAAGAAAAGACGAGAAAGTAAAAAGTAAAAGTGGAATTGAATTTTAAATAACAATTGAATTTGGGAGATATTTCAATTAAAACTTTAACAAAAATGTTTATTCCCTTCCATTTTAAAATTTGAATTTAATCTAAAATTCGTACCATTTCCTTGATTGATGCATATTTTTTAACGAGAACTTGTTTGATAAAAACACCGTCTAGGCCAAAGGGAAGTAACTCTGACTTCCCTGCCTCGTGTTTTTGTCGTGGATTTCCTTCCATATGTTGACTCTGTCAAATATCTCCCTTTTTTAAATAGAAAAAAAATCTCATCGTATTTTGAATCAATTTTCATTTTTTCTTAATCACCACATATTATCCTAGAAGAAAAATAAAATGGTGGATGAAGTTACAAAAAAGGCTTTAGCTCAAATCCCGGTCTTAAAAACTAAAGCAGGTCCTCGTGATGGCGAATTGTGGGTTCAGCGACTCAAAGAAGAATATATGTCTTTAATTAAGGTGAGTCAGACCAATCCAGATTTTCGTTTTTTTTTATGATTTTATCAACATGTATCTATAATGTCAAACTGGACCCTCACTTTCAGTCCGTCATATGAAACTGCGGATATGAAGCAGATTACTTTTACCATCATGATCCTACTCCTCTTGTGAAGTGGTAACTATTTGTGAAATATCATTGAATGATCGTTGAGATGAATTTATTATTTATCAGTAATGATTTTTTTAGTAAATAATGATAAATTAAGGTCTACAAATGTTTTTTATACAAGAATGTGAAAATGGCATTTTTTTTGCATGATCGCTTACTCCTTTTTCAAGGCTGGCACCCCCTTCTGAGATTTCAAAATCTTTCTCACGATCGCCTACCCACCTCAATCTTGGGGATAAATGATCAAATTGAAAAAAGTAAAAATTGACAAATTAATAGTCAGAAGTGTGTTTAGGGAAGTGTGGTCACTGGTTTCGATTCTCTTAATTGAAATTTTCATCGTTCGATGTTTAAAACGGCGCAGAAGAAATAAGATAAGTAAAACAGAAGTAAATACATCAATTATATTGTTATTGCTTTGAATTAAATTGTTAAATTATATTTATATTCGTGTGTTCTTTTTTAACATCGAGAGAGTGGGGGGGTGGATCTTTACAATGTAGACTACCCTCGTTACATTGTGCCAAAAGTGTAACAAAATGTCAAAATTAAAAATGTGTATCAAGATGTGGTAATTGTTTGGAAAAGGTTCGCTAAAAGGGAGGTAAATAGTATAGACACAATCAATTTCTGACGCTAACTGATTACGTCACGGTCGAGCAAATTTCTGAATTTTGTTTTTTTTTTTAATATAAAGTAGGAACGAAAAGCCTACTTTGCGAAGATAGTTAAAAACATCAGTTATAAAACTAAAGAAAAGTCTCTTTGTTGCCCTCTTCTCGCACCTACCCCCAGTTGCCTTTACGCACCATTTAGGGTGCTTACTCCCCACGTTAGGAAACCTCTGGCTTAAATAAAAGTTAAGAATCTGGATTTTTAAAAATTTAAATATCGTTAACATAAATGTAAATTACCACTTGATGTTTGTTAGTAAATAATAATAAATTACATTCCATGAGTCTGGTTGTTATAGACGGTAAGGTTTTGTGTACAACGACATATTGTCAAGTTTTTTGTCATTTAATTATAGTAATTAATTCTTTCTTTCGTACCGAATGCTCTACATACGATTTTGGGCTGAACCTTTTTATTTGTGCATTCTCTTGGAATATAAAAGATACTTTCTCTTTCGTTTTATTCCCACACCCAAGATGAGGAAATCGAAATGTTTATTTATATAAATCTGATAAATCTTTGTGTAGGCTGACTGATCTTTAAAAAACTTGACCATTACACATTTTTCTCAAAGAGTCAAAATCTAGAGTGTCTGTTTTTCTTTTTTGTGGTTTCGTCACAAGTACTTTCCCAGCAGATCTCTGACCCCGAAGAAACCAGAAACTAAACCGTGGGACGTTATCTCTAACTCGTTCTGTCTCTCTGGACTACCATTCTGAGCGGGGGGAGGGGGGTCACATTTTTTTAAAAAAGTTTTTCATTCTATCTGTAATCGATGGATGTGGTAAATTTTTGCTCATAAGATTAATTTATAATTACTTTAGATTTTCGATTTTTTAAAATTTTCTTTACTTAGATAAATAATTTTTTGAATTGTGCTTTACCCGAGCAAGGAGTCCAAACACCCTGGATCGGCTCATGTGACCATTTGAAAATATATGGTGAGTAGGGAACAATTTGGAATTTTGATCTGAAGGGGCAGAAAGCATTCCATGGCTCAAAACTCAATTGTGTTCAGGCTCAACTGATTGATTCCTAATTACGCAATTTTTTTTAATTACTAATTTTACAGATTCCATAATCAATACTCAACTCAAAGCTAGTTAGGTTTTTGAGGGTTAAAAAGAGATGAGGTTAGCATAGGAGATATTGTTCATCTTGCTACATATAAATCTCCATAATAGCATAAAGTCTGAAGTTGAATTCGTTTTTTACTGTAACAACAATAATAGCAAAATGAGTGATGCAAATTGATATATAAAATACACTTTCTCCAATTATGATTTGTGCTCACGGCCAACTGATTGCCTGGAGGCTGTATGTATAAGTCATAGGTATGAATAAGATGTAATTGTAGTGCCCTCTATACTTTTACTTGGGAATTAAATATGAAATCTTACATTTAGCTACATATCAAAATCGTCACTTCCTATGATGACCCTTATAAAAGCCCTGGACACACATGGTCAAATGCTCATTGACACCGGCACTCCTAGCTGGTTACGCTTCTGGCCCTGGCATTTGTTGCTGGCCACTCTTTCTCTCTTCTTTCTTCTCCCTAAGATCGGTATCGTTTCGCTGATCCAATCTTAACCATTTTCTACCATGACCTATCCCTGTACTAACTTTGCCCATTTCACTTCACCACAGCTATGCAGTTATGCCACCGTGTCCTCACCACGGGCTCTAAACACGTGTACACCTCTCACTCTCATGAACAAAATGGCAATGCTTTTACTATCCGATAGTTCCAATGATCCCTCCTTATTCTTTTTACTTCGGGAAACATGCATGGATAAAACTCTGTGTTCTCTGTCTTTCTGGGTCTGTCTAAGTGACTATCAGTGTCAGAGAATAGTTACACACACAATTTGGCAGTTTGATTCACACACTGAACCCGGACTCCATATTCATTCCTTGGTACGATCCAAGCCATATGGATATCCAAGCAGTTCAGATGTTTCCGCCCAACTCCGATGCCAGTATTATCTATGACAACAAAACTCCCACCTTTCGCTATCTCTTCTCATCTCTTTATGCGATCAATCGTATTTATGTTATCATTATATGTTCATTTTCACTCGTCATTTGTCATTAATTTTTCTTGTATTAAATGTATGTCTTATTTGTCCATCCAAATACTTGTATGTGTTCCTTTTACTTTGTTTTCATCCCCACATCTACATTCATACTTCTCTTCATACGTTTCCTTTCCTCCTTCCACATTTCCAGTGACATCACTGCTAACACCAAACCACAAAGAGACAAAATCCTTTGTCTCCAACATTCTTCACGTCATCCATTCCTCTGCCAGAACTACTAGAACTATCTAGACCCATACTATCTATAAATCATTCCCATTCTAACCTAAAGAAGATCCTTACCAACAAAATTATCAGATAGATATCCATAGACTTATTTCATTCAAATAATTAGGTCCATTTATACAAAAAATATATTTTTTCATGATTTTTTAATTCATTAATTTTACAATACAAAATTGTTGTAATCATCTTCTGCTGGAGTTTGACCCTGCAGCTGCCAGTCTTGTTGAATCGTTTTTTTTTTCTTCTTTAGTAAAGGGGATGTATCAAATTATTTGAGTTGACGAGGAGGGCACAGAGTACAAAGGGTTGAGAACCACTGCTTTGGGACATGTATCATATACATTTACAATGGACACACTATACAAATGACCCCCTCCCTTCCCCCAAAAAAAGAGAAAATAAAAGGTGATTTTATTTTTAAAAGATTAAAATGCTTTTTTTTGTGTATTTATTTGTTAGATAAAAATGCCTCTGAGGTATCTCCATTAAGGATTTATATTGGAAATATGTATTCAACATTCTGATATAGATTATTGCCAGTTACAAAAAATTACAAGTTTATCAGTATAAAGAAACATTCATCAGGCACATTTTTTCTTGAATTCTTTTATATATTTCAACTGGAAACTCCAAAAGTTGCCCTTTTCATTTTTTTCTATCCTCTATAATCTAAGTTATTCTTGAAAGTATTTATATTTGTACAATTTTTCACAGAAGATGGTAAACTATTTCATTATTTGAAAATTCTTTGGGGGAAGAAATCAATTTGTTTTCGCAATAGACCTACCTAGAAAATTTCCCATCTTATCTTTCTTATTAAACATTAGAATTCAGTAATCTTTTTTTCATCTAGGTCTGTTGCCATATTGTTTTAATTTATTCAAAACAGAAAATATGAAGAATTGTAGAAAATCGATAAAAAAATAAATTTTGTTCAAGGTACATGTTTTTAGTTTGCTCTTGATAAATTATTACTAAAATATGTATAATTCATACATGGGTAAGTAATACTCTCATTTTTAGTAGGCACTATGTTTGTATAAATATATGTATGTATCATTTTTTTCTCAGAAACAATTACAATCAATTTCTGATTCCTGCTTTACATAGATTGCTTTCCTCTATGGTTTGGATTGGCATCTGAAAAAAGTTACTTTCGGTCTGTAGGACACGGGGTAAATTTTCAAGACTTATATTGAGAAAAAATTGTGTCTAGGTTAGGTACTTTAATATGAGAGTAGGAAAACAAAGAAGCTGTTGCTGCTTGCAAAATGAAGTGGAAGGGTGAGGAGGATGTTGGACTTAGAAAGTTGCTGGGTCTATGAGTGCCAAATTCACTTTTTTTCAGACCAAACTAAAAAAAAAAGTTGAAAGCTGCTTATGAAGACAAGGTATTTTTTTTTGTTTTCATGTTATCTAATGAAAAAGTTTTAATACAAACATTTCTGCCCAGATCTGAGAGAATTCATATCTTTCAAGATTATCGAGTTTTCTTCTTTTTTTCTTCTTTCAAGTATGTTCAGAATAACAAAGATGCAGACAATGATTGGTTCCGCCTCGAGTCCAACAAAGAAGGGACAAGATGGTTTGGAAAATGTTGGTACATTCATGAATTGCTCAAGTATGAATTTGATGTTGAGTTTGATGTAAGTACACTTGGTAATTTACAAAGTTTTAGCTTAGTATGGCACAAGGCTACAGAATGGGGGAAATTTGGGTAGGAAGAGTGTGTTGCGCTAATTAGAAACTGTCAACATAGTCAGCCAGACCAGTTTGGAGATTGAAGAATTCTATGTATGTACCATGCATACAGTTCGTACCAATGGAGCTAGATGGCTGAAAATTTGAATATTTATTCCTTATCATATCTAGAAAAAAATTTTCTTTGATGATTCTCCCTCCACATAGGTTTTTAGTGGGGTTTCAATTTGCCATGTAAGTTTATGTTAAATTGATCCCATTCATGCTTGTTTTTTGAAAAATCAGACTATTTTATTGATCACTCTCCAACAAAAGGCGAAAGAAGTAATTTATTTATTGATCACCCCTGATCCCAATTTTTGAATTGATCACCCTCAACACAGCATGTTGCTAAAAGACATTGGTCATGTGATGGTTTCTATTGAGTGACTGACCACACCTGTTTCCCAAATGGAGTAGGTTTGGCTTTTATTTGTGTTCAAACTCTGGCCACAGATGCTGGTGCGAAATGAGTTATTCCTTCAGCCATAAAGTAAGTCCTTGATGTAAAGCTATGGCAGTGGTGATCAAAGTATGGTCAGCAAAACCCATCTAAGGGATCTGCGAAAGGAAAATCATTCAGAAAAAATCAATATGAGAATCCTTCAAAGGTCAACACGTACTTTGAAAGCATTAAGGGGTCCACAGAGAAAAACGTTTGAGAACCACTGAACTACAGGATACCAGAAGTCATGCTCTTCAGGTAATTATTTAATGAAAGTAACTCTGATTAATGAATTGAAAAATTATTGATATTGTATGTATGTTGAGACATAGCTACAAACTTCAAGTGCAAGAAATGAAAGGACCAAGGGGATACTATAGGAATGCCAGAGTGACCATTCTGTGAAATAGGCTTGGCCCTGCAATTTTCATATCAGAAAATATAAATTCCTTCAAGGGTAACTTTGAGGAAGATATTGGTCACAAAAGAATTGATTATCGTTTCTTGTACTAAAAATGATTTTTACACTCAACTGAATTTAAAAAAAGAAAAAAAATGGCCATCACAGTCAATAATTGAACAACTGTTGATTCAAATTTTGAGGAAAAAAATTCAATCAAAGAATAAATATGGTGAGAATAAATTCTGTTTATGACATCACTAGATGAATTTAGACATTATTAATAAACCCATTAAAATAAGGCCCCCAAAAGGTCAAAAGAGCTTTTTTTCCAAAAATAAAAATAATATTTTTAGAGGGAGGGTCTAGTGGAGTACTAGTTTGTAGATAAAACAGTATGGCCTGGAGCATTGGAACACACAAACATGCACATATAAAAATGGAGAGAACCCTTTACCATCTTTGATGACTATGGTTGTTCAACCCTTCGCCATCTTTGATAACTATGATGGTTCAATTATCTGAATCCCTCAGATGGTCATGAATACTCTTTTTTACTGATGTACCTACTTGGTCATGATTGTAGTAGGTAGTTGTGTGCATTAGTACAAGAACATTTTGTTAAAATGTTGTAAATAAACATAAGAACTAACTGGTTGAATAGTTAACGGCACAGAGAATGGAGTAATAAACAAAATTGGTGCAACTGTTGTAGCAGAAGTAGTAGTTGTAGCTATATTATAAGAAGCCCATGACTGAACGTACGCACACATACCACAGAACAGCATTTGTGTTTATGCGTTCCTAATGTACCCTTCTGTTTCTGTTTACTGACACTGATATCTCACAAATTAAATTGAGGATTTTCTAATAGCAAAAATTATTACGATATTGAATTTACAATAAATGGATCAATGCAATTCATTTTGCTATCAAATGAGAATTTTTTTGTTTTGTTAACATTCACTTAGCCTAGGCAAGGCCTTTCAGCCACTTTTTGTATCAAAGGATTTGTAAGAAGGGAGTTGTTTATGCAACAGAATTACCAACATTGGGCAAGGTTGCTCATTCTGGATTTATGAATGTCGAGATCGTACTCACTGGAAAAACATTCAGAAGGGAGATTATTCCACACATATGTTTTTGAGAATAAGCTATTTTGCAGCAAGTTCTTGATATATCTAAAAGGATTGAAGAGTGACGTATCCTTCAGTTCAGAATTCTAGTTTGAAAACTGCTTTAACTCCTCATGCCATTACATATGACTTGCATGCCATCAAATATTGCATTTTCATATTTATTATTCCTTTGATATTTGAATGTAAGTGCCATTGATGTCGCTGGTAATGGCTCAGACTATGGAATCGGTAATCTGATTTCAAACTTCGATCAGGGCTGTTTATTCACTAATGATCTGGGGAAAGGCATGAATCAACCTTCCCCCCTGCAATGAGTAAAATAATAGGTTTAATTGGGCTCTCTAGGGGATATTTTCTGTAGAGGCAGAACTGAGGTCATTCCAATATTTGAGTATAAATATGCTTTCTATTTATAGATTCATCCTTTTAATTTATATATTATATATATTTATATTTATATATTACTGACATAATAGTTATTATGAATCTAAATGCTCAAATAAGAACTGAATCTCCTCTTCCCCCTAACTAAAAACATAATTGTAAAATGTTTTTGAGAAATAAAATCATTGCTTCTTGACCTTTTTCTGTTCGAGGCAATCAAAGGTGTAAATGTTGTCAAGTATTGTCTTCTTCATTATTCGTTACTTTTCATTGAATTCTGGATTATTTTATCTTATTTTTGCTGGTGGGAGAATTCTTTCTTTTATTTCTATTTCTAGATTCCTGTAACTTTTCCAACAACGTCTCCTGAAATCGCTCTGCCAGAACTTGATGGGAAAACGGCTAAAATGTACAGGTGAGTCACATAAGGGATGAAGACAGGGTGCTGCTGGGGATTCAAGTAAAAGGTTGAGAGAGGGTGTGGTGCTGGGGTTAAAGTGATGGGTGGTAAGAAAGTGAGCAGCGGATGGGGTTAGGTTAAAATGAATTGCACTCAAATGGCCGAGGTAATTCATTATTCTTTGACTGTTTCTTCAGACATTTTGTCACTATACATACATTTATTATCAGTGTGTGTTTGTTTTTTTGTTTTCTTATATCAAAATAACTTTTTATCAGAACAATTTTTTAAATTTGTAAATTAAATGAATTGAAGATTTAAAATAATTTCTTTTCAAATCTTTAATTCAAATGAATTATGAATTTAAAAGGTTGTTTTGATGAAATCGTTTCAATGGAGCATCGTTCGATGAAGTCATTCAATAAATAGTTGAGTCTCAACGTATCTGCCTTGTGGACCCCAACACACATTTGATGGTAAAGTTTAAGAGACAAAGGAGTATGACAGCCAGTGACAAAGTCTTGGTTTCTGTTGCATGTGTCAATTTAGGGATCCTTGCAAATGTCGAGTCTAGGTGGGACTAGAACTTGACTTATATATATTTTTTTTATTACCATCCCTATAGCAGAATGCAAGTCTACTGAAGGGATATCCCCACCCTAATCATATGGATTGGAGTGTACTCAATTAGCTGCAGACTACGAAAGGAAATTTGTCTAAATAAAGAGTTATCAACACTCTTCGCTTTCACCCAGGAACCTCTGCATGTAAGGCAGACATGCTAACCATTACCCACATTTAATAAGATTCTTTCAATTTTCTGTGGACACTATTTTTTCTCTATTAATCTTCTTTCTTCTTTTTTTTTCTCTCCACAGAGGAGGTAAAATTTGTTTAACAGACCATTTCAAGCCTCTTTGGGCAAGAAATGTCCCCAAATTTGGCATTGCTCATGCAATGGCTCTTGGCGTAAGTAATTTTCTCCTAATTACATTATCATTATTAATTATTGTATACCATGTTGACAACAAAAATGATTTTTTTTGTTTTTCTTGTGTTGTATCTGCTGGTTTTGGTCGATTCATTATAATCCTGACTGACCAATTCCTGGACAAGCATCCCCCCATTATAACCAAACTGCGATAACTGTTGGGTAGGTAGGGGTGATGTTCAGGGGTGGGAGATAGGTGAAAGACAGCAAACATTGTATATTGAATGAAAATCAAGTGAGGTTTGAATAAATAAACCAAGGCATTCTTTAATGTTTTGGTTATTTCTATTAAATAATATCACCGAAATAACTACAATATATCACAAAGTAAACCGAATTTCAATACCTAAAAACAAAACATTTACATATCAACATCTTTGACTTGAGCCTTTGAACCCCCAACTCCTGCACCCTCAGATGTCCCATACTTTTACAGTTGATTTGTTGGCATAAGTCAAATATATTTCTTTGTGGTAGTTGAGGTGGGACTGGTGTAAATTCTATCTTCGAATGGGCTTGAGATGAAGTAAAATAGTGCTAAGCCCAAAATATTGGGTTTATAGGTTTGAAGGGAAATTCTGTCTTTATTTGTGTGTTTTTTTTTTCTTAGCTGAGTGAGTAATGACATGAGTAAAAATGATGATCTACACCAATCCTTAAAATTTGTGCACTGAATCATCAGTGCATCCTTGATCTATTGGTCATCAGTCTGCTAAGGACTATATTAAACATTCAAGCTGTGGCAATTCCACTCGACTAGAAACCATCAACCAAAACTGTCACCAAAGTTTTCTTCCAGTTTGGCTGGCTAGTTGTGTATGTATGTATGCACCAATGGAGCTAGAAGGCTGAAAATTTGAACAATTACTCCTTATTACCTCTAGAAAAGAACTTTTTAAACTTTTTCAAAATTTCTCCCCGTATTACTTATTTAAAATGCTGGTTCAGTTTGCAATGTAAGTTTAGGCTAGATTGGTTTGTCTGCTTGTTTTTGAAAAATCTCATACTGATCACCGCCCTACAAAAAATGAAAATAACTTACGCATAGATCATCTCCTTTTTCAAATTATTAATTGATCACCCCAACATGGTTTTCTGCCAAAAAATGTCGGTTACCTGACATTTTCTATTGAGTGACTAACCAGACCTTTTTAATTTATCAGTTTTTTTCAGCATGACTGAAAACAAATAAAAGCACATCGGTAATTATTAGTCAAGGAATGTTCAATAATTTTCCTTCTTTTTATTTTTTTTCAGCTCGGACCTTGGCTTGCTGTGGAAATTCCCGACTTAATACAAAAAGAAATCATTACGCATAAAACTGGAGATTAAATCTTTCCTTTTTGAGAATTTCTCAATCGTTCATTTGTACTGGAAGAACTGAATCAAAATGTTTTTCGATTCTTTTCTGATAATAAAATTTTATGTTTGGGCAATTGTCAGTTTTTTTTCTTTACCTGCAACTAACGTTGCCAGGTCTATGAGAGCCAAATTCATTTCCTTTCAGACCAAACAGAAAACTGTTGAAAGCTTGTAACTGCTTGCAAAGATGGGTTAGGTTATTCATTAAGAGAGTGGAAGCAGAAAGTAGCTGTCACTGCTTGTGAAATGGACAGGAGGAGGAGGAGGTTGAATATGGGCAGAAGGAAGTCTTCAGGTCTATGAGAGCCAAATTCACTTTCTTTCAGACCAAACTGGAAAAGGATGAAAGCTGCTTGTGGAGAAAATTTTCAATTAAAGTACCTAATTTATGTAAATAATGCTGCACAGAGTCGGCTCTTGTTTGTTTCTAATCACCCATGATTCATCTGTCTCTCTGTTGGAAGATAAATGATTTTCTGGTAAGGTGTGCCATAGGCTTAGGAATGACTGATTAAATTTTGATGCATATCCAGGAATTCTTTTTTAGCTATTTTGTAAGCACTGCAAGATAGGACAATTTTTTCAGATGTAAATATGTAGTGATGGCATCATCACGGTGGCATCATCATTCAAGTTTTTGTCACAGCATAGTTGGGGAACTCTAACCTGATTGGTCAGTTTTTATTCACATTGTTGTTGCCAGAAGTATACTCCCTCTGTGCTTTCTAGTTTCTCTTACAAACATATACTGCTTGTGATGATAAATAATAATTCAAGAAAAACTCATTGAATAGGTACTGCTTCTTCACCCTTACAGACTTTCCTTCAATGTTCCATTATTTTGACTTCATTATAGAGCAGGGGTTCTCAAACCAGGAATGCATGTATCTCTTAGCATACACAAGAGAAACTATCATTTCGAGGGAAATTATGAATTACTGTCACCCATGTGTGCTTTGTTTTATCTTGCAAATTAAGCAGAATTGGTGGTAAAATCAATATATTATGATGAAATGCTACCAGTATGGTTTGAACGAGAAATTAGTGATTTAAAAAAAAACAAAACGAATGGCTCTGATTAGTCATTTAATTGAAACCGTCATGTAATCAATGCATTTTAGCAGCATGGTGTGTTTGAAGCTACAACATTGAAAATTTGTACACCAATAGGCACCATCTGATTTTTTTTTTTTGTCTCTTTAGAAAAGTGCTTTTTGAGGTCTCCATGGTCATTTTGGACCAACTGTGTCCAAATTTTATGCTGATATTTTTTTTTGGGGGGGGGGGTGATTTTAGATAAAAGATCTTTTTCCAAGATAATGTTGGATTTCACATAAAATCAGTTCTATTACACCAGCGGGCTTATGCGAAGGACTGCTATTAAAAATATATAATTGTAATGTTTTGAAGTTTTATTTCTGACGAGATGATGTTTAGTAGTGTTGTGTTGTAGTTTTTAGAGAGCTTGGATGCATTCTCTCGTCCTCTGATTGTCCGTCTGCTTTAAAGCTTGATCTATACCTCCTGATAGTGTATCCTGTTAGTGATACGTGTCTCTAGTTTATAGGTTCATGAATTAAGTTAGGTAACTCTTATCAAGTAATAGTAGGAGTTGTTCCCCCTTAGTCCACGTTGTCTGGATCAGTGGTTACCAAATTTATTTTGTCGCGGAACCCTTATACAATTTTACAAAACTCGCCTAACACATACCTATACTTGACGGATAACAGCCGCAAACCCAATTTTAATACGATATTAAATGAAACAAAATTGTTTTAGATAAAGAATTCACTTATATATATATATAATAAATGAAATATTAACATAAAATAAACTACTGTTTTTAATTGTTACAAATTTGTTATGGGGAAAAAAAAAATAGAAGCAGATTATGAAGAATGTTGCTGCTTCCTGGACTTCAGTATCCTCTGAAAATTTGGTTCAATATTGGATTATTGAATTCCCATATTAGGTGCAGTGTGCAGTTGTTGTGGTGTTTAGTTTTTGTGCTAACATATTTAGAAAAGCCAGATTTCAATAAAAATGTCGTTTCAAACGGTAATAGAATTCAAATAGCCCGTTTTGATAAATCCAGATATTTATCAGATGCATTATACCAGGAAATTGTTATTGTAACTTCTTCAAACTTAGCCTTTAACTTATCTGGAATAAATTTTCACAAATAAAACAAACTTTGAATTGATTATGTACCCCATAATTATTTTTGTTCTTCAAATACAAGCATAAGATGGGGGCATTATTTGTCTAACATGGCCATAGAGACCCTTTCTTCTCTGGAAGAAAGACCCCAACTTTTTTCCAGTTGTTTTTCTGAGGTATTCTCATGCAAATTACCAAGGTTATGGTCCAAAACATGTTACCAGGAGCATCTGGACACACACACACACACACACACACACACGAGGGAAGAAAGAACATTCTGTAGCCAATTTGGCTGTTTGGTCGGGCGGGCCATTTGTGCAAGATTCGATAAACGAAGAATAAATGTAAACGTTAATATCACTTTTCTATTTGTTTCTTGGTTTCTGTTAGGCTAAAATAAATAGAAAGGGAGGGAGGGGTAATGCAAAGCATTAGTCTCGTACATTAAAGCAAGCAGCTACACGTCTGTATGTTCGCATCTACATCGTTACTATTACTTCTACTACTGATAATGATGATGTCTTCATTGTCAAACAAGAAACAAATTTAGGCATCTCTGATTTTTCATGAATAAACTGATGTTTTTTTTTCATCATATTAAAAAGTTTTTCACCTTTACCCAATTCTGTTCCTTCGTTTTAAAATTAAAAGGCATAATTTGAAGAATTGTTGATAATCGATATAAAAATAATTTTTTTCTGAGTTACGCATTTTTTTAAATAAATTTACTCTTAAATACAGGTCTGGTTAGTCACTCAATAGAAACCATCACGTAACCAACGTCTTCAGACAGCATTCATTGTTAGGAGGAATCAATTAAAAACCTGGAAAAAGTCAATGAATAAGTTACTTTTCATTGGACAGAGATCACTAAAAGACTGGAAAAAAGAAACAAGACCGAGACAAAAGGGCCAATTTAGAATAAGTTTACATCATAAATTGACCTCCCACTAAAAAGTTATTTTGAGGGGAGAATTTTTTAGAATCGTTCTTCAATATGTAATAAGAAATGAACGTTGAAATATTTAGCCCTCCAGCTCCATTGGTGCTGCCTGTACGCACGACACATACATACATAGCCAGCCAACCAGAATCACTTAAAAACTGAAGAAACCCATGATGAAGATTTGGTCGATGGTTTCTTATATATTTGTATAATTTACCAATACGAATATAATCCCATGATTTCCCACGAGTACTATGTTAGTAAAATGAAAATGCAATGTATAATACCAGCAATGATCAACAGGCATGAAAGATGAAAACTAACAAAACCCCTTGGAATAAACTCTCACACAAAGATCAATGGAAAGAACAATACTAGGAATAACTATCAGAGATTGAAAGAGGTCAACATAAATACAAAACAGACCAAGATAATAGATATTATAGAAGTAATTAGGCGACAAACATGGATAGGGGCAGGACACATAGCACGGTGTAAGGATAAATATGGTATAATAGGTTGGTCTAATGATGTACATTGCTCAAGGGATAGTGAATGCAGCAATAGACCAGGAAGAAAATGGATGAGATGGCCGGTAATACATGGCATATGTGAGCACAGTCACGGTCGGTATGGAAAGGATTAGGAAATGCCTTTGTCTGGTAATAGACCTAAAAGAAAGACAAGCTTGGTTGCTGCCAAGTCGTACTCCATTTCCACTTTTATTCCGACTGAAGCTGATTACTGCAACTTTTATGTTACACACTTAATATTTTTTTTTATTTAGTATGAATGTATTCATCTGTTAGCATTCAATAAGCCTTTGTGTATTCATGGGATAATTTCAAAAAAAAATGTCGATATAAAATACTTGTCAATTCAGCTCAGTCGGTAAGAGATCAGCCAACCAATTAGTTGGTTGTGATTTCAAATCAAATACAGTATGGGGACTTTAATATTTACTCCCTCTAAATTTGGTGGGGATTGTTCTTGTCACGTTAAGAAAACAAAGTCAACTTCAGACTTGGACTGGAGTTGGACAAAAAACAGGAAGACCGGAAGTTCACAGCTTTTGACAATACAGTATGACTTATCTCTCCATGTTCAGTGTTTACTAAATTTGGCGGCGATTCTTCTCTTCGTCAATTTTGACTCACCAAAATTTTCAGTGAAAGCAAATGATTTTTCCTGTTTTTTAAACCCCAGAAAAATGTCCAGGTCTGAACATTTTATATTTATAAATATTTATTGTTCATTGCACGCAAAATGCTCTGAAAATTTCAATCTTTTTTTTTCATCAACCTCTTATGTATTGCTAACTTCTGTTAGTTTCACGTTTGGGAGATTTTCATCTTTTTTAATTAACAAAATCGTTTAATTCTATAAGAAAGATAAAATGAAAAAATTTGGTCTAGATTAGGTAATTTTGTATTCTAATACCTTTTTTTGAACGTGTTGGTTAAAATTGATGAAAATGTCGGTAATTATACATTGAAGTGGCGTAAAGCTCTCCATTTTTTTTTTTTGTATTAGTGGTATGAACTATTTTTTATATTCAAGAAGCAAACGTATGATTTCACTCTAACCCATTCTTCGCGGTTGAAATTGATAAAATACAACTCTGAATTGTCGAATTTTCTCCTTCCGTTTGTTCTGTAATAGACTTATCCTTTTTGTTGAATGTAACGTATGTGTTTAAATGATGGAAATCAGTAGTTTACGCCGTTGATATATATTAATTACCAAAACGAATAAAATGAAAAATGTCTCCCCAGATTTTCTAAATTTCTTTATTTTCAAATCAGAAAACTAAACATAATTCTGTGATTTATTTTGTGGTGAACAACAGTTGAAATTTATATTTTTTTTATTCTTCTATTTACCTTCGATTTTTCAGTTACTTTTTATCACGATAACCCGTCATTGTCGTATGATCTTTTCAGTCAAGATTTGGTTTTACAAAATAAGGAAAAATATTTTTTACATATTTAGTATGAATTGCTTCGACTGAATCTGACCTTCTTTTCTTCGGAAGATTTTTTTCATTTTGAAGGAAAGTAACTTGAATAACGAAAGCCAATGAATCGGTTTTCACGTGGGTGATCGATTTACCCGAAACCTACCATGTAAACCTGGGACCTGACTTTATGTCCGTCTTGGCAACACTCGGTGATTTTTTTTTTCTTTCTTTCTTGTGACTCGGACAATGAATTGTTCAAATTTTTGGTCTTTTATTCTGAAAAGTTCAGATGAAATTTTTGTGAAATAAATCTTATTTCGCGCAGTTTGTTTAAATTCAATAGGTATAATTCATTCTTAAAATATATTATTAAATTATTACTTTTTAGAAAAATGGACGACAATGAAATATGGGATCGAAATTTCTTTCTGCCTATATCTAATGCATTTCTAATTTCCACTTTTCATACGTCTTGAAAAGAATAATTTCATTAATTTTCGTAATTTCCTACATTTCTAAAAAATTTTACTTCATGATTTTTTTCCGTTTTACTTGTGCAAAAAAAAAACTTTCATTACTGAAAATGAGTGCAGAAAAAAAAAAACAATTATTAATTACTAGCCAAGGTACCCGATGTTACCCGAGAAAAAAAAAAAACACTGAAAAGCTAATTATATTTTATAGCGATTCCATGTTCAATATTCGTGTTTGGGCAAGGCTTTTTGGCGCTATTTCACTTTCGCGCATACAAGTAATTGACAAGGGAGACAACTCTGAGAACAATGACAAAAAGATATAAATAATTATTCTTCAAAAGTGGTATGCTTACTTTCCATAAATTAAAATAAAAATAAATATCTCCCATTCTTTGTAGTATGAAATGATTCGTTTTATTTATTTATTTTTTTTTGAAATCACAGCTATCGATTTTTCCTGTGTGAATTTTTTTCTCCGAAATATACCACCCGATTATTGTCTCATTTTTTTTTTCTTGTGAAAGAAATCACTTCTTTTATCATATGGTAAAATTGCAATATTTTTATGTTATTTTCTCGAAAATATTTCCGATTTTCCTGTTAGAAGTAAGCATCTCCCTTCTCGAAAAGTAAGCATTTTCTCCCTTCGTCGTTGTTTTGAAAGTTGTGTCCCTCGTTAACTACTTGGGGTACAAAAGTAAAATAGCGCCGAATTTCTGCTCTAAGAAAAATATGTTTTACTATTTTTTGGTTACGATTAGATTCCTTGAAAACAAATACTACTTAACTGGCACAAGTGTCGAAAGAAAATTTACATTCGCATTTGGTAAGTGTGCAATTTAGCATTATTGGTACATTATGAATCGAGCCTTTAAATTTCTTTCTTCTGGGTTTTGTACTCGGCAAATTGTCTTTACCTCGTTTATAAACATGGGTGTATTATTACTTTCTCAGTTTTTTTTTTTTTTTTAATCAATAAGTAAATTTTTTTCATATCTTGCACGAACGCAGACCCCATAAAAATCGACAGTTTTTTCTCTGCAAAATTCAACTGGAAAAGGTGTGCTGTGGGTGAATTGAGACCTGATTTTGAATATTCCTTTTTGTTTTTCTCTTTGCTGCATAGTTCTCGACTTTTAAGAGTGTAAACATACACAAGCACTCATACACTTAACTACTGATATAGATGAGATTTGATAAAAATGATCTTTGTTTAAATTAAAATGAAAGTGCAGTGCCCCCTATTCTTTTAGTTAGAAATTAAGTATGAAAACTTTCTTTTAGCTAGATATCAAAAATATCACTTCCTATAAAAACTCTGGACGCATATGGTCAAATGCTCATTGGCGCTGGCACCCCTAGCTTATCATTTCACCAACCGCCTGGACAGTCCGATCTTGACCATTTTTACACTATGACCTTTCTCTGTACTAACTTGGCTCATTTCAATACACTGATGTTCTGGCATTTTACTTATGCACCACTACGCAACCATGTCCCCACCACGTACTCCAAACGCGTATACACCTCTCACTCTCATGAATGAAATGGCAATGCCTATTACTTCTGATAGTCGTGTCAATCTTTCCTAAATTTCTTTATTTCGGGAAACATGCATGGATAAAACTCTGTGTTCTCTGTCTTTCATGGTCTGTCCATTGAGTGCCTATCAGCGTCAGAGAATAACTCCCAAGTCAAATCCCTTTGTCTCCAACATTCATCACGCTATTCATATTCTAACTAGAAGAATATCCAACAAAAATAACAATGATTTTGTATTAATCAGATTTTTAATTTTATTTAACATAATTGGATTAATTTGTTAATTCAAATGTTAATCGTAATATGTTACTGTTGGGCGTTCTTGGCATTCTAGTTTTGTGATCCAGATCGAAATGCTGCTTCTGGAGAATTATTAGTTCAAGATGAAAGTGTAGCATCTGTTCATCTCATGTCAACAAAACATCAACTTACCATTTTCAATTTTAAACATTATCATCATTGTATTTTGATTGTTTCCTTCTTGAATTAAGTTGCCTACAGTAGTATTTGTATGTATAACAGCATAATTTGAATCAATGAAGCTGATATGATGTACTACAACATTGTTTTGTTGCTGATTGTATGCTTTCCATTCATCTATAATTATTTTTAGGCGATTGTTTCACCCTGTCAGGGAGAACAACCCCCCCCCCATTTCTGGCTTATATAAAACAAGAGATAACCTAAATTTATGTTAGTTTCTTTCATTTAAAAAAAAATTGATTATTCCAAAAAAAAATTTTCAATATTAAACTAAAATTTGACCAATTCCAAGGAAATTTTACTTTTGGATCACCCCCTAGACTGGTTAATGGCAGGTGGGGTGGTGTTAAAGTAAAGTGATCCCTTTCAACCTGTTCTAAGCTGTCCTCCTTGCTTTGCACATGAAGGACCTATTGCAAAGAGCTTGCTGGTTTCAACAAATGAAATGAAGCGTTTAAAAATCAATGCATTCATATGAGTGAAAGATATCTCTGGCTTAGGATTTGAATCTTTTAGTTATTATGTCATTCCTACTTCACCTTTCCCTAAATTACAATAGTTTACAGTTGAACATTCTCCTCTTCAGACAGCTCTAGGGGGGGATGATCAATTGCAACTCTAGACAGGGTTGGTTGGAAGAGAATGTTCAAGTGATCCTTACTTTTTCATGTTGACATCAAATTTATAAAAATCAATGATCATAGATTCCATTCTAATTACTAGCAGAATTTACCACCTGGATGGTGACAATCTATCTTCAGTGGTTTCTGAACTTCAAAAAGCTCAAGGACCCCAAGGACCCCTTCTATAAAAGAAGTATTCTGGTGGATCCCCATTTTCAACATTCAGTTTTTGACTAATTAATGCACTACAATAAAAAGCAATTTTTGACTTTTTAGAAATCATATTTATCTAAATGGATTACATTGATTTGAATTCTAATGTATGGTACAGGTCTGTAAACAATAATTATGTTTTTCAATTACTAAATGATGAATGATATTGCGTCTCTGCAGCGAGATACGCTGTGGGCCCCCAAGCATAGACTCCAGTTTCAAAACCATATATTTGATTTTTGTGAACAATATAACCATTGAACTATTCCTGTGCGGTAAGACCTCATCATTTTCATTCCAATGTCATAAATATTTCAAAAAGGCAAACAGAAATGTGGATGTGACACATTTTCTGGGTTATGAATTTTTACAACATATATGCAGATTCCTCCATTATATGTAGGATTTTCCCCACTTGGTCCTAATCAAGTAACTTCCATGAATCGGAAATCAATATGTTTTTTTTCTTCATTTTATCTTAATAGCGATCAAGATACAACAACAATTCCGGTTGAAAAGAAAAGGAAAATAACTGTTCCTATTAACCCCAAAGTTTTACACTTGCCTTGTGAATGGGAAGAATGTCAGTTTATCACAGAAGATATGGAAGATTTTATCAAGCACATAGCAGAGCATCTTTCCACATTGGTTAGTAATGTGACCCCACCGGAACAAGGTGAGTTTTTATGCTCAGGATTCAAGGCTTCTTTTCAAAAACTTGCAATTCGTCTCTCTCTCTCTCTCTCTCTCTGTACTTCTTGCATATTTTTCTCATTTTTTATCTCTTTACAGTTCTTGGTTGTTTCAATTGCAAATGGCGAGGCTGTGATGTTGCCGTCATCGGTCACATTTCTGATTTCACTCGACATGTCTATTTCCACACGTTTCACACAAAGATCAAATGCATTGGTGGAATGCTAATCAAAAATCTCGGCTTGCATTCCTGTACATTGGACGGGCAAAGTTGTAATCTCATTCCAGATTTACCTGAGCGACTCCAGTGTGGATGGACTCAATGTGGGGTAAGATTTAATCAACTACCTTCTCTCACTATTATTACTGTATTCACTCGTGTATAATGCGCAAAATATTTATATAAAAATTCATGGATACAACTATACTATAGTGTTAAAAAAATAACATATATCACTGATTTTTAGCTACAAAAAATGGGGGGTTTCATTATATTTGAGATGGTATTGTAATCAAATAAATATAATTTTTATGACTACTATTGTCCTTCATCTCAATTTTTAGTCCTTTTTTATTATAACTTTGGTTGGCAGTGAAAGTAAAGTATCCATATAATGGATTTTACCTTTTGGAGTTGGAATCTTGGTAGTTTTATATCAATGAAACATGGGTTTCTCTGCTTGAAAATTCTATTCAAGAGTCTTGTGAAACCAGCCTGTGATTGTGTTCCTTGTTTAGCTTGTTCATGTGATACATGGCCAAGGATTTGCTATATCCTTATCCATAAATCTCTGTTATATTTTTGGACAGGAACAAAGGAAAGATTCATCTTAGTAAAATCAGTATTTGGTCCACAACATGTATGCAATATATTTGAGGTATTGGACATTCATTAAGTCTCTGAGAGATGGAGTTTTAATGTTTTTTATTTTCCAGTTTCTTGTTAGTATAGTAAAAGGCAGAATTATCAGGTTTTCTAGACTCTTATTACCAACCTTGATCATCTTTCTCAGAAACAAGTACAGATATGATTCAAGTTTTTTCAATTGCTATTCTTTGGCCACAAACTTGAGTAGCATAGATAAATGTTGGTCTAACACAGGACTCTGACCAGTTCTTTCTAACACACAGACTTATCTCCTTATCCTTCAAGACTCTACTCAACTCCTGAAACTTAGTGAGTAATCAGTGTTGATCAGAAATGAAGTAAAAGCTCCTGGTGAAACTCAATACTACCAGTTTGTGAGCAAACAGGTCTGCTTAGTCATACAATGTCATATGCCATATTGGGGGTGATCAATGAATAAGA
Source organism: Thysanoteuthis rhombus (assembly GCA_963457665.1). Lineage (NCBI taxonomy): Eukaryota > Metazoa > Mollusca > Cephalopoda > Oegopsida > Thysanoteuthidae > Thysanoteuthis > Thysanoteuthis major. The sequence continues at coordinate 48,283,239 of OY735221.1, forward strand.
TACTTCTTGCTTTTTGTGGGGCAATGATCCCTAAAAAAAAGTCAGAATTCTCAAAAAATAAGTGAATTCAGCTGGATACAAACTAATGTCTACTTAGCATGAACTTACATTGCAAATTGAAACCTTTACGTACACACTAAAATCATGTTTAGGAAGTGGAATTTTCAAAAACAAAAAAAAAACAATGTTTTTTCTAGTAAGGAATAAATGTTTTGATTTTCAGTCCTCTAGCTCCATTGTGACAGACTATGTGTGATACATATATACATGCAAACATACATTTATACATAGCCAACCAGACAAAATTTGAAAACTGAAAAAAATTCAGGTTTCTAAATACGTGACATATCGGTATAGAGTTCAAGTTTGAAGGTTTCGAACTGGGCTTCTGCTTGTAGGTTGGCTCTGGTTGCTCATTTGATAACTGTAGGGCATAAACCTTAGCCTTCCTCTGTGTGTAGCGGGGATGTAAGTTTAGGTCTCATGGGAAGTTTTTTAAATTTTTCAATGTTGTTTACTCATCGCCAAAGGAGTGCCAGCGTGTGGGAAGTTGCAATAAAATAGCAACTGAAAAATTATGGAGGTAAATAGTAGTCATAAAAATAAATGATTTATTATCCTTCATCAAATAAAAAATAAATAGTAAAAAAGATACCTTTCAGTTGTCATTTCACTCACTTTGTTGCCACCGTATCCTCCAGTTATGGATTTGTGGATTCTTGGATTCTTAGGCTAAGTTGAATTAGCTTCAGATCTTTACGTTGATGTTGGAATTAGTTTTTAGACTGACCATTAAGATAGATATGTTTTGTTACCCTTTTTTCTTATCAAAAATTTTCATTAAGAATCCTAATCTAGCTAGCAATTTAGATAGAACTTGAAACCTCTCAGCTATTTGTTCCCTAGTCTTTTGATACAAGACTAATGATTTTTTTTTTTTCGTCTTTTTCAGGCTATTTATGACAATCCTGAGTTTTTCTATCGTCATGTTGATTTTCATGCAGATATTTTTCCAGTTGGGAATAATTTGAAAGGAGGCTGTGATTGTCAGTGGCAAGGTGAGAAACAGTCCTTTATTTGTTGTTTGCAAGGAAACCTGGTATTACCCAATATCTCCAAATTGACCTTGTGTACATGAAAAGAAAATCACTTGATACAAAATGTGTACCACATGTTCCCATTAGGGGGTCAATTTGAATATACTGGGTGATAATTTGTAATTAGGGTGTGATGAGTGAAAAGCATTCCATGGTTCAAAACTAAATCTCAACTGATTTATTCCTGATTACACAATACCATTAATTACTAATTTTATTGTTGAACGTTTTCTTCATTGGTCTTTGCTTTGGCTATCAGTCTGTTTCTGATCACATCGATTAGGAATTTTTCTTTCAAGAAGAGCAACTTAGAAGAAAAATGGTAGCCAGTCTATCAGATAAAATGGTATTGAGAATCCATTGCGTAATGGAAGGGAGGTAACTCTTTTATTTCCAGTAGACTGTCCTTGATACTTTGATTTGAATACAGCTTCAGTTTGTCTCAGTCTGTCTCTCTATCAATACATTGTGAATTAACCACTTGGCTGAGTAGGCTTAAACCTAGAATGGAGGTTGTCTGAGAGCGAAAAATGGTTTGATACACGTGGGTATTTTGGATGATCTGTAGAGAAAATAAAAAATGAATAAAAAGGGATGTAATTGATTCCTATAACTTTGATATCATAAATATAGTACAACAAAATGTTATATTTAACTTGACAACTTCTATTCAGTAGGGATGAGGACAGCCTAGGGTGCCAGTATTGATCATAATCCATCATAGTCTGCTTATATGTGTATACACACCCATACAGTTTTTATCAGATATTAAAAACACAGTCAAAACCCCCTCCCCCATTTGTCTTGTGGGATTTCGGAAAAGATGTCAAAATATTTTCTATAGGTGGCGGGAAAGAAACTGTGTAATATTTGACTTCTAAGATGCAGGGTCAAAGTTGCATTTTTTCATGTTGGGGAAATAATTTTGTACATGCTGTGAATTTATTTGGAGCCTTTAATTTTGTGTTGATTTTATTTGGAAACTTTCTGAAAATCTATGAAATACGCTAAAAATTATTTCTAACTGTTCCTTATTTTTCAATTTTTGCTAAAGGTTAATGGGTCATTCTTAGTTATACATGTTGAATATACAAATCAGCAAGTAGATAGAACCATCTTATAGAAGCAGGTTGGTAGCTATAAGGTTTTTGTTAAACTCAGTCTTCTGGCCTACAAGCTGTGAACATTGTAACTGAAATGTTTGCTAACATAACTATACAACATATTGACCAGATAGAAACACGATAGGGAAATTGAAAGCCATTACTTTGTTCATTATCTGAATATTGTGCACCATGAATTACTTTAAATATGATAGAAACAGTGCATCTTATATCCCAAACTCATTGTAATTTGTTTAGGCACATCCAAAGTTTTTTGACATTTTGGGTGTTTGATAAAGAACAAATGGCTTTTAACTTCATTATTGTGTTTTTATCTGATCAATATGTTGTATAGTTTGTTTTTTTGTTTTTTTTTGTTTTTTTTTTTTAAGCTTGTGTATAACTTCTTTGAGCTTTTGTATGCTGTGTTTAACTAAAAATTGCATGGATATTTTTTGTCTTTTTAGGCTGTGATGTGAGTGTGAAAAGTAAGCATAAACTACGAGAACATCTACGAAGTCACACCCAACAGAAATTGGTGGCTTGTCCAAATTGTGGAGGGCTTTTTGCAAATCGCACTAAGTTCTTTGATCACTTGGAAAGGCAAACTGATGGTAAGAAGCTTCACGATTGCAAAAATGATTTTGAAAAATATATTAATGATAAACAATAAGTGCTTGTGTATAGAGAGTATAACACTGAGACTTAATTTTGCTTTCTTCTATCCCTGGGTAATAAGTGATTTTTTTCCCCGATTGATTATATAAAAGTATCGAAAATGTCTATTATTCCCTTGGGACTATGTTTCTGTTACCAGGACAACCAGGACAGTGATAATTTGAAATTTATGTATTTTTAATTGAACAACAGATGAATTTGCACATTTTTTGATGACATAAAGTAAGAAAAACAATTAGATATTATATTCACTGTCCTGGTCACACAAGTTTGGGGGAAATAATAGCCATTTTCTATACATGCACAATTAGATAACGGTGTAATCATCATATGGAAAGTGTTTATAGATCCTATAATAATGATATTATTTACTTCCATTGCAATTGGTACAAGATAGGGAAAAATCAGTTGGACACTGTGTATAAATACACACACAGAAATTTGCAACCCTTTTACAGTTTTCTTTATATCATGGCTTGTCTGGGGAATTTTGTGTCACTGTTTTGGGAACCATATGAAAAACCCCTGAGATAGTAAAATTTTGTAAAAATAAACCAAGCTAGCCAAATGGAACAACTTGTGATGCTGATGGCACAACAGCGAGGAGAGACTTTACGAAATATGCAGATCTGAGAGAAAAGAGGTTAATAAAAGTCTGAATTTTGTTTTGATTTGATTTCAATTTTTTTTTTCCCCTGTTTTGTAGTTCAGTGGTACCAGTGTTCTCATTGCAATAAAAAATTTCAGACAGAACGGTTACTCAGAGATCATATTCGCATTCACGGTAAGTATAAAAATATGTTTCTGATTTATTTTGTTTCACCCCCTTTGCCTTGAATGCACCTGTCATTCTCCTCCTCATGCATTGAATGCGACTTTTCCAACCCATACCTTAAATGTAACTGTTGTTCTCAACCCTGTGCCTGGAATGTGACTTTCATTCTCAAACCCATGTCTTAAATGCTCAGTTTGGTTAACAGGAATTCATCATTTTTTATGTTAAAAAAACCCTGGATTATTGGATGCTCTCTAGCGACTGTGGACCCAGGAATATTGGCCACAATAACTGGACTTAATGCATTTTTTCATCTGTCTGTGAACAAGACATCATTTCAATCAAAATATAGTTTGAATTATAACTGTATGAAAAAATATGATAATTTGAAACATGCCGCATCAACCTTTAAGTGAATGAATGTAGTATGTCCTGTAGTGCTGAGGCAATAATGCAGGGGTCAAAAAAAAAAACTAAAAATTCCATAAAAAAATTTACTAAATGTTCAGTGAAACACTCCTACAAATTATCTAGGACAAATGGTGAGTCCTGTACTGCTGACACAAAGTGAAAAGGCAAGAATACCTTAATGCTGCCTTTTTGGTTGGGTCTGTGATCATGGCTGTGATGATTCAATAGTCCTTATTGGATCACCATAGCCCCACAAATAGTCTGCCTGACCAACCAGCCAGCTTGTCTACTGATTCTTCTCTCTTTGCTTGTCTGTGTGTGTGTCTCGGGGCACTCCTGGTCACATTTTTTGGGTTACAATCTTGAAAATTTTTCATGAATTCACCTTTTTTTCTTCTTTTTTCTTTTTTTTTTTTTTTTAACTGCTGTTTGAAGTCTCTGTGGTCTTTTTGGACCAACAGTGCTTGTGCTGGTATATTTAGATAAAAGGTCTATTATTTTATTTATCTATTTATTTCTCTGTGATCTGTTCTGGTACACATGCAGGCTACAGTGATTCATTTATACAATTTTGCCTTTTGGTGATGTTTGTGATTCTCCAGAAAATCTTTGGAAATGTTACTTTAAACTTTTTTTCCCCCCTTTCAGTGAATTCCTACAAGTGTCCTTTGTGCGAGATGACTTGCCCGAATCCCCACGGTCTAAGGAACCACCTCTTATACAAACACACGACTGAGCGACAATTCGCTTGTCCAGAATGTGAATTCAAGTAAGAAAAGTACTTTTTTCTCCACTGTCAAAATATTGGACATTAATTGAAAGAAATGCATATACACTGATTTACTCTGACTAGTCTCCTCATTTTGGTTGTGATAGTCTCAAGGTTTCGGCTGCAGTAACCTCCTGCCTTTGTCAGGTGTTTGTTCTGTTGGTAACCTTTGGGAAATTTTCAAACCAACCCTTTTATTTGATCCATAAGGGTAGATTGTCCTCATTCCATTGTCCACTCTGAACGATGTCTCATGTTGGTTAATACTTCCTTGTAATGTCTTGTTTACTTCTTCCACTGAACCGGAGTATGTGAGATATATATATATACACACACACACACACACACACACACACACATAGGGTACAGGGCAGAATTCCCAGAATATTGATTACCTACAAGTTTAATAAACAGGTCTGTTTTGTCATTTACTTGACGCTCTGATGTGATCAAGTCTTTTGGCAGCATTACATATTGGGAGTGATCAATTAAAGAACTGGTTTAAAAAACAAAAGCGTGAATGCTGCTCGACACAAACTTGGGATCTATTTAGTGTAAGCTTGCTTTGCAAATTTAATCCCCACTAAGAACCTATTTAGGGCAAAAATTAGAAAAAGAAAAAACGTTTTTTCTTGACATGAGGATTAAATGTTAAAATTTTCAATCCACTAGTTTCATTAATGCAGCATATATATATATGATATATAGAGCCAGCTAGACCTTAAACCTATGTCGGCAGTTTTGATTATTGGTTTCTGATATAAAAATCTACAATGCAATGTAGTTGTCTTTGTTCTTTTCTTTTCTTTTCTTTTTTTTTTGTCCCCCCCCCCCTCCCCCAAGTTTGCTCAAGAAAATCTCCATTTTATTTTTCAGGGGTAAAACCCAGGGGATCCTTCAGCGCCACATGGAAATCCATTCTGAGAATGTTCTTATGTGCCATGAGAAAGGGTGTGGCTTTGTTTCTCGTTTATATCAGTGTCTGGCTGCCCATTACCAAAAAGTGCACCAAGTAAGTCCGCTATAATCCTAACCCTTCTACCTTCCCATACTTGTTAATTTCATATTGTCTTTTCACTTGAACTTTGTAGTATGTTAGTTCATCAAGTAAACAAAACTGTTAGTTAATCAAATAAACATCTATCTTCTATCTTCCCATACATATTAAATTCATATCATCTTTTCATTTGAACTTTGCTGTGTGTTAGTTCATCAAATCAACAGAACTGATGACATGTTGAATTGTTTATAACCAATGTTCATTGTCTGTGTGGGACCAAAGAGCCTGTGAGCCATTCAAGAAAGGGAATGCTTCAATTTTTCTGCTGAAAGTGTTCAGAGTTCAGTCTTAAAGTAGATTCCTTTAGTTACTTTATAAAAATAAGAACCATTTTCAATGATTTATCCACCATCCATGGGAGTGGCAGTAGGTGGAAAAGCAAGTAGTCTTTCTTTGAGTCTATTGATTCTCATACTTGTAAAATATTCCAAGAGTATTATTTTCAGTTAAAATCGTAAAGACTATGTTTTGCATTTTATTTTGACGTGTTGAATTTGTAAATTCTATTATGACATCATTGCATTTAATTTCTCAATGATGTCACACCTTTTAATGACTTTGAATTTACTCACCCAAAACTGTCTGATAGAGATTTTGTGGACACATCTGAAAATTGATGGAATATGTGCAAGAGTTTCAATATTATGGTTTTTTGAAAGTTGGACATGTTTTTTTTTTAAATTTTACGCTTGGCGGAATGTACCCTGTAATTCTAAGCACTTCGTATATCAGTAATTGAAAAATACAAAGGGGGTGCGGCACAGATCACTGTCTGAATTTATATTTCAAATTTGCTTATTGATATCATTATTGGAACTTTTCTTTGCAGGGGGTTGAAACCAAACAATATGCCTGTCATATTTGTAACCAATGTTTCATAAGGGGGACATTCCTCACAAAACACCTGCAGAAGTGTCATAACTATAAATGGCCATCGGGTTACTCAAGATTCAGGTGAGTTGTTCTTTTTATTCAATACTGGAACATATTTCATTCTTTTAGGGTTGGTTCATTTATTAGACATACCAAAGGTCCCAGACTCTAAACTGAAAAAAAAATGAGGCGTATAAAACCATTGTGCAAATTTCAAGTCTCACCTTTGGACACACTTGAAAGAAAACATTACTTGAGTTTTGCTAGCCGAGCGGAATGTATGTAATCCCAGCAGTTTAACTGACTCCTGAAAAGCATCTTTTGAAAGATGTTCAAGATTTTACTTGATTTCATGACACATCAAAAGTGTTGTGATTGCCTTAAGAGCATAAAATGGTCCAATGCAGAAAAAATTTACCCAAATGAGAAGTGGCATGAAAGACTCGAGTTATAAGGATAAACTAGAGAAGTTGGGCAAAATCAGACTTAATCAAAACTTTTAAGATATTAACTCGTTTTACAAATTATGGAATTCTCATATTTAATAAGTCAGAAAAAACGGCAAATGTACTCACTATGTCTACAACAAAAACAATTTAATTTTTTTTCTCTCAAGGAATCTTCAAATCCCGGAATAGTTTATAATCTTGTGAAAAAAAAAAAATAGTACAAATAAAAATAATTTTAAGGATAAATTTAGATCATCTGAGATATAGAATAAATTATTAGAGCAATGATCAGGGGTTATCAACTGAAATATTGAGAAGAATTTAGGGAAAATGAATTGAAACATTTACCAGGAACATTTTATGTACTGATAAGCTTGAAATTTTTTTTTATCAAATTTCATACACTATTACTACTTGAGTTGATGCGTATTTTAATTTAAATTGAATACCGAGGTGCCCACAAAGGCCTTTTTATTGAATAAAATGAATGAATACTGTACAAGATCTTTTCTCCTGTTGACTTTGATTAAAAATTATTTGCTTTCCTGTTTTAGGTACACGATGCGTTCTGATGGCTTTTTGCGTTTACAAACAGTACGCTACGAGAGTGTGAACTTGATAGAACAAGTTATTGACACCGATGCAATGGGTGTTACCACTTCTGGAAACCCTGAGACTTCTGGAAACCCTGAGACCTCTGGAAACCCTGAGACCTCTGGAAACCCTGAGACTTCTGGAAACCCTGAGACCTCTGGAAACCCTGAGACCTCTGGAAACCCTGAGACTTCTGGAAATCCAGAGACCTCTGGAAATCCAGAGACCTCTGCTAATCCTGAGCAGCCTTCTGACGATCCGATAAAGTCTGAAAATGTTGCTGCTGCCACTGTGCCAGCAGCGTCAACAAGCAGCGGAGGGGAAGTGAGCACGACTTACAATTTGGAAATGTTGGGGGACGTTGCTTTGTTGACTCCAAACAAGTTGGGTGTCGATTCTAACACTCTTCAGGTTACTGCTACCAGTGCAGAGGAGGCTACCCCAGAAGACAAATGCCTTGAGAAAGAAGCTGGTCAGACTCTGTTCATGTATGACTGAAATTGATTTGACTTCACAACTGTGAAATTAACTCTTTAATTCATGGACTGCTTTATACCACTCCTAAATGGCAGTGGAACTCTTCTTTGTATAGAATGAAAAATAATGGAACTCTTTTGTGAATAGCATTTTTGAAAAAAAAGAAAAAAAAATTTCCCACTTAAGGTCAAAGGGAGGTAACTTCGGTCAGTAGTTATTTCCCTTGATATTAAATCTTTTATATGAATTTTGACAGTCCGAACCTACCATTATTCAGGGATCAGAGTCGTCTGAAGTTTCTTTGGTGAACAAAGATTGTCTGCTGAGTGCTAAAAGTTATCTACTTAGGTTGTATTGTTTACTGATATTAGAATTGAAGGTAGGGGAAAGAAACTTGTCCCTGATAAGTTTTAGCTATAGAGAAATTGTTTTCTGAAATGGTTGTAGCAAGTCAAATAAAATTGATTGCTGATCAAATCAACTCTTAGAATCATGAATTGCATGAATTAAAAAAAAAAACGGAACTATATTGTAAATTGAATAGAAGAAAATTTTACCTTAAGATGCAAGGGAAGTAACTGATCGAAAGTTACTCCCCTTGATTCAACATGATTCCCTATATGAATTTAAGGGTCAGATTTCACAGCAGATAATTTGATATCTGATTGGATGGGTAAAATCTCTCCAGTCATGTAAGTTGATGCATCTTAAACTATACCAGTGTCATTGATCCCTGGGTCTCTATCATGAAATTTCATTCACCCTCAACTGAATTTCTTTCTGTTTATCATTTTCATTTTATTCTTCCATGTTTATAATTTTATACTTGATTAATTTTGTATCCTGAGCAAAATACATGAATCAACTTGTTTCTCAAGTGTTTGTCCACTAGAATGATGTAATGGTTTGCACGTCTGCCTCACACGGAGAAGTTCCGATTCCCAGTATGAGTGAAGAGTGTGGAAAACTCTTCATTAGGACAAACTTCTCTGTGCACTCAGCTGCTAATTAAGTACACTTTAAGCTTTGTGACTAGGATGAAAATACTCCTTTGATGGACTTGCATTTAGCCAAGGGGTTGGACTTGAAAACTTGTTGGAATAAAGTCCTCGTCTCAACCAGACTTGAAACTTGAAAGGATCGATAAGCTGATGCATGCGCAACAGCAACTGAGACTTTGTCACTGGTCCCCATACTCCGTTGGAAGTCGTCTCTTAAGTGACGGGATTGAACACTCTACCTTAAGTGTTTGTTATAAGGTTTTTGAACATCCTAGAAATATGTAGAGAAACCTAGGAATGACAAAAAATCAACATAGAAAAGTTATTTTAATTTTTTTTCATCTTTATAAAAAAGGTTACTCCTAACTTTCAAGTGTTATACTGTCGAGACTTTTACATGAATTTATTTACACTATCATTTCTAGTATTAGTTTACCCACACCATAAGAAATGATGGCAGTATTCGAATAATTTTGCAATTAAACTGCACTTTAAAAAAAAAAACCCAATCATTTGTTGCTCTACATTTTCTTGTTTATGTTCAGCCAGAATGAACCCAGATTAATTACACAGTAGAATATGAAAAAGAACATACCCTGCAATGTTCATACGATTTTTGACAGCATTTTGCAAAACTTGTCAACATTTGTTTCTGTAATAAAACTATTTGTTTCTTATTAGTTTTTCAAGTTTATCCCGGCATTTTTGAAATGTACTGAAATCTCCATGTCCTGTTGCTCCAAACTAATCTCCAATAATAGTGTTGTGGAAATATGAAAACAGATTTTACTGTCGTTGGGTGACAATTTGTTTTCCAAAATGGGGGCCATTTTGTTACCTGAATGTTTTTGTTTCAAGACTTGGAATTCTTTGTCTCTCTTGAACTCTTGATTTGTTTACAATCTGTCTGTGGTTCTGAACTACTTCCAAGAAACTGGCACAGGTGACCAACACCTCCCTCCAAGGAACTACTGGGAATGACCGATACCTCCCTCCGAAGCTGTAATGTGGACCCTGTAATCTTTTAACTTCCACCTGAACAAAGAGGACAAATTAGCTGTAAATGAAATTCTTTTTTTTTTTTTTCTTTTTCTCCTCTCTCTCTCATCCTCTCTCTCCCTCTCCTCTCTAAAATGGTGTGACATGAGCTGCAGTCAACCTTCATTTTGTTTTTACTTTGGAAAAAAATATTCCGTTTCTGGTGAATCAATTTTAAGTTGACACTTATATAATATTGTGATGTCCAATGTGATCATTGGTCGAAATATTTTAGTACGGAAAAAGAGGCCCTGGATAATTCAATTCTTTTACTCTTTAAGCTGTAATTTGTAGAATTTGTTAGCTATAAACTAAATGGACAGACAAAATCAACAAGAAATGCTGTAAAAAGGGGAGAAAAAATATATGCATGTACATCAATATTATGTAAAATTCTAAAATGTTCTTTCAAATCCCAAGTGTGAAAAAAAAATGAATTACTGATGATCTGATTGTTTGTTTACATTCCATATGTAAATAACCCTGTCACCATGCAAAAAATATTAGACTTTGGAACTGCTGATATGATTAGAATGAAAATTGTTACTGAAATTGCATAACATTTTTGAAGAATTTTATGGTTTGAATTTAAAAAAAAAGATCTTGTATCTGAGTTAATGGTCCTATTAAACAATCAATGGTCAGTCTGGTATTTCAGCATACCACATTGGCTGTGTAGGGCAAACATGAAGAAATAAAATATTACAGTTTTCTGCTGGGGACATTTACACTACAAAGATTTATTTTTTTTCTTTTTTAATGTTTTACCTCTGCCAGTAAGATTAGAAAAGGTATATGCATTCACTGGTGTCTCTCTCTTTATCCACACATGGTATCCATAAGTTTTCAATGTAATTTTATTGAAGGGTCAGCCATGAGCTAAGGTAGAATTGATAAAATTTGGGGGTGGATCCAGGAATTTTTAGTTACTTCCTCTGTGTTGTAGCTATATATGAACTGATGCTCATTCAGTTTTTAGTGGCATAGGATTAACAGAGGTGTGTGTTTTCCAGTTTGTTTTTTTCTAATCTCCATGGTTGCATTCATAAGTGAATATATAACTGACTTCCAAGGTAAATAAATAAAAAAAAAATTTACAAAAAAATTCCTTCATATGAGATAAAAGTCAATAAAATTCAAAATGATTGACGAAGTAAATAATTTAGATATCACCTTTGCGCTGGATATTGTGGAGCTGTCCCTGCTTGGGCATATATCAAGTTTTCACTATGCTCTTCTGTCATAGCTAGACTTTAAAATTTTATGATGTATGAAAATAGACATACAGTCACCTCCATCAGCTGAAGAGATAAATCGGCCAAAAAAACAAAACAAACTTGTTGCCAGTCCTTGTGAAATGTGAGAAGCAAAGGGAATGTAATTCAATAAAGCTTTTATAAAGGTTTGTGGTGATTGATTAAATAATTTTTGTGATAGGCTTATTTGTTGATTAAAGCAATTGTTACTGGTAGTAAATGATATCTTTGTTTCGCTTCTAGTTGCTTTTTGTGATGAGAAGCAAACGGAATGTAATTTAACCCATTAACTGGCAGTTGGTGAAGATTAATAGTTGTCCTATGTGAGATAAAAACCCAGAAATAACTGAGTTACTATCAATCTCAATAACATGGAAACTTTATTGAGTTAACCAAAGAACTGTAATGATGGAAATTCCCATCATTTGCAGTTAATGGGTTTTAAAAAAAAAAAGCTTATATCTTGAGATCTGTGAAGATGAATAATTCAGGTATGGGGAAAGATTAGAGCTATTCATTGAATAGAGCCAATTTTACTGATGGTGAATAATATCCTTGCTTCGATCCTTGGATTAACCATAGAAATATACAACCCACCATTTATCTTTAATTCATCAAAAGTTTATTGAACAATGGAGATGAACTACCTGGTGGCTGCAATAGTTGCATAATCCCCAAAGATGGCTGTGCAACTGTTACCTTTCCTGTTTTAAAATGGCCACCGTTCCAGAGGTTCAGCTTTTGTATTTTTAGTGTTAGTCTGTCATCAGCATCTTCTTTCCCAATATATGGTTTGTAAGATGCACTTGTTGAATTGGGACGACAACTAGTCCAAGAGGAGGACACTGAAGCTGTTTGCCAGACATATTGCTCAGCTTTCCACTGGACTACATCAGCAAAGCTGAGTAGGGAATCTTGTTGACTAGGCATCCCAAAGATCTCCTCATGATTTCCCTCTGCATTTGCCTTGGAAGGGATTCTATTGATTGTAGAGACGGAATGGAGATCATACATCTTCATCTTGATTTTTATAGTCATAATGTTTCGGCTATTGTACCCTCTGACTTTCTTCAGGTGTCTGTTGTATTTGAAACCAAACCTTAGACTATTCTCATTTCACTGTCCATGATAGTTAATTCATCCTTTTGAGGCCACATCTGTTTTTTCCACTGAACCTGAGCATATGATTCCAATACCTGACCGTAGGATTGAACTCACAATCACAAGATTATTAGCATTATGTATGCAGTTAGTTACTCAACGATTATTCAAGCAGTGAGCAATAGGGGTGCATATTAAATATGCATTGTAAGGAACAGAATTTTCAATTTCATGTAAAGTTGCTTCTTAAAAATATAGGTGATTTAATCATGAGAAAAATCACTTATACTTTATTCCCACTATCTCCTAAGTGGTCACCTTGGGCATCTATGTGGGCTATATAGTATCATCCATAAATGTGTTCATCCCGACTAGTTCAGTAGTTAGGGGTCACCAATTTTAAGAATCTCACAAAAAGTGACGTAATTATGAAAGCTTTAGACAATAAGCCATGAGGAGATCAATATAAGATTTTTTTTTTATAGAGAATTAATTTTCTTCCAAACTAAACTAAACTAAACAGGAATTTATTATTTCAAGTGGAACATTCCACAATCAAAATGGATATTGTCAGGTATCATTTATGACCAAACTCTACAGTATCCAAACTTCAAAAATATGAAAATGTTGCTGTCCAAGTAAGAGTACACTCCATGTGGAAAGATATTTTTGGCTACAAAAAAAAGTTTGAGTGTTGAAGAATTTGGTCATAAATATTACCTGATGATATCCATTTTGATTGTGTAATGTTCAACTTGAAATGATAAAATCCTGCTATGATTAGTTTCGAAGAACAAAATTTGAAAAATAGTAGGGATGTACTCATGGGTGATACTATGTAAAATATATAAAGGCCACTGCTTACAAAACTTTAGCCTTATGCCAACCTTGGCCAAGTTTAGAAGATCCCTATATCCCAAGATAAAAATCTATGCAGTATGGTATTGATGTGTTTATGCAGTAAATTTTGATTGAAGACTAATAAAAAATACTTGCAAAAAAAAAAGCAAAATATTCGATTGAAAAGTAAAAACCGTTGTGACCAATTTGGCAGTATGCTATTTTAGAAGGGATCAATAAGTGAGTATCTTCTCTTGCCTTTTGTTGAATCACTGAAATGTCTGAATTATAAAAAAAAGACAAAGCATGATGCTGCTGGACACAAACCAGTGACCAATTTAGCACAAACTTACTTTGTAAATTGCATCCCTCCAACTAAAAACCTATTTTGGGGAGGAGTTTGGGAAAAAAAAGTTTTTTTCTCCACATAAGGAATAAATGTTCAAATTTTCAGTCCTTTAGCTCCATTAGAGCTCCCTATACGCGTGAGGCACAGCCAGCCAGACCTACGAAGAAACTTCTGTTGGCAGTCTGGGTGGACGGTTTCTCAAAGGTAGACTTTCACATCAGCGTCGTAAAAATGAATTGAACTACAACTGTCAAGGGAGGTAATCTCCAATTTTAGGGGGGAGCAATTTTCTTTCTCGATGATTAGAAAAATTTAATTTACAATGCTAAAAACAAATTCAGACTTGGTTATTTTTTGTATATCACAAGGATGTCTATTTAAACATTAAAGCAGTTAAATTTTCCTCCCTTTCCACCTGAATCACTTCTATTAGCCTGTTGAGTTCTATCTTCACCAAATGCCGAAGAACGGCTTATCATGATTATCTCCCTTATTGAAGCTCTTTAATGTTTGGACATTAGTTACGACACCATCGCAAAAATGGACACAGCTCAGAAAACGTTGTGGGTTGGAAATTTACCCGACAGTATCACGGAAGAATTGCTTTATGAATTGTTTTTGCAAGTAAGTGAAGTTAAATACCTATATATTTATTCTTTGACTAAAATTTCCAGACGATTTCTTTGTTTTTGATGAAGGAGTACCACGAGTCCTTGTGATATTTCCTGGCGCGTGGTCCTTTCTTGGAAATCGAGAAAAATACTTTCAGTTTTTGGTTTTTATTTTAATATAAACAAACAATAATTCACTTATATACGAAATACATCTATAAAATCTAATTGAAAGCTTTTCAGGGTTATCTTTAGACTCCTTTTCCTGCTATTTGTATTTTTATTCATGAAATAAACATACCGATGTTGATGTTCATATGTCCAATGATAACATTTATTTGCTTGGTAGTAGGAGTGCACTAAAATCAGTTTTATTTTATTTTATTTTGTTACAAAATACTAAGCAGATATAAAATCTACTGAAAACAAAGTGTAAAAAATCTAATAGTGAAATAAAAATAGGAACCCCATCAACTATTTAAATTAAAGGCGTATATTTTTTTGATAAATGAGTGTACTATACTTCCGACTCGTGGTCAAAATGGAAATATTTCAGTCGGGAACCCCCAATTTTTTTTAGAATTCTTATTTTTTCTATTCTCAAAGCTAGTACCATGTTTTTTTTTGTTAAATTACGTGAATATAGATACCAAGCGATTAAAAGATTTAAAAAAAAAAGAAGAGAAAGAAGCGGGGACAATGTGACGAGATAACTCTAACTTCGTGGTACTGGATCCAAAAATTGACTTCAGAAGGAGGGAAAAAAATAATCTTATTAAGGGGAAACAACTTCAGCCATTCAATTATGAATGGCTTCCTTTTTTTTTTTCTCCGCAGACGAGGGAATGTTCCCACCCATGGAGCATGCCTGGGTGAAGCTTATGGAAATCCTTTGATGCCCAGTCGACCGACTCTTCCTCTCAGCCTAGCTGATATAGTCTAGAAGAGAACAATATGTCTAGCACCAGCTTGGCTGCAGAAGCCTTCTCCTAGACTGGTTGCCTTTCCAAGGTTAGAGAGTTCAATCTGCCCTACTATTTCGTCCAAAGCTTGAGTTGAAGATATGAATTCATCCCTTTTTGTACTGAATTCAAATAGCTGACTTGAGTTTGAACTCTAGTTGATGATTCCATTGTCCTAGCTGTTACTGACTATGTGAGTCGCACAATAGTTTTAGCTGTAGTATTCACTGTACTTTCTTCATTCATATTGATAGTTTTGATTATATTATTATTCATTCATCAATATTGCATATCATATATTTACTATATTATATATTTATTATGTATTTATCATTATTCCAGCAGATAATGTCTAATCTCAAAAATTAAATGCAAATGTGTGAGGTTTTGGCTTAGTGCTCCTCTTCCCCACAGTAGCAGGTGAAGAAAAAGGTTTGAAAATCAAGTTTCTCTAATGAATACATAGGGAAAGAAAAGAAATGGATTTCTTTTATAAAGATCAGAACAGAGGAATTTTTTATTTACATGGAATTGAAATGAGTTTTTATACACTACACTCATGACCAAACTTTGTAAATTTTATTTACAGCTTCGAGGTGGCTCTAGGGAATGATTGTTTGAAATCTGATTCCTTTATTCTTATTTGTTGGAAAATATGATTTTTTTTTTTTTTTTTCAAAATTTCATTTTTTGGATTCTATCAAATGTAAAAAAGGTCATATTATTCATAGGCGGTCTGAAAGAGGTGATGATAACTGTGGACGCTATAGGTTTAAAGCACCTTGTTTCGTTTTTGTTTTTTAATTTAAAAACATTAGAATAATGTAAATATTTCTTCGTAGTTTTTATTTTGGTTTTAATTGCAAGATAATTGCTCAAAGTTAGTCATAGAAAAAGAAGAGAATACTTTTGTGTATGTTAAGCAGGTTTTAGACTTTTTTTTCATGTCATCCAGAATTACTTTGTTTACCATGATTGTCTGATTGAAAGTTTTCCAAAAATGAAGTTGCCATCATAGAAATCATCAATCAAAATCAGTTTGTTTAATGATTATTTGCAACCTGCACATTGCAGGAGTTGATTTTTTAAGACGAAAACAAATTGATTTTCATTTTTAATAAGGTAATTAAATTTTGATATGAAGTTTTTACTTTTAATGATTTCTAAAAGAAACAAAAAAAAAAAAACATTTTTACTGATCTATTCTCAAACCTTCTTCAGGTAAGTTTTTTGCATGTGGTCTTGTGAGATTTCTTCCTTCCATTCATGTTTTCATTTTATTCACTTTTTTTTTTTTTTTTTCTCCCTAGGCTGGTCCCTTGGAAAGAGTCCATGTTTCCAAAGAAAAACGTTATGCTTTCATTCAATTTAAACATGAAGAATCGGTTCCATACAGCGTTCGTATCATGGATGGCATTTCCTTGTTTGGCAAAATTTTGAACATGCGAGCCCGTACTGGATCTGTCCACGACCATCCGAGCCCCGCTCGTCACTCCAACTGGAATCCTCAGGATAACCGAAGAGGAGGGGAGAACAATAACCAAAATCGTGGATCAAGTCCATACGACAATTCTCACTCAAGGAATTACGACCAATATTTGAACGCCAATACTTCTGGTGGCCATTATGGCAGTAACTCCAAGAATTATTCCTCGAACCGACAGCAACAATGGCAGAAGGGTATGCCTCATCAGGCATTACCCAATATGCAACCTTCTTCAGGGCATAGAAACCACAGACGACATCACCATGATGGTCAGTCTTCAAGAAGTTCACATTCTGCGGATTACAAAGGCGGTTCTTCTTACAGGCATGAACCCTATAGAAGATATTAAGGAAGAAGCAAAACAATGCCCAAATTATGCAACTATTTTTCTATTTTCTCATTTTCATTTGCACATCTTTCATTTTTATAACATAAGTTTGAAAGGTTTTATTGCATCTGTATACATTGGTTTAGTGCTGTAAAAAGGAATGAGGTAATGCAGGGCTTCCTGCTTTGGTGAGAGAAGCAAGCCTCTACAGCTGTGTGGTTTGGGTTGATGGGGTGCTTTGGCCCCTACCCCTTGAGAATATTTAAAAAATTTTCTCAATCTCAGATAGTTTGGGGCCAAAGTGGATTAGTATTTAGACATATACTGGCTAATTTTTAAATGGTATTTTTACACACTCTTCAAGTTAGTGCATTTATGGAGTACCTTGTATCAATGTATATATAGCTACAATGCACAGTTTTAGCTAATCTGAAGGTACAAACAAAATGAGAGTTTTAGAAATATATAGGTAGTGAGGGACCCCTAACCCTAAACAAAGCAAGGGAATGCAGTACCTAATCTGTCCCACAGTACTACACCACTGTTTGTACATCTGGATTTTTTTTTCTGTTTTCTTTTTATCCTAGAATTTTGGTCTTGGGATGATTTGTTAAGATTTTCTTCTTGAGGAAAGAATTTTGTTTGCTACCCCCTCCCCCCACTTCGAACAAACTTTTTTATTTTACCCCTTATCTGAAATTTTTCGGGTGTTGGTACAAAAATCGAAAAAAATGATCTTTGTTTCTTCTCATTGCAGCCTCAGATTAGAAAAAAAAAATTTATTTCTTTCACTAAGTGAATTTTTATGTATACTATCACTCTTTACTCTCTCTTTATTTTTTTTCTTTTTCTTCTTTTTTTAAGTAATTTGATCGAAATATCCAATTTCCCAATGACAGTTTGGTGGCATTTGGAGAATGTTGTCATTCGGAAATGCATTTTGGTGAATATTTTTAATTGAATTATTTTAAAATTTTCTTTTCCAATATTACTGTAAACGCTGATAATCTTGTAAACTTTCAAATAGTGCCCCAAACTCTCGTCGGTTCCC
Organism: Thysanoteuthis rhombus; assembly: GCA_963457665.1. Lineage (NCBI taxonomy): Eukaryota > Metazoa > Mollusca > Cephalopoda > Oegopsida > Thysanoteuthidae > Thysanoteuthis > Thysanoteuthis major. Next base: position 48,301,548 of record OY735221.1, read on the forward strand.
TTTTAGAGTTAATTGTTTTATTCAGATTTTCAAGAAGAAAATTACCATCAAAGTATGATTACCAAGTCAATTCTATGTCATCAATATTTTTAAAAATCATTTTTAAATACTTTTGAAGTACAGTTATCAAGCCATTTATCTAGCAATCTTTGGACATAAGGTGATCTGGATTACTTCACTGAGGCTTAATATTTACTTGAAACATAATATATTCTCAAAATATATTTTTTAAAAAAACAATGAAAAGTAAAAAACAGATAGAAATTAGTACATAATACACTTCTAAAGCAGGGTCTGTTTGATCTTTATTAATCCACTTAATATAGAGAATATAAAATATACAATGGAAAGTAAACGAAGAAAATCTAAGAATGAAACTGATAACCATACAAATAAATCCACTTCAAAAACGTGGTTTGTTCAGTCAATATTGATCCGCTAATCTTGATTTAAAGACAATTTAACCATGCCACAAAAATTGAAATAAAGAGCGTCTTATTGGCAAAGTTCTAGGTAGCCTACCCAATTCAAAACTAGCTGGATAAATGGTTTGGTTCTGTATTTCTTTGACCAAACATTTTATTCCCATAATATACTTGAACATCTGATCGAAAAATATTTTTAGAATAAAAGAATCAATTAAGTTTCTTGGACATTTGCCTGTTATTAGTGTCCACTTCAAAAGAGGACATTTATCAGTTATTGGTGTTCATTTCAAGAATTAAAAAATGTTTTTTTTTTTTCCATTTGATTTTTTTTTTTTTTTTTCATCACTGAAAATTTCTTGAAATATTCATTTTGTTTTCCAATAAAAATTTGATTCACATTCATTAAAGGCACCCAATTTCAAGAATTCGTTTTTTCATCTTCTATGTCTCTAACTTTGATTTTCATCTTCCAGACGGTAACAATGACCCCCCCCCACCTTTTCAATTTTTTCTTTAGTTCCATCTCTCATTCTTTATGTTATCCAGCTTGACCATTGCTAGTTGTTACTATCGACCGTCCAGTACATTCCTAATGCCTTGTTTTCCACTGGGATTCAGACTTGGCTCCCCAACCAGGCAAGGCACTGTGTCCGACAACAGCAAGGGGATGACAGTCCTTGTAGCACTTCTCCCAAGTCATTACAATTGCTCACAGTTTCATCTATGATGATTTTGCCCGAATCATTATAACCATTCAAGTCTTCAACTATACTAAATGGACAAAAAAGTTTAATCTTGCATTAATAAAAGTCTTTTATTTCTTCTTAATAACAAATGGCACAACATTCATTTCAAGTGATCAGTTTTCTGTATGAACATTTCCTTTTTGCCTGATTTTAATTACCATATTTCAATTTATTCAGTTTTAGTTTATTTAACCTGCATTCTTTTTCAAAGGTGCAAAGTTTTTGTGCATTTAATAAACTTGAAAGCCCGTAACTTGTGTGCGTTTGTGTATGACTGCTATAGAGATGTCAACACTACCACAATCAGTTGCCTGCAGTGGCTGGACAAACTTTTTGTTCAATGAAGTCACCTTCTGAATTGAAGATTAAGCAGTTATTTCATCACACTAAAGTGTTGATGTTAATGATGTGGAATTGTTGCCCATCAAAATTCAACTGAAGTTTTATGAAAAACATACTGCAATTGAAGATCCAATTTTGATTTCAAGAAGAAATCCAGATCCAGCAATGTATTTTTCTGTCTTTAAATCTAAAATCTTATTTTGATTCTTTATTGATTGCCCTGCAAAAATTTCAGTATTTAAAAGTTCGACAAACTTGGATCCAGGCCACTTATTCTAACCTTAATCAAACCTCTTGGTCAATCTTGACATACAGTGTGCAAAAAAGGTCATACGTATTTTTGTAGAAAATATTTGAAGAAAAAAAAAGCCAAACTTTTAATTGTGATGGGTTATTTTGTAGATTTTAACTTTCTGATTATTGAGATTCTATTATCATCATCATCATCATCATCAGCCATTTCAGTTCCATTGCTAAACGAAGGCCTTTCTCAACTCCTCTAGTGTCGATTAAATGGTCATGTTGGATTTTGGGGGGAAGGTAGAGGCTAATTGAGCTTGCCTATAGCTGTTATTTTCTGGTGAGTTGGTTTTGAATTCAGAGTTGTCCTCCTTCTAGTATGGCAGTGGAGTTCGATCAAAATGTGCTATTTGTTTAGTATTATTTGCAATTTTATGAAATGAAAAAATTCTGATCATAATCAGTGGAGGACTAGCTATGTTTTGTTGTTTGGCCTGTTTTTTTTTTTTTCTTTTAAAAAAAAGTTTCTTTTGCAAAACAAGTCAACCTGAGTTGGGCTGCAGAAGTGGGAGTGAATTCATCATCAGTTTTTGCATGTGTCAGTGTTATTTGTGTATGACGTCAATGGTTTTTGGTCTGGTCATTGTCATCCCTCATTGTTACGTACAGAAATAAGATCAAAACTCAATAGTAGGGGTTTGATAAAAGTTTCTGCCATCTCTGGTTGATTTCAAAAGATTTCTCCAAACATTTATGCAGATGACAATAAAAGTTTTGTTTCATGTCTTGTGGCTTTTTTTTCCTTTTCATTGAAGACACAATGTTCTTAAAGTAAACATTTGTTTTGTGGGAAAGGAAGAAGAAAAGATTTAAAATAATTGTTTCATTGACATAATTCAATGAGAATTTTTGGCACAATATTATTTTTGAGGATCAGAAATCTGATTTTGCTGAAAGGTTCACGTTTTGGGCAACATTGGTTGTGATGTAAAGTTTTACTGACATTGATTTAAATAACATGTTTTATGTGTTGTTGTTGTTATAATAATGGTATAATTTAATCAAAACAATAAAAATAGTCGTTATAGATTCTTTTAAGAGATTTTTTCTTCCTTTTTAAACAATAGAATCAAATTTAATCAAACCACTAATAATATAATTTACCTGTATTTAAAGGTGTGTAATTGTTGCTATCCTCTTATACCTTTCTTTTCTATTTTTACACAAGATAAAAACATATATACATGAAGAAATAAAACCTATTTCTTTTTATTAATGTGTTATGGTTAATCATATAATTTAATCAAACAACAAAGATAGTCTCAATAGATTCTTTATTCTAATCTTTTCCTTTTTTTGGTGATAGAAAATAGATTTAATCGGAATACTAGAAATACTATTTACTTATTCCTGTATTTAAAGGAGAGTGATAATTACATCTCTATTGTCTTTTTTCTATTTTTACACAAAAGAAATGAACTACAAATTTATTTTCTATATTTAAAAAGAAAGAAGAAATCCGTTTATAGAATCCATAAGACTATTTCTATTGTTTCAATTAAATCATACCATTAACATAGCAATAACACGTGTTTTTCAAATCCATAATACTTTATGTCACAGCTGCTGATGCCAGAAACGTGAACCTTTCCGCAGTATCAAATTTTAACAACGTAAATGTTATTGTTATTCTATCCAATGTTCATTTATTTATATCATTTCTTGACCTGCTTTTGTTGATTTTGATATTTTTTTTTAGAGTCATATCTGTGGCAATGGATGTCTACAAAATCAGTCCTCTAAAATCTGTTCAATAATTCACCAATATTCTAGTCTTTAGGGCCTGTTTTATGGAACTTTCTATCAAACTTTTCTCTAATTTCATCACATCCAATGCCTTTTATTCTGGATGCTACTTAATAAACTTGTTCTTTTACTTTCATCATTTATATGGATCTGAAAAAATATGAAAATTAACAAAATTGTGTTAAATTCAATAAGTGAAGCAATCCATGTGTTATAAATATATGGATATTGAATAGAAATTTTCATTCAATTATGCCAATTTAACAATTGTTTGAAATCTTTCTCATTTCTCCAGAATAGATACTTACTTTGAGCCACCCAGTATTTTGTGAGGTCAAGTGATGTTTTGGTTGAATCGGGTAGAATACGTCTCGAAGTTAATATTTTCAAAGTTGATCTTAAATTTTCAAATATATTACATAATTTTGTTCAGATCAAGGGTGGCCATTGAATACCCCCCCCCATCCCCCAAAACTTTAGTTCTGTAACATTCTCCCCACTCAAGTAGTCTAAGGGATAGAAATGCTTTCTTTATTGACAAAGTTGAAGAAGATATTATTCACTCGTATGATTGTATAAATTTTTTAATGTGTTATTAGTAAATTAGTTTTCATGCATATGTGTCAGGATTTCGTGTGTATCGGGTCCAATTCACTGTTTCTTCACACTTTTAAAAGGTTGGTTTGTTGTAACCAACAAATAGCTGACTATGGGTCCTCCATAAACAGAGGATAAATGTTGGGTTGGAAGGTGTTGTCAATCACAGGTTCTCCCCCACTCCCCTTTGTTTTGGCTATTGAATATCCTCCCTCCCTCCCTCCCTAAACCAGTCTGATAGGGTTATTAAAATGATCCTTTTATTCATATCCTAAAACCTTAGCATTCTTGATATTTGTTAAGTCTTGTGTTGATTAAAATCAAGTCCCATACATTTTCAAACTTTTCTCATGCATAAAAGTTTTGGGACTGTTGTCCTCATCTTGGTTGATCTTCTGAACGCAACCTTCGTGGATGGTGATATTTCAGGAAGCCAGGACACAAGGTTGTCACTGTCAAAGCCTGAAGATGGACTGTTCCCTTTCCCCCATCTAATTTTGGGTGGAAGTAGTTGTAAGGTCAGGACAATGTTGTTGACTGTTTTTCATGTTAGAAATATGTTGGTGCTTGAGGTTGTTGTCACAGAGTGTCTTTTTGAAGAAAGACATTAAGTACAATGGCTGAAATGTATTCAGAAGATAAGCCAAGATGAGGATAACTGTCCAAAAACTTTTACACATAGTAATCCCTCATCTAAAAAATTCAGAAATTGTTAGATTTTCTTGTTAGAAAAAAGGTTGCGTGCTGAGATTTCTTTATGGCAATAGGTATAGAAATCCCTTTTTCTCTTGGCGGGTAGTTGATTTCTTGAAAAATGTTTACAATGTCAGAAAATGTGCAACCTTGGAGCAGGGGTTATGAAACTTTATCTTCCAACATGGCTGTTTGTCCTGCTTGATAGTTTTGGCAACCCTCTTGTGGAAAATATAGTGTAAAATGTGTAGATACCATTGAACGGACAATAGATGCAGCATTTTAATGAGATGGATGTTAGGCTCATTCTTATGAATAACCCAGAGAGAGACACATCTACATATCATTCTGATGTGAAACATGTTTTATTTTAAAGAAGCACACCCAGAAAAAGGCGGGAGCGTGGATATATGTGTAAACCAGAGATGTTTGATCTTACAGAATGATCCTTTAGATTTACACAAGTGGTGAGGGGGTGTCAATCAGGTTGTCAAACCATATCCTGTAATAAATTGGAATTTCAATTAATGTGTTCACAATTATTTTCACACGCTTTCTTTTAGTATCAAGTACACAATAGTAGCTGTACAATTATAAAATTTAACTGATTCTTATGATAGAGTTGTCTGATTATACACAAAATATAACTCATTTCATGTGAAATTATTTATTTGTAACTTCCTAAAATGGAAGGTGGGGAAACTAGTAATTTTAATGACAAAAGTGGGGAATGAACTCAAAAAGGTTGTTCACTGCTGTCTTGCCAACTGTATGATAGGTCTATAAAGTTTCATTTTGTTTTGTGATTACTGCAAAATTCCAGGCCTGTGATGTTTTGCCTGAAAACCCGACATGAATAATGGTCGTTGTGAATGAAACCGTCACAAAAAACACAAGCTCACTCTGGCGTCTCACTACTGACTGAGTAACTCCACTAAAGAGTGTCTATTTATGCTTGCACAAGAAGGCTCCTTCTGATTAGATGCCAAATTACATCAAGGCGACACAACTGGTTCTCGAGATTTACCATGGTTGGTTCTTCTCTGGACTTCAAAACAAATTGACATTGGCTTTTATTTCTTCATTCCTACCCAGATCCAAGCAGTGGATTTGCATTTATTGTCTCAAGAATGATCTAGAAAGCACCCAGAGAGTGCATACCTCAGCTAATATTGTTGTCCCTGCATCATATGAACTGATTTTCATAGTAAAAACTATGAAAATCAGTTCATATGATGCAGGGAAGGTTACTGTAAGAAAATTCCAGGATCTATCCCTAAACTGAATGAATTCTTTTTTAGCTCGTGACCCAGCCTACCACAAAATGTCATTGAAATTCAATGAGAACTTTTGGAGATACTGTGTGGACACAGATGAGTGAATACATAGATGTATCCAAAAATATCTCAATCAAAGGAAAATTCCAGGATCTACCCCAAAGTTTAACTAATTCTTAAGCCAATGGCCTAGCATTCCAGAAATTGAACTTTGTCGAGAACTTTTAGAGATATTGTGTGAACATACGGTTTTGATGCAGTGAAAGTAACTGTAAAAAAATTATTGGATCCACTCCAAAATATGATCAATTCATCTTAAGCCCATTACTCACCCTTCTACCAAATATTGAAATTCATTGTGAACTTCAGGAGATGTTGTGTGGACTGATAGACAGGCACAAGTGAATATTTACACCTATTCTTTGTAAATAAAATGACATTCAGAAATTAACTTGTTTAAAAAGGAAAGTTATCTGATAACTTTCACAAAATAATTCATCTCTGTCAACAAAGTTGGAGAGGTGTCTATTTAGTTGCATCTTTCTGCCTGTCTGTCCATATGATATCTCTAAAAGTACTGAATGGACTTCGATGAAATTTTATGAATGGGTGTACAATGGGGTGGTTAAATTTCGGGGCAGATCCAGGAATTTCTTCTTGATTGAGAGAGATTTTTCTGTTTTTCTTTCTTTCTCTCTTTTTTTTTTTCTTACATTTATGTATGTGTTCATGTCTGTATGCACAATATCTCCAATAGTTCTCAATGGTATTTTATGGAAGGGTTGACAGTAGGCTATGGAAAAATTGATTGAATTTTTGGATTGATTCATGCATAATGACTCTCTCTGACGATGACATTAATTGAAAAATTGGAAAACAGGTTGATCAGTGAATACTACTTCTCTTGCCCCGCAAAAAATCTCTATGGGGAAGGGGGAATTTAAATAAAACAACTTTTTCGTAGAGATAATGAGGGATGAATATTTAAATTTTCAGCCGTCTAGCTCCGTCGGTGTGGCCTGTATGCATTGTACATGCATAGCCAGTCAGACTACTTAAAAACTGAAGAAACATTTGATGACAGTTCTGATTAACACTCACTACCAATGAATAGTAAGAATAATAATATGATGTACAGTGTCATCTTTTGTTGTTTACACAAGAACGTGTTTACCGTAAGAGACTGATTTTCATCAACTCTCTAATCAACTTCAGAACAAATCAGTCATAAAAACTTTCAAACCACAGGGTCCATAATCCCAACTGGCCAGACAGACCGACTTAGAAACTGGAGAAACGTATATTAACAGTTCAAGTTGACAGTTTCAGAAACCATTTGTTGTCTGTGACTTTCAATCGAGCATGTTAATGACGAAGGATTTCTTTCTAAATATATACACATACACACGCACATGCCAGATAGGTATTTTAAAAGCAGGCCCTGAATTGATAGGATTGTCTTCATAGTCAGTTTTTAAGGTCAATGTCTTGTTAACTTGAAATTGAGATGAACAATTGTTTGTCAGTTGTTATTTGTGTTACTAGTAAGAGATAAGTGACTCTTGCAACTGGTGTAATCTAAACTGTTAGTAGTCTCTCTAGTTGATGCTTCTGAATGGACTGATTTCTCTGCAGAGGCTAGACCTAGAGCTTTACACTGATAAGATTGGGGTTAGTATGACACAGGACAACAAAAACTGCAATTGTGGGTAGGGGGTTTAGTGGGCAAAAGTCAATGTTTGCATGTGTCATCTAGCGATTGAAAAATTAGCTTGATCTGAAATTGGCCTTTGAATGTCAGTACCCGTGGTTGAGTTATCCTTATGTACAAATTTGCATTAGGTGCCGGTGTCTCCCTTAGATTAGTAAATGCCAAAATTAAACATGGGTCATAGAGGTCCATGCCTCTTAACCTATGTTCATCCTGATGTCAAGTTATACTTGACTACAATATGCACCAATTTGCACACTTTAGGGTGGACCCAATTAATAACATTTTTTCTACTTGGATATTTGTCCCTGTGGTTCTGACCAATCACTGTGGCCCAGTGGTTGAGTCCTCACATCTGGTTTGATAGGTTGTGGGTTCAATTCATGGCCAAGTCACACCAAATATTTGGTACTCAATACCTTACTGCTAAGCACTCAGCATAAAGAGTAAGATTGAGGAAGCTTAGAGAGGGTTGGGGTTCATCATACTATCTCGCCCAGGACAGACCCATAATGGGTGTCCCTACAATGTGGTACAGTGGACCAGAAACCCTGTACTGAGTTACAGGTCTGTGAACCATGAACCCTGAGCCCTGAAGTCTTAAAGTTGTCAGTTCTGACTTGATTTGAGAGTTGATGAAAATTAGTTACTTCCTTGTACAGAAGATAATTTATTTACATGATTTAGTAGTGTTCATCTGTCTCTATGTTCCGTTATAGAAACCATCTAAACATGGACACAACCCAACCAAATTTGGCATGCATATTCAATGGACCTAATGGAAGGTTTTAAAGTGAAAAGCTTCTAGAACTATTGAAAAAGATATGATAATGATTAAAGTACACAATTCTTTGCAGTAATGTTATAAATAATTTTACAAATTTGAAAGCTCAAGCCCTTTTTATAACTAAAATAGGTGGGTACTTCAGCTAGTAAGTAGATGAACCAACTGAAAATTTGTAGATTTTTTGAGAATGGGAAGCAGACTCTAGGAATAAATACTTTTCAACTGTTCAAAAATTGGGATGACATTTAAAAGGAGGTTAGCATTTTAAAAAAAATGTTGATACTTTTTTTCAATGAAGCCTTTAGAAATTGCAATGCATAACTTTTTTGGTCAATTGATATTTGTGCTGTGTGAAAGAGATAAGTGACTCTTGCTGCAACTGATGTAATCTAAATTGTTAGGATTTAAACTAGTTTATGCTTCTGAATTTATTCAGCATGAAAAAAAGTATACAGGATGTATATATAAGCACACATTATAACATTCTTATCTACGCAATATTAAAGACCGTAAACATTCCTTCCACTTTGAGATTTCTCCCCGTGATTTTGAAGTTTTTGAGACTGACTTGTTCTGATATTAATTTAAGAGTTGATGAAAATCAATCTCTTGCAGCATATGCAGTTTGTAAACAACAAAAGATGACACCATGCAGTATATTTTTACTTTCAAAAATGATTCCTGGGTAATGAGTGTTATTTTCTAATTGTTTATGTGTAAAAAGTATGGAAAACTTTCCATTTGTGACCAAGACACTGATAATTTGAAATCTATTTATTTACAATTAGAAAATGGATGATTCTGCATATTTTATTTACGTATGAAGTAAGAAAGAAAATTACTTATGAATATAACTGTTGTGGTCACTAAAACCAAGTTGGAAAAGAATAATAGCCTTTTTCAACACTTTTTACACATAACACTCGCTATCCAGGAACAAAAATGGCAGATAGAATCTTGGTTCATGTTTTTAAAATAGAGATAACTCCTGTTAACCTTAAAATGTATCAAGGCTTACAGGATTTCCCCCTATATGATTTGGTGATATATACTTTTTCAACTGAAAAAAAAATCAGCTTAATTTCCGTATGAAATTTAATTTTTCACACACTACCCCTCTTGATGTTAAAAAATGGTGCACAAATAAAAACGATTCAACAATTTAATTTATTCAAAACAATAACAATATGATTTTGTGGGAGGTAATCCTGTAAATTCATTATAATTTTTGATTTTAGCCATGTAAACTAGGATTCTATCAAATTGTGCTGCATCAGAGAGAAACTGAGAACCAATCTTTAAAAATTTGTAATCTTAATGAAAAAGTGAAGCGGACACTTTTAATAAATTCTGTTCAACTATTTGAAAATGGGGATGACATTAGAAATAAGGTTAGGATTTTTTTTAAATTCCTATATACCCAAGCCCCCATGAGAACAGGATGTGACGCAAAATCAGTTTAGTGTGCGGAAGTTCACATAGGAATGTATCAGCTAGGAACAAAGAAAAACATTTGTTTTTATCTTTTTAAATGTACGTTTATTTTAGAGAATTTAGATCCACAATTGTTTTATTGTCTATTATCTTGAAATTGAGATGCTTAATTGTTTTCCAGTCAATTGGTGTTTGTGCAACTGGGAGAGATAAGAGGCGACTCTTGCAACTGGTGAAATCTAAACTGCTAGCAAGAACACTTACTAGTTGTGCCTATAAATAGACTTTACTTCTCAACTGAGGTCAGACTTTGGAGTCTATATCGCACATCACACATGTTATTCACTTTATCAGACTCCATGTTATCTTAGAAATAAAAGGATCGAGGGAAAAAAAAGAAGTAAAACTTTCTTTTGTCTAAAAATTGTGAGATCAATTCTGAAAAACGAAATAAAACTGGGTGAGTTATGCTTTTAACAAGCAATCGTGAATATCTTTGAATCCATTATTCATTTATCCATTAATTATGACTCAAGGAAATATTTGTGCATGTTTGAATTTCTATGAGATGATCTTTTTAGAAAAAATACTACATATATGTTAGAGTAAGATTATTAATCTAGTGATTTCATGAAATTGTTGTAATAATAGTTAACTATTACTATTGTAATGGGTTTGATCTTTATGGGTGCGCCACTATTGTAGCTTTGTGTCAAACCAAATTGGACTTGGAAAATATCAAGTGTGTTCTACTTCAGTCGGTACTGAGTATTTACAGTTTAGTTAGAATAATTTGACCAAGGGTAAAATGCCTTCGTCAAATTATCCGTGTACACAGATTTGCAACCCTTAGGCTACAGCAACAGCAGTCTCCCTTAAATTTCAAAATGCTGTAATTATTCTGACCCTAGATTGACCTTTAGGGTTATTAAAGGTCATAGCCACCTATCTTATGTTCATGATTGGGTCAAGTTACCCTTGTAAACAAATTTGCTGCCTGTATGGTGTAACCATTTGGGAGTCTATGGAACAGTGTTAGAAACATTTGTTGTTTTTATAGTATTACCAAATTTCACACTGTATGATATGCATTTTTTCCAAGAAAATTTGAGATGAAAAAACCAGGTGTGTATTATCTGTAGAAAAATGATTTTATACATATTTCTATATATAATTGTATACAAGGGAGAAGGCGTTGTTCAGTTGAAATTGAAGCTCAGTCGGGGTGAGGGTATCTATGGTAGCTGATTATATATGTTGAAATGCAAAATGTATATATATATATATATATATATATATACACACACACACATACTGTTAGGTAATTAATTGCTGGTGGGTGGAATAAGTAGGGGGTTAGAAAATCTGTCACAATTTAATTCTGTGAAAGGTATATAGTAAGGATAGAATAGGCACATGGGAAGTAAAAACATGCAGTATTGACAAGAACAAAAAAAATTCTTGTGTTTTCAAAAAAATACTAAATTGAAAAGTCCTTTGATGGCACAAAATTTTAAAATCACTGAAATTAGCCGATATGTTTGAACTTGGTTGAACAAATTGTGTTTATAAACGCAATAAGTTTAACCAAGTCCTTTCCTTTGGATTGGTTATAATAGTTGACTTTTGATGGGAAAGTTTTGACGAATCTGTTGTACCCCTACCCAGGAGATGGACTCAGGAAAATTATTTAGGATGGGAGGTATGCAAGAGTACTGGAGAGGCTGTAATGCATTTAGCAAAAATATCTTCCTGTGTTTCTGTGGAGTTTAAGCAGTTTCTTCCCATCCTCTTACTTTGAGACATGATAATTCACTACTTCTAAGCTGTTGATAGTGAAAGTAAATGTTAATATCTTATTGAATTCATGTGAGGTTTTATTGGAAAATGACTGAACTTGTTTAGGTGAAAAAGTCCACTGTTTCAAATGATGGCTTGAAGATACTTTCATCCGCAAAATTGTTACCTTCAAGTGGAAGAGTTCATTGTTATAAATGCAGAAACAAACAGAAAAAGTCATACTTTACATAATATTGATAGATTTTTTTTTTGTTTTATCAATTGACTTCTGAGAACTGCAAATGTATCCTTGTTTACAAGATCGAAAATTTATTACCACTGACCTACCATACATTACTGGTAGAATAACACGCACGTTCTTGGACCTTATTCTTAGAAAAATAAAATAATGGTATTGGAATTTCTTTTTTCATACACCCCTCCTTTCAAATCAATCATTCTCGACCAAAATGATTTTTCCTAATTCTCTTTAATCTAAAAATATCTTATTGAAAAGTTGATTTTTCAGAAAAAACACGTGAAAAAGAATTAACTGAATTCATAGTACCCTTCCCTCTCAATCACCATTATTGCGAATAGTATTACAATTAGTTTTTTTTTTTTTTTTTCACGATCAGTGCTTCCCAAGCGGGAGGCACTTGACTCCCAGGGGAACAATTTTAGACAGGGAAGGAATTGTAGAAGAATTCCGCTATGTGGATCAACGTGTACTAGAAAGTTAAATGTTGGAAAAAATTATATGATAATTCAAAATGAGGAGGAATCAAAGAAACTTGGGATCACTTGGATGAGGGGAATGTAATCTGTGACACTGAAAACCACAGAATAAGAGGGCGCTTGGAATTTCGCCTATTCTTGAAGAAATTAAAGTAGCTTCTCCCCTTTTCTTGAATTTATGCTTTCTGTTCATCTGTTATTATTTTTCAGCGATTGTTTCACTGAGTCAAAGTGGTCACCAATAATTGGTGATATAAAACGAAAGATCGACCAACTTGTTAACCATTGTGCTACGAAAAGGAGACAACTGCCAGCTTAACTATCAGAGTAGAGAACTAGTTTTCGATTTCACTTGTTTACCCCTTGTGCTGACAACTCAAAAAATATTTTAGATAGCTTGACCGCCAAACTTAACTTATCATGTCCAACAAAAACTCCGAAGATGCTAAAAATGGTCAAAAACACGCTACAAGTGGCTAAAATGTTCAAGCCCGCCAGTGCTTGTTTACTGCTTTTTTTTTCACGCTGCCTAAACAAAAAACGCACGGAGTTTAATGCGAAATGCGTTAAATTGACGACACTATTTGTCTCAGCATGTCCACCCATGAATGTCAGTCAAAACTCAACTTTATGGCACGCCAACTACAGTGAGTTGTCCACCTCCCTATCTAGCAATTTCTGACATCTAGATGTATCCAAAAACATCTAGATTTAGATGAAAAACATCTAAATTGGTAATACTAGAATATAACCTTTTCTTCACCACACAAACCTCTCGTTATAACTAAATGAGCATTAGACCTAACCCTTAACAAAAATAACTAGCGTAAATTCCTTTACAAATTTTCCAAATTTAAAGCTTTCGCCTCTAGGCTCCAATAACAAACCGTCTGGTGTACTAAACCGGATATAGGTACCGTATTATTTATTTACTCGCCTCTCCACGTGATCCAAGGTCAAGTTTAGAGTGAGGACCTTCACCTGAACATGTTTGTGGTTCCAGAAATTGTCCAGTTACCGCGGCACTTCCCTTTCTGGGAAGCCACGGGTATCGTTTTCACGGCGTGTCTACCCCAAGCCGCATGTAGAAGCGAAAGTGGGTAATAATTACGCATTGGGGCAGCGATTTGTTCACCAAGCTGTACAAAAACAACCAATTTGTCATCATAATATAAGAAATAACAACATTTGAATACAAACCGTTTCGTATAAAGGAAAGCTGCTCAATACAAAAGGGATTAATAGTATTTTAAATAATAATAGAAAAAGTGAGCGATTATTACGTGTCGCGGCAACCGTAGAATCGAACCAACGATTGTTTACACGGCAGCAGCAATAATTCAAACAACGCGTAGATTTTCGGAACGTTGTCCTCTTTTCTTCTTTTCTTATCAACCAAAGTTATCTCCTTTTTTTCTTATCAATATTTTCAATAGATATCTGATTGTAATCTTTATGTTGGAGTTTTAACTCTTCTCCGACGACCTAACCGCACCTACAAAATGTTGCGCCTGACGCAACCTTCTTTTTTGACACTTAGATTTTTTCACCCGCAAAAAAAGTATTTTTTAATCAACGATGGAATCTCAGGGATTTTTTCCTTCTGTTCTCTCTCTTCAAATCGGAAAAAAATTGAAAAATCTTCAGCAAGAATATCGTCTCCTTCCTCAAGCGAACCATTCTTTTCCCAGTCTCTTCGTCTATCTAATGATAATTCTGGGGGACAGATACGTTGTTTTTCTTCGTCACCTTCGAAAAAAAGTGATTTTATTTTCCGACAGGTAAGAATTAATATAGTACTCTTTTTAGCTTGTTTCTTTTTTTTGCTCTTTTTTTTCAAGTTTTTTATTTTCTCTCAGTTGTAGAAGAAAAAAAGAGTCGAAAAAAACAAAAACAAAAAACGAATATATTTTTTCATTTATTTATGGGAGAAGGAGGTGTGTTGAAGATGCAAAAATCTTACTAGACATTTTTCTAATCAAATTTATGATTACTCGAAGCCCTTGGGATTATCTGGGTTTTATTCCCAAAATTTCTTCGTCTTGATATTCAATAAAAAATATTAAATTAATTGTGCGAAGCAGGGTGACCAAGGGGTACTGACCCTTTTCCCAGATTCGCACCTGGTTGTAAATAAATCAATATTTTCCCTAATGAGCTCAGATAAAAGAAAATGTTATTTACGTTACTTAAAATGTCATTTTTTTTCTACATGTAATATTGAGTATAAACAACGTAAAAACAAACTGAATGTTTAAATGTCACAGTGACATTGCCTTCTTCGAGGTACCCCTTCGGCCTATTACCGAATACGCAATTTGTGGCGATAAAATGGGCAAAACTAGATGGAAAATAATTTTATGGTAAAAATCTTTGTGATAATCGCTAGGAGAATAAATGGCAAAAATTCTGTTATAAAAATGATTTGTTTCCAATCTTTCGAACCGGAGATTATTGACTTTGAAAAATTATAAACAAAAGAATGTTAATTGGCATGTAAGAAAATTTCGGTTTAACTAAAATCTACCCGGAGCCCGGGAGTTTCTAAATTCTCAGGCCTGAGGGGGGGGGGATGTTGAAATCCCACGCGCGTGAACCCTCGTCGTGGGTGGCCCCTCGCATACAAACGGACGGACGCATTCTTGGGCTGACCCCCTCCCCCCCAAAAAAAACAACAACAGCAAAAGCACCAGAAAATTTTTTTTTCTTATGAGTTTTCTTTCCTACAATCTTTTTGTAAGCAACTTTTCAGTCGGCAATTTCTCCGGCCATCTTCAGGTGACATATCAAAAAATAAATAATTAAAAAAATGATAAAAATAATTCCTGGGGTTGATTAAAAATGAAAATTCTGAAGTAAATTGAATTAGTATATTAAAATTTCAAAATTTGCAAAAACATCCTTCTTTACCTTTTTAAGTAACATTAAGAAGAAATCTTCAAATAATTAGGTACTGTCTATTTTTTGTGTTTAATAATTTGAAAAATATAAAAGATTTCCCAAACCCCCAAAATGTGTGATTACATTTTTGAAATTTGTTGTATAAATTCGAAATAAATACAAGTGATGTATGTAATAATCCCAGTTTAATTTTGAAGTTTAATCAGACATTAAAAAATTAATCAATTTTCTTTTTCGAATTTTGTCATTCAAAATTTCAATTTTTTTCTCTCATTGTTTTAAAACTGAAATATGAGGAAATAATTAAAGTAAATAAAAAAAAACAATTCAATGCAAATCAATATAGGCTCTGATTAAAAAAAAGGCAAACAAAATTTTTGCCTCTATGGTTTATTTAGTTGAGATAAAAACTGGATAGCATTTGGTGAGCATATATGTTGGGCAATGCTATTGTCACTTGAAAGTGAATGAAAATCAATTCACAATTAGTTTGAATGCAGGGGAGGTAACTCTTAAAAATTCCTGGATCTGCCCTCAAATTTAAACAATTTGCTTTCCAGTATGACTCTATTCATACCAAATGCTTTCCAAATAATTGTTTTGTGCCATCTTATCTCACTTCCGTGATCTTTTTCTAGCTTATCACCTGACCTAGGTAAATGTATCCACAACCTTGGCTGAGTTAGTGACCCAGTAAGAGTACTTATGACCATCTACTGATTATCTTTGTTCAATATAAAAAAAACATTTTTTCTCAAGAAAGATAGTTGAATTTTTCTAGACCAATATCTTTTTTAAAGGTTACATTTGAAAGAAGTTATGTTCCTCTATGTAATGGTTGTTTGGCAGTGTTTATTCTGCAGTGGTCACTCTACCCTCCATAAAGTACCCCATTAGTCCATTTTGTCACTGCACTTATTCCAATTTGAATCTATGTTCACATGTTTGTTTCACCAACTAACTAAATAAGTACTACTATTTTTTCTAGTGTTTCACTGTCTATTTTTATACTTTTGGGCAGGACTTAATCATTGAACATTACTTTTGTCTTTGTTTTATTTATAATCCTATTTTTTGGCTTTCTCTATTTGAATCACTTGATGCATATTTCATATCATATATCAACTTCATTGGGAAAAGTAAATAGTCTGATTTTTTTGACGGATTTGAATTTCTCATCGAGCGAATAAATTATCCACAATTTTGATTTTTTATTATTTTATTGAGAAAAAATTGTACTTCACATTTTGTTCACCTTTCAAAATTTTCAAAAATTATTTTTAAATTCTATGGAAAAATATAACTATGACAATCATTTCTTCTTTTTATTTAAAGATCAATACTTGAAATGATTAAGAGTGAAAAGAATGGGTCGATACAATGTGATGTGATCATCAGTTTGTGAACTTTTTTGAAAAAAATTTCCGTGGCTTTTTTTTCAAAGAATTTTCTTTGTTTCTATTATTTGAATTGAATAAGTGTGATATTTTCAGTTTTCTTTTCTATCAATGGAGTTAATAATGCTGTAAAAGTCTGAAAAAAGTGCTACAAAAAGGAAGCTGTTAATTTTCCCTGGTTTTATTAATCGAGCAAGTGTTTTGTTTGGCTAGTAAAAGGTATCCAGGTAAGTATGATATCAAATTAAGCCAAATAATAGGTGTGTTGCCCAGTAAACATGACTCATCCTTCTAAGCTATTAGTATAGGTATAATAGTTTCTATATTGTATATGGGAGAGTAGTAATGGTAATTAGTTTGTGTAGTGATGAGATGATTTAGTTGTTGGGGATAAAGGAATTCATCTCCTTGTGGTTAAGGCTTACTGCCACTCATTGACATCATGATGAATGTTGAAGGAGGAAGATAGTTGATGATCACCATGATTGAAGGAAGATTTTCCGCGCTATACATGGATGCAGAGTTAAAACAGAGTTTGTGATCGTAATAAAGACACATACGAATATTTAGGAAGACAAATAGGAAGTACATTTAATGATTTGACAAATGAGACATTAATAAACAATACAGATAAAGCTTAAAAGAAAATACATCTTGACATTATTAAGATCAATCGTGTTAGACGAGGCCTGTCTAGATGAGATTATGAGGTAACTAAAGAAGGAGATAGGATTCATGATAATGGGCATATAGTGTAAGCTTGTAGCCAGGTAGAAGGGGAAGATGGGAGGTAGCGTTTAAGCACAGGGTAGGAGCTCTATGCAAAGTAGTCATAAGTTAATGAAGCGGAATTAACTGAAATACTTTAAATCCATATGGCTTGGTATTAAGGAGACTGGGTTATCTGTGATATGCCCAACAGTCTAGCTGGGGTTGATGTACAACACCTGAATTTATGGGGGCCACACTCAGATCCTGAAAACATAAGACAGGAAGACTATTTTAAGTCACAGAAAACAAATAGAGTTTAACCGATGTGTGCTTGAGGAGGAGAGTTAGAAAACAGAAAATAATCATGACTCCCTCAGAGTACAAAGTAGGCCAAAAACTGGTTGAATTAAAACATGATGAAAATTTCAGTAATTTGTGACAGTATTATATTTTCATGGGCATCCGCGGCCACTTTTCCGGGGAGGGGCAAATGGATATTTTCAGGGAATATCTTACTGCTACTAGCAAAGAATAATATCATCTTTTTGTATGGGAACATCAAGTTAGGATTACATAGAAAATATTGTAGAGCACTATCACACTTTTATTGACTATAAGGTTCCTAATTTCAACACCCCTTTCCCTAGGTGAGAAGGCCTGATTCGAGAGCGGGGGACATTTGACCCCCATCACCACCAACTGAAAGACAAAAATAATCCATTATTGATACTGGGTTGGGAAAAAGAAGAAACTTCTCTTTGTTCTCCTTCATTTCTGTCCATTAGTGACATCCTTGAAAGTTTGTTCACCCCCAAATGCTGACGAGATGACATTCATCTCACACTTTGTCATAATCCAGGGTCAGAAAGTCACAAGGTAGTGTGGTGTCAAGTTTGAAGTTGTTTTGATCTGCACTTCTCAAGAAATTTAAAAGAAATAATAAAAATATCAAAACCATAAAGCTTTCTTCAGATTTTATGAATTATCTCTTGATTTTTGCTTTTTAGAAATATATAAACTGGCAAAATTGGACAGAAGTGACTGAATTACTTCAAAACCATTTTTTTGTATGACAGACAGAAAATTATTTTACATGGCAATTATGGCAGGCAGCTCCACATACCATAAAGATAGATTTTTATTGGATAAATTAGTAAAAATCAGCTAGATCTAGTAAAAAAAAAAGGCTAATCCAGCTGGTCAGCCTTTTTTTCCCACTCCCTCGGGACCATTAGCCAGGCTGGTTCCTTTTTACCACTTTGTCTCTTCGAAGGACTTTTTTGCCCACTCCCTCATGATTGTCAGCCAGGCCTATGAAAGCCATCTATTTGGATCACTTTTTACTGTCAACCAAATTTATATATAAGGATTAAAAAGAAAATTATGATCTCCCTCTTGAATTCAACACAATCCTTAAGATGAAGATAGAAAAGAACTTCACAAAAAATCTTATGTTTCTTAGGAGTTGACCAAAATATTGATAAACAAAAATATCCGAATTTTGTCTGTTTGAGAGATTAATTCATTTTGGGGTTAAATGTAGGATTAGGTTTAGGGTTAGGGTTTGCAAAGAGACTGAAATTCTGGTGCAAAATTTTCATTGAGTTTTATTTCTGTTCCCTAGTTTGTCCTAAGGTCACAAATAAAAAGGCTTCAAATAATATACATTTTCTTCCCTTTTCGTCTCTTACAACAATTGAATCCGATCTGATATCTTCTTCTTTCAGCTAATTGATTACAGATCTTTCACCTATACGTACCTGTTGGCTGATCCGAAAAGCAAAGAAGGCATTATTATTGATCCTGTCTTGGATAACGTCACAAGAGACTTGAACATCATCAAAGATTTAGGGGTGAAACTTCTTTTTGCAAGTAAGTCACGATTGAAACATTCTTTATAAGGGACTCAATGAGCATGCTGAAATGCAACCCTTTTGTGGTATTTGATATAATTATATTCTAATTATACATCAATTTGCTTGGACTTATGTCCTCATCTTGGTGGTTATAGGCATAATATTTTGGCTGTTGTACTCTCTGGCCTTCTTCAGGTGTTATGGTCAGATCTATTGATTTTACTAAAGAAATACATTGAAAAGCATTGGAAAGGAATTACCAGCGGTTAGGAATTGATGGAAATGTTACTCACAGAATAAACTGTTCTATGTATCAAATGTAAATGCATTGCTAATGATTTTATGGAAGAAATGTATTGAAAATCTGGAAGAAAGGGATTGTCAGTGATCAGGAATTGACGCATGTGCTACTTAGGGTTATTATATCAATAACTAATTCAACCATTTTGTCAAAAAGTAACAGCATTATTTTATATGATTTTGTAATTTCATTGTACTTGAAAAAATATCAAAATATTATGTTGCATTGCCTTTTCTGGTTTATATTCAACCAAAATGAACTCAGATTCTTTTTAAACATTTGCAAAAAAAACCTAAAAAGCTAACACATCAAAGGGAGGCTACTCTATAATTAGCATTTAATAGTTATCTTCTTTTATAATTTTTTTGAAAAACGTGGAATATTATATAAATAGATTACTTGAACTGATTTTGCCCAACACGAAAAGAACTTTCTAGCGTTGGAAATGTGCTAAATGTCTTTTTTCACTTTTTTCTTTATTTTTGCATGTTAGTGAACACTCATGTCCATGCTGACCATATCACGGGTAGCGGATTGATCAAGGGGAAAATTCCGTCTTGCAAGAGTTTAATTTCGGTCCAATCACAAGCCAAAGCTGACAGACATTTTGACCACGGAGATTTGATCCAGTTCGGTGATTTTAACTTGGAATGTCGTGGCACTCCTGGACACACAAATGGTGAGATGCCCATCCTCTTTTTTGGCTTTTTGTCAAATTCCTATGGAGTTGACTCTATGTTTCCCACCAAATAAGAATGACAAGTTCAGACTCCTCAGACTAAAAAGTGAAACGTCTAAAATGATGGATGGAGAGAGAGAAGGGAGAAGAGATCGATTCTATTTCTACGTCATTAAACAATTGAAGGAAGAAAGAAAGGGGAGAAAAGAAAGTGGAAAGCTATGGATGCCAGATTGAATTATCTGGTGCCTCTAAACAGATTCTTTCAAATAGAATTTTTAACTTTTTTTTTTCACCTCTACTTTTCTGAGCCATTCTAACTAGAACTTGCATATGCACTCGCCTGAGTAGTGGAAACATTTTTTTCTATTTTAAAAAAAATTTGATTATGTGGCTGAGATAGTTGCGTTCAGCGTGGAGTTTGACCCCGAAGCAGCAATCGTGTTAAAATCTAAAATTCATGTTGAAAAATTCAAATCTTTAATCAAGAGGAATAACCTCTGATTAAGTTACCTCCCTTGCACTCTCAAGTAATTTTAAAAAAAATTCAATTCACAAATTGTCCCTTTTATTTTTATTATATTCATTGAAGAGTTCTACCGTGTTTCGGAACCATTTCAAGCGGTTCATGGATTTGTAGATCAATTCTTCTCTTATTCAGTATTATGCCCTGAAAACGTATTTTATATATTAAAACTAGAAAGCATCCGTACCTCTGTAAATACCATACACTAAAATAAAACTGAATGAAAATCATTTCATATATGACTATGATGAATGGGAGGTAACTATAAGTTTCGATTTTCCCATTGTTTTGAATTTAAAAAAAAATGTCTCAGTTCATAAAAGTTCATGGATCTGACCCCAAATTTAACAAATTTTGCTCAACTCCTGGTTTGCTCTTCCACAAAATTTCATTAAAATTCATTGAGAACTTTTGGAGATACAGGGTGGACAAACATACTTGAATCAAACATTTATTTAATCATTCATCTTCACCCACACAATATCAGGATGAATTTCTATAACATTTTGTGGAATGGTGGGGCATGAGCTAAGGGAGTATTGATTAAATTTTGGGATGGATCCAGGGATTTTTTGCTCACCTTCCCAATAATCATAAGCATATATGGATTTATTTCTACAGACAATGGTGTTGACAGAGGTATCCAGTCTCTAAGTGTTTTCTAGTTTCTCTTTCTTAAAGCTAACAGAGTAATTTCCAATAAGCAGATCTTTATTTCAAGTCAAATCTGAGTGAAATCATGTCCATTTACTTATATCATGTTGGTTTGTGCATATATATATATATATATATATATATATATATATATATATATATATACATATATATGTATGAATATAGCTTTAAATATGGTTAAATAATGGATTTGCTACACAAACGTCCATTTTCTGGTTGAAATCCACTTCTATTATGAAAGATGAAATACAAACAGAAATCAACATCTGAACAAAAAAAGAAGAAATAAAAATAGAATAAGACATAGTTTTTCCACCCTGAAAAAAACCCCCCACCCCATAATGACCTAAATAGGGATCTGAATAAATCGAATCATTTGCATGAAGAATACATATATATATATATATATATATATATATATATATATATATATATATATATATATATATATATATATATATATATATATATATATATATATATATATATATATATATATATTTGAATTTTGACCCAATAACCAGTTGGTCTGATTAACTGAACATTTGCTTATGCACAAAACCGATTTTCAATTCAATGGAGACAACTTGCATGAGAGACAAAATACATTTGGTCCCTTTATTTTTCTAGAAAATAGAATTTTAGGAAATTCTATTGGATTTTATTAAGAAGAAAATGTCAGATCGGTTGCACTGCTGCTTAGTTCAAACTAACAGTGCATTGGTCATAACAAATGAAGCCAATTAGTGATAATTATTGATGTTTGAATTGGTTCTTACTAAATTGCTCCTATTGTACAACTGGTCCTAATAACTATTGGTCCAGATTCCACTATGATATATAATATATATATATATATATATATATATATATGAAAATAAGTAGGCAAATTCTGCAATAAGGTTGAATGAATTTAAGAAAAGTGTAAAAAAAGGAAAGCCAAACCTTTTAGTTATTTTAGTATAGTGGTTTTTAATAAGTCTCAATTGGTTTCATCCATATCTTAAGAAAGCTGATGTGATTCTTCTCTTCCTCGTCATCTTTTTCCACTATATATATATAAATACACACACACATAATGTATTAAGAAATGGGCACATTCGATCAAACAGGATAAATTATAAATTATGTTATATAATAGACACTTATTTGAGATGATCTGCTGCAGGAAGCAAACCTGCCATTGATAGAGTAGCTGCTTCAATATAGCAATGCTCTTACCATTGAGCTGAATTCTCCAATTAAGTTTCTATATAATATAATGCAATTTATAATTCATATATATATATATATATATATATATATATGTACATGCACATACGGACACAGGCTTTTTTCAATCCTTTGCAATTCCATCTTCATCTTTTTTCAGGTTGTTATTCATTTGTTTGGCATGAAAAATGCCGGGTCTTCACTGGGGACGCAGTTTTAATTCGTGGATGTGGTCGAACAGATTTTCAACAAGGTAGGCATCTTGAAAAATTACTTCTTTTATTCTTTTCAAGAAATTATTTTTCTTTGAGATTCTAAAATGTGTCATGTGTTTTCGTGCAATGTCTTTGAATGTTTTTATTTTGTTCTTCCTTATTTTCGAGGTTTCAGATGAAACTGGGAGAAAGTTCAAAGCAAGTGCATCTTTTGGTGTAGTTTGATCGTAGAAAGAAGAGTTTTATTGATTCCAGTATCCAATATGGCAGTTTGGAATGTTTCAAACCATCACTGAATACAATCACCAACCGATTATTTTTTATCATTATTAAATGAAGTATTGTAAATAGTGATGTACTGAACATAGATTCTTGATATCCAGCCAGATCCAGGTTTTACTGGATCATCCAAATGAACAGTATCTATTATAATAGTGACATAATTTTTGTAAAATTCTTGAAATGCTCTGTACTTAAAATATAAAACTCAACATTGAGTTCACCTTATATAAACCTATTTATAATAAGCTAATTAATAATACATTTAATAGAAAACACAGGCTTAAACTATAACTACAAAGATTCAACTATGTAAAATGAACTAAAATATATTTTTCAAGTTTAACACTTTTAATATGAAAAAATGGGTAACCTATAGTTTCTCAAGAAATATATCTTAGTATGAAATATACACTTTTGAGAATTCATAATCATTTCAATTGTTTTGAAGTGAAGAAGTCCATTAGAATTCTTCTGGTTTCATTAACAGTTAAATGTACTTTCTAAAAAAAATAGTTTATTCTCAACTTCATCATTCAATTGCATCAACAAATTTTCACATTTTTCTTTCCCAGTCCGTACAAATTTTTTTTGACAAAATTGGGAAATAAGTTCTTTATAACAGTTTATTTTTATGTCAAGTTCTGATTAACTATCAATGTTTGTCATTAACTGTAGATATGTTCCTATGGAATTTTCTTAGTCCAAAAATGTATTGTGAGCTCTTTCATGAAAATAAACCTTCATGAATACATACAATACATTAAATAATTTATGATGTACAGGGAGTCCCCCAGTTATGGAAAACTTGTAGTTATGCATGGACTGCCAATTTGGAAATAATCCGGGGACATCTCATTGATTTTTCTCCAATAGCTGAATAAATTAAAGTTTGATAGAAGTAAATGTTCAATTTTCATCAATAATTTGTTCTTTGGGCTTCAGAATAGTTAATACTTTCAGCTATAAAGTTGGCTGGAAACTGAAATATTCACATGCTTATTTGTCATTTTCTAGACAGTTTTGGCTATGAACAACAATCATTTGGCAAAATTGTAAGTCTGTTCTTCAATGCAGTGTTTATAATGTTCAATTGGAGGGAAGGGGTGTGGTAAATTAACAAGAATGTCTCTTGGCAAATTTCTTCCTCAATGAAATGGATGAGATTCTTTAATTATGTTCATGTCTAATTCTTTCACCTTTTCTAGATTGGTACACCAACTTTGTCATCCTAGCACCCCCCCCCCATAAAAATTATTTCTTCTTTCCAAACCACGGTGATACTTATTTCTCCTGATTAGGGCTATCTTTCATCACTATTTCTATTGTTTCTAATGAAATCCAATATGACAAAATTTGATGCCAGTTTTTTTTGGTTGTAAATTTGACCCTGGATATCCAATTGAATTGATATTCCAGTATATCATTAATTTACTTTTTAAAAAAATTTTTTTTTTTTCTACTTGAAAATTAAAGAAAATAAAAATCACAGCTAATTTGGAACAACACTCACCCCCTTATATACTTAATGCTACAGTTGCTTGAAATGTTGATTTTCAAGTCAACTTATGAAACTAGAAAATAAGATTCCTATTTACTGAACTGGGCTTTTCATGTTGGCCAGTACGAATTCAGGTCATGGCGCACTTAGTAAAGATAATAAAATGAATTATCATCTAAAGAAAATATATCAAGACAATTTTAAATTGTCATACTAACATCCCTACCAAAAAAACAGAACCCCCCCCCCCAAAAAAAACCCAGAACATTCATAGTGTCTGAAGCAGGAACTGTACCTTAGTGATTACTTATGTTCATCAATTCATTTAGCTTGTTCTATCAAGTTGCCTGCTGTATTATATTTAATTATAACTTACATATCAAATTCATCATTTTTTCAGATTTATTGGAATAAGCACTGGATGTCAGTCTGTGCGAATTCAGGTTGTCTCACATCATTAACATTTTGTTCAAATAATAATCCAGAGACAAGTTTCAAATAATTTCCATTAAAAATCAACATTTGCAGGTTCTGTAACAATAACAGTATTGAAGTTAACTCTTTATAATTTCTAAGGGAAAAATTGGTGTATATCAAGATCTTATACAAGAAGTACCATTGTTGTTGTGTTTAAGTGCTTGATCTCATTAAAGCTCAATTTAGTTTGGCCTAAAGCCACAAACAAGGAGCACCAGTGTTTCTCATAGTTTTTACTTTTTCTTCTTTCAGGTGATTCAGAGAAATTATATGAATCGGTGCATAGAGAGATATTCTCTCTTCCGTCTCATTATTTACTATTCCCCGCTCACGACTATAAAGGTACAAGTATTGGTTTTCTCTAGTATTACAAAAAGGTGGAGATGCAAGGGAAACAATCAGCTTTACCGAAATTGCTTCCCTTCAGCTAATAGTTGATTTAATTTCTTTTTTTGTTCGGACTAATGTCATTTTCGTTGTTTTGACCAATCCACTCTTATAGCCTTCTTCTGGTGTAATATCAGAAAGGAGACAAAACTAACTGCATCAGAGTATGACTCGATTCTGACAGAAGTCTATAAGTTTTATAGATATTTTGACTTTGAAGAGATCTTCAATTCTCTTCCTTTTATTTCCCAATGATGTGGGAATTGATTCCATCCAGCATTTCCAACTTTTCTTTATCACACATCTTAAATGTTAGGAGGAAAAATAGAGAAAAATAAACAAACAGTGGCAAATAGCTATGCCTATACAAGTTATTGTTGATATAAAAAAAATCTTCTATTATGAGAAATAGCAGGCTATTAACTTCTAAATTTTCCATTTGCTACCAGAAATAAGGGCATCCTCCATTTCTAAATTGATATTACACCTGAAGGCCCTCGAATAAATCAGCCAAAAATTTGTGAGAACTAGGAGACCATGCTTACTGGTCACTCAAAATCAGACAGAAGTATTTGATTTTATTCAGCAATCCTATTCATAAACCTTGTTGCTAGTGGCCAATTGTTCTTGCACACTTAGTGCATGTAAGTTAGTAATATAGGTGGGAGGACATTCCTCATTTCTTTTTGACCAATTAACACCCATGAACTGTATTCATTCTTCCAGGTCAAACGATGAGCACAGTTGGTGAAGAAAAAGAACTTAACCCTCGTCTTTCCAAATCAAAAGCAGAATTTATGAAAATCATGAAAGAACTCCAACTGTCGTATCCAAGTCAAATTGGTGAGTTATGACAATGAGATTAGATGAAAAGTTGTTTTCTGCATTTTGGTATTAATTTATTTATTAAAATCTATTCCTTTCTCTTTCTATTAGACAAAGCGTTGCCAGCCAATTTATTGTGTGGACTTCAACCAGCAGAATAGAGAAGGTACTGTACTCCTCAGATGTCTTCAGTCACACAAGTTCCAAGAATTAATGGACAAGGGAAAAGAAGAAAAAAAAAATTGTAATTTATAGTTACTTGGTTGTTTTGTAGATATAAAATTTATATTTTTTATCGAATATGTGTCCATTTAAAAAAATTTTTTACTGCATATTTGGATTCAACACTTAGCAGCATATAGAAAGAGGTAGGAATTCAGATTGAAATGAAGTCAAAATGTCATCATTGTACATTCAGTTCCAGATTGTACTAAGATGAAGAGGAAATTTAGCATATTAAATATAAGAGGGGCAGTTTATGCAGACAAAGTATAGTTTTTCTTTTTTACACCCCCCCCCCACCTAAACAAACAAACTGCACCTGGTAGTCAAGTTAACACATTTTGGGGTTCTTAACTTTCAATACAACCTGGAATTGAATGTACAACAATGATGTCAGACTTGGCCAATGTTGGAGTCCCATCCTTTTCAAGAATCTTCACCCTGCTCTAAGAGTGCCAATATTTTGTGTACTCAGTAACTTTGAAATTGTGCCTGTAGGATTGAAATTGAGCCATGAAAGAAAGTGCCAACATTTGAAGTTGTTGTCTGAGCCTTTATTTGACTAAGATGGGAAAATGGGAAATGAAATGGTCCTAGAAGAGAATGAGAAAAAAGAAATGAGACTAAAAGCGGCCAGTTCGTCCTTCCCTTTCTCTTGAACGAGATCTTCTTTGGTTCCTTTCTCGACTTCTTGATCGGGATCGTCTCCTTTCTCTACTACGACTACGGTTTCCTCTTCGAGGAGGCTCTTGACTTCGGCTACGACTGCGGCTTCGGCGCATGGGAGGAGATCGAGATCGTGACCTGTGAGGAGAAAAAAAAAAGAAATTAATATTGATAACATTGATTTGTCATAAACTTTGAAGATAGAATATAGCATATAAAAGCCAATTAATTCAACAAAAAACTATAAAAATATACATTGGAGGAATTACAGTAAGCAGTTGACTTTGGTAAAAAACAAAAAGTGACTTACTTTCTCCTGCGTCTGGTTCTACCATACAATTCTCGGCGGAGTTCTCTGGATATGGGTTTCAAGTGCATAAAGTTGCAGAAACCTCCACGAGTACATTCTCTGAAAATGAAAATGAATGGTAATTATCAAACCATAATGGTTTTCAACTACATAACTCTCAAATCCATTAACTGCTAAACACAGTGAAACTCTTATAAAATATTCCATAATTTCAATTTCTAAACACAAAGAAAAATTAGGATTTCTAAACATCGCCATTGCACGATTTCATATTTGTACAATGGATCGACAATGCTTATAGCCATAACCAGCAGATGTTTGAAATTGGAGGGGGAAAAAAACAAAAAAAAAACAAAAAAAACTCATGAATTTAATAATAAAAATTAGCCATAAGTGCAAGTCTTTCAGAATTGAATACAATGAAAAGAAATTCAAATTTCAAGAATTTTTTCTCAACAGCACCAAGGCAATTTTGAAAGAGAATGAAAGGATCTTCTTACCCCATTTCATATTGACGGCAACAAGCTTCTCTGAAGTCTGTGACAGGAGAAAGTTCAGCATGAATCGGACGACCATTGAACCAACGATTGTTCAAATCTTTCACTGCCTTTTCTGCATCCTCCTCATAACGAAACTAAAAAACCCAACAAAAATGGCACAGATTAGAATATTGCTACCACTGCTTAAAAATGAATCTCCATAGCCAAGTTGCTACATTATTCTTATAATCCCCCCTCCTGTAAGTAAGTTCTCGTCTCAACACTCAAGAATTTACTGACACCCCCATAAAATAAAGATTGAAATAATAAACATGGACGTACAGATGAGTGAAAAGGGAAACAATAACAATAGCCTATGTTTTTGTGATCATGGTTAGTGATTTAATTTTATCAGCAATAATGATTGAATTGACCTAGTTCCCAGATCTTGCTATGATTTTAAAATCTATCACTCCATTTCTTCCTAAGCAATAAGATTATTTCAATACTGTTTAAAAGTACAGACAAATCAAGTGGACCGACTACTTTCTCTTCAGCAACTCAATTACTTGTAACAGATACATATTCTGGACAAGGTTGTAAAATTTAATATTCACTTGACCAAGAAATCTCGATGGAAAATTAATGTTCCTCTGTACCAGCTCCACCTAAAAGTTCATAAATCATTCCAAGGAAATATTCATCACCTTGAAAGTTGGTCAGACAAAATATAATTATCTATTAAGTTATTTGAATGATTAGTTCTAAAAACTGGATTAACCTGGAACACACTGGGTAATCTTGCTAGTAGTCTATGACTTGTGAACAAAACATAATGACCTAATAAGGTGTTAGTCCTCCAGTTTCCTGTGCGAGTGAGAAAGAACAGCAGACTGTTGCCTACCTTTACGTAAACATTTCCAACAAGATGATCACCAAGGTTATCGCAGACATTCATCTCCTCAATTTCTCCATACTACAAAGGAAATGTAACACCATTACAGCTTTTGCAATCACAGACAATAAAAGAGATAGAAAGATTTTAAAAACATTTAAACATTTCAGATATAATACAAAGCAAATGCAATCAAAATGACCAGAGTTCTTTAGAAAATCCATAGAGGATAATTTGTTCAACCCTATCCAGATGTAATGACCTGATCAGGCCAGACAAACAAGGGTTTGTCTATAACCAAATCTGGCAGCACGTGATATGATTGAATTTTCATACTTAAAAAAGCCTCTACCATATAGCCTGAGCATAATCCAACCTGAATATAAGTGGCATACATGGTTATCTTGTGTAGTTCACTAATTTAATGTAAATTTGATTTACCTTAAAATTGGTAAAATTTAGAAATAAATTCAGTCTGGAAAGGGTTACAGGAGAACTGATGAAAAGATGCCAAAATATTTTCATTGCAACTTCAGCAAATGATAACATTTGGGGGCACTAAGTTCTGAAGATTCCAACAGATCAATTGGAGGGAAATTAGTATTGTAACTACAAAACATTTTGGCAGACTGTATTTCGCACAATGTGCACTATCAATGGTGCAGATAAAGTTTTACAAGAATCACAACAGATGAAGGAAGCATTTTGAGATTCATTTTTCTGGGAAGTTCTAACAGAACTCTGGTCAATCAAAGAATTAATGGAAATGCAAGAACAGTTCAAACTAAATGGATTCAATAGAGAAAGGCAAGGTGAATTGGGTACTAATTTGAAAAATCCTCTATTAGTCTGTTATGAAGAACCTTTGTTGGATAAAAACCTTCCCCAAAGTAAATGTAAGACATAGGGGAGGGGGTAAGGGACCTTACTCAGCTACCTAAGCCTATGACATGTTGGCAGAGATAAAGAGATGGATACATGCCTTTCTAAAGGGCATTGTGGCAAAATGATTGCAAACTGTCTCAGCAGAAGTTAACACTTTGCTCACTGAACCCATTTTACAAACTGTTAACCATTTTGGCCATTTGTATCTCCAATTTATTAAGATATCAAAAATAAAATTGAATTGGTAGGAGCAAGATATTTGAATACTTCTCAAAGTCTGCTTGGATACTGTAATGGTTAGCATACATGTCTCACAAGCAGAAGGCTCCAGGTTTCATTCCTGGTATGAGTAGAGAGGGTGGAGAACTATTCATTGGGATAAATTGCACTCAGCAGCTAATTGGGTACTTTCTAAGCTGTGTGATTAGGGCAGAAGTCATAAAACGTTCTGGCCTTGACAAGATTTGCTTGAAACGTGCAAGAATCACTAAGCTGATGCACCCAATGGAAATCAGGACTTTTGTCACCGGTCGTTAATACTGAAATGGGAGCAGTCTTTGAAGGGAGATATACTTTACTTTTATAGGTATCTGCTTTTTAATAAAATCACCCTAGAGCCTTCAATGATCTAACCAAAGTGAGTCAAAAGCAAATAGTGGCTGTGATTGGGTGACTAATGAAATGGGGGGGGGGGGAGGAAAGAAAATCACCCAAATCATTATGAAGTGATTTGGTCAGTGAATGTAATAATACATACAACTACATTTACCAATGAAGAGCTGAATGCATTTAGAAAATTCCATGTTCTAAGATTTTTGCTTGGATGAAGTAACCATCCTGTGGCACATCAGGTTATCCTTAGAGAGAAAACTAGTGCAATCTGACATGACCAGAGTCGATTGATGTTCTATGGATTTGAAAAAAAGGGAGACTACTTTATAATGAGCATTAAATAATTATTTCCATTGACGAATCAGTCATAATATAGATAGGGGTGAGCACGCATGCAGACCCCATACTATTATTAAGTTGCAAATCAACTTGATTTTTGTTTGCATTTTAGGGGCACCTTAATTCAAAACCTCTGGCTACAATGTTGAGTTTGGACTACTTAGGTCACATACTGATGAATAGAATCAGACTTTCAGTATTGTATAGGAGTTCAAAATTTTTGCAACAAGATTTTCAAGTGGAGACGGGAGAAGAAAGCTTTTCTCCTCGAGAATCTCAATTGATTGCAACAGCATAAGAAGGATATGAATGGACAATGAGTCATGGTAGAATACTCAGGGGAGCCATACAGTTAATAAAGGTGTTAGAATGAGGAGGGAGAGGGTTTTGGATGATTGCAGAGTGGAGAGTCTCTAATGTTACTCACAGAATCAATAAACACAAATCCACCCCCAGAAATGAAGAACAATTGAAAACTGAAAACATTTGGTTTGAAAGAATAACTGAATGCCAAGGAACACTTCCAGTAGAAGATGAAGTATTGGACATTTTAACACTTTCAATGCTACTCATTTTTCAACAGTCATACTCTCCATTGTGCTACCAGTCCCCACTGAGACAGTGACAAGATGGGTAACTAGGTCATAGTTACACCCGGGAAGTAAAGTACTGCCAAAAAAACAAAAAAAACAAAAACAAACAAAGATCTTGTGACCCAGGAATCCTATCAACAAAGATCTTTGTGAAGAGCACTGAAAGTGTTAAAGAGAAGTTTAGAATCAGTCTAAAGTTCCAAAAGTATTGGTTGAAAATTTACAAAAATTCATTTTAAAACGAAAAAGGAACTAATAGTATCATCTATCCTGCAAAATATTAGTCATAGTCAAATGGTATTAATATGGAAAAGCACTGAAAAAAATTGAGATTTGGAGACCAAAAGCTTCAATGAAGATCAAACTGGAAAGAAGTTACCCAAGGCATTCAGTCTACAAAATTGGATAGATTTTGAACTAGCAAAAGGTTCCCATGGCTGATTACAATGAAAATACAAGTAAGAATACCACTTAAAAGAAATCAACAGTTCACACACTACAAGAATATTGATTGAAAAAAAAAAAAGAAAAGAAAAAAGGAGGCTGAAATTAACTACTAAAAAGAATTAGGAAATGTATTCCTGTTCAAAGTAGTGCTAAAACATTTTTATCAATAAAGATGAGAGATACAAAATAATTTATTCATGCGTCAATATAAACAATCTAAGAAACATCAAATCTTTAAAAACAACAAAAAAAAAAAGAAAATAAAACTAATGACTGAACATAAAGTGAGAAAATATTTAAGAGACTTCCAGACCAACATTAAACAACTCAGAAAACTTTCCATTATTTAACAAAGAATTCACAAAAAGCAAAATCTAACCATTTGAAAAGTTTTTTTTAACTGAAAAATTGTAGTTGTAATCAATTTCAACAATCCAAGCTTCAAGTTCTTCAACTTTATGATTTATACCAATGCAACGCCAGTTAATCTTTTATTCTCCATGCAATCTACTTATATAATGAACCGTGTGAATGTTTGTTCCTTTATAAGTAACACTGGACTCTTCCACCTTAGATAAAAAACACCTGATCATTTGAGACAATGGACACTTCCACCGTGACGTGTCAAACAGTCTCGTATCACAAAAATTTCAATTTAAATATCGCAACATTCTTTATGCAGAAAACTCATTAGAACTTAATCAACTTGTAAGAGATGATGAAAATGTTTTTGAAGGGACAATGGCAAAAAAAAAAAAAAAAAAAAAAAAAAAAAAAATCACCAACGGGTCTCTAGAATCCAACAGAAATCCAACAAGTGAGAGAAACCCATTTGAATATTATTAAAAGGTACAAAGGAATCTATAAAGTTCTAGTGAGAAAAGACTTTTTCAACTAAATTGAATACTTCCAACCCTTCATCATTGAATTCACTATTCCACTTGATGCTACATCTGAATGAAGAGAACAAGCAGTGGACAAAAAATTACCACCTTGTCTATTTGTTACTAGAGTTCAAAAATCACTCGGCTTGCTCTTTGTTCTTTTCACAAATTGTGATAGAAAATGTGGTTCTCCAAAAGATTTTAAAATCAATTCATTGGCTAGAAAGGTAGCAATTTCCCCCACCAACTTCAAGGTTACTTTCATACAGGATTCAACACAGAATATAATGCATATTTTTTCCCCCCGAACATTGAAGCAGAATGGATTTAACTGTGTTTGAGTGGAATACACAAATTCCATTTCAAAGGTTCACTCCCTTGCCAGTTCTACAAAAATCAGTCTATATTACAAGTTATGTATCTGGCCATTCCCAAACTGAAAGATTTTACAATGAAACGGATAGGGGCAGGGGAATTGAAGAGAAGTTCTGAAAATGGAATCACAACGAAGACGGTGGGAAAAATAGAGTAAGGTATGCAAAAAGGTAAGGGGTGGGCGGAACAAAGATATTCCCTGTAAGAGAACTGGGCTGTTCCACCCTTAGATATATATACTGTTAGCAACAGGTATTTAACAAGTCTTTCTGTATTGTAAAAAGAAACATAAATGGAAAATATTTGTTAAAGAGGAGAATCAATTTGTGTCTCCTTTCCTTCCAACTTATTCATAAATAACAATTGGAATGGAATTTGTAATACAGATTTTGGTGATGGACTCTTATGACAATTGCAAGCTGGATCCTTGACAAAGAACAAATGATACAAATCTTATTTCGAAAGCAATAGTCCTGACTGAATAAACTTACAAAAGCTTTACCATTGGAGTTGGAGATCACACTAATCCAAATACCATTAATTTTGAAAGACTCATTTGAAATTCTATACTAATAATCATTTTCCTCAAATGTTATTTGCTAATAGAACGTCAAGCATTGAAAAAATTGGGAAGCAAAAACTGGAAATGAAATCTTTGAAAGTGAAAAATTCAACAATTTCATTCACAATAATTTATACCATAATAACATCTACCTGAATTTTAGGAGGAACAATTGTCTCGATAAAGTTTTTTTCTTATAATATATATATATATATATATATATATATATATATAAAAAGAAGAAAAGGTTTCACTATTTAAACTATGATCACAATTTTCTTTGTCTAATGAACCTATTCAAGAAATATGGAAAGAAAAAAAACCAAAAAAAAAAAACCCATACAACCTCCAAACTTTGATGGAAGCAACCCATAATATTTCAGCGTAAACAATAAAGCTAGAAAACTACTGGTTTGGGATTAGCATATAGATTTAAAGAGTTTCATTTGGGTATCAAACAGCAAAATTATTTTGGAATGATTATAAAAACTGATTGAAAAGAAAGATTCAGATAACTTGACATTTGTAAATCGTGCAGCATCCCCCAAGAGAGAAAGGGAGAGAGAGATTAGCTGGAGGTGGAAGAGGAGAAAGGAGGTTTTAGTAATTTTTAGTTGGAACTAAATTAGGAGGAATTGTTATGGAGCATTAGTAAGAGTTAAAAAGAAAATTCTGAAAAGTTAGTGAATAGAATATTTGTTAAAACTAGATTAGATTGTTAGCAGCAACATCAAAGCTTTTGCAACAGAAAAACAATAAGGTTACCTTTTCCATTTCTACATAAACCTCTTCAAAGAATTCATCATAGTGCTGTTGGATTTCAAGCTCTCCCATTTGGACTAAATAAAAACAGAGGACCAGGAGATTTGGGATAAGAGGCATGTTACACCTAGAGAACCATATGAGGAGCACTACACTAGCAAAGAATTACAAATAACTATGTGGACAACGTTCATCGGCTGGCTGAAAGGAAAAAATCTGAAAGAAAAGGGGTTGAATTAGTGGCACAAATTTTGGCTCATTTGGACCATCATAGTGCTGGGTGGAGAATCCTTAATAGAAAGGAAGAAAGATTGGGTAACCCTTTCTTTTGGTGTAGACTTGCTTTTAAATGATTTACCATTGAAGGGAAATGGTTATAAGAGAAATAATTGATAAGTCATCAATGACTTGGGGAAAATGAAAAAAAAAATAGTTTCTTCCAACCAAATTTAATAACATGCACCAAATAATTTCAATGGAATAAAAGAATCAGTTACTTTTATCACAATATTTTGATTTAACTAGCTTTTATTAATAAATGATGTCAAAGGATTTGTGGCCAAATTTTCAAGATGAATTATTATACACTGATCTTTTCTGACCATTGTCTTCATCGTTTTTTTTTTCATCTCCTCTTTTTGGTCATTGTATCCCATAGCCTTCTTAGGCACAGGTCATGATTGAAAATGCTGTTGGAATTGTAGATCCAATGGGAGGGGGGAGGAATCATCCAGACTTTCCAACAGCGTTTTTTTTTTTAAATCATGATATGCACCTGAAGGAAAAAGACACCCCCAACCCAAGATGAGGACAATAGTCCACAAAAATCTATGTATAATGCCAGAGGATCTCAATCTTTGCTAAAGAGATTGAATATACACATCCTCACTTTGATAACAATAATGAAGATGATGGGTGCTGTCTAAATACAATGAAAGTTTAGATTGGGAAAAAATAATCTAGGATTCCAGAAATTCTTAATGACTCCTTGCAGCAGAAAAGTGGCCCATATGACACAAAATACAAAATCTGAAAAAAAGATAGAAAGAAATAAAAATCAAAACCCATGAAAAGTGAAGCCTGGCAGTTCATAATTAAGACAAATGGGAAATCTAGTAATACCTGAATTTTTGAGATGAAGCATCAGTCAACAGATCTTTTCAGACTATTGTCTTCATCTTGGTTGGATTTCTTTGTACACAACGTTTCCATTTTTATAAATCACAGAACTCTATAGGTGCGTCTTGGTTGAGAACAATACAAGGATGACAATCTTATTCCATCCACATGGAGCAGACTGTCCTTGTTCAGCCATCTATCAACAATTGGGATCTGCAAAGCCATAGGGTACATGGCCGAAACGTTGTGTACAAAAACAAGCTGAAGACAATGGTCTGATGAAGGAGGAAGAAAAAAAATATTTGCAGAGAAAATCTGGTGCCAAAATGCAGAAAAAAAACAAAAAAAAAACCAAAAACATTTACACGTGTAAGGTTTTAATAGTAAAGGGTTAATGCCTACTTTAAGGGAGAAAACTCAAACTGCCAACCCCCAACCTCTTCATGAGCAATCTTACAGTAAACAAAAACTTGTACACTGGAAATGACTCTAGTCCCACAGATTGGCAGCCCCACCCTGAACTGAAGCCCTTTTAAAGAAGAAGGTATGTCAGTCAACTGAGCATTTCCTGTGTACAGGTTTGAGACAGAAGCAGCTTGAAGACATGCCAATAGGTTGGGGCTAAGTGTTTGTCCTGTGCTAGCGCTGAAAGGAAGGCGAGAAAGGAGGGTTACCTTGTCCTCTATTTCACAAAATACCTCCTCGAAAAAATCATCAAAATCCTGTTGAGCTTCAACATCGTCCATTGTCACTGAAAAGAAGTAACAAACATGAAGATTTTTCCTTCATGGCACGACAAGGTAATTCTGGATGGGTTCGATTCATATTTTCTAACAACAGTAGCAGTAATAATAGTAGTGATAAGTACAACATTGACTATCATCAGAGTGTAAAACAGGAGGACAACAGTATTTTAGGAAGTAGTAGTGTGTTGTTAAGTTCCCCTCATTTAAACAATCCTTGCAGCGTTTTAATTAGTGCACAGAATCCAATTAGCAAGATCCAAGCAGCTTTAATCAATTAATACAAATTAGTGATGATCAGTTTTTTCTTGTTTTTTTAAAGAGTCCACTTCGTGCAGCATTAAGGGAATCAAAATTTTTAATAGAAATCAGACAATAAGTGCAACTTTAGTACAGGAAGAACTTGAGTCCATTTAATTATCACTAATCAACTTAATTATTTCCTTTGCTGCATTTATTAAAGAAGATTTGTTATAGCTTCGACAACAACAAAAAGAAAAAAAAAACAAAAACAAATTCAACATATTAAACTGGTGTTAAATGTTTTAACAACTAAGAGAAGTATTTGCACTGCAAGAAATTAACGTTCACATTTCCGAGGGGATGGGATGGGGCATTGGATTATCATGGTTGCAATGATACTAAAATTTAGTCCCACATTGAAAAAGTAAGTTCAAATCATTGATTAACACACCAAGTAGGAATGACTTCAGTTTGTAACTAGAAGAATCTAATAAATGACAAAGTATTTAAAATCTCAACTATGGCTGAACTGTACATATTGTTTGAAGAAAAAGCAACAATTAAGAGAGAAAGGCTAAACCCAGCCCCAGGGGAGGAAAGTGGATCTGAAATATTTAGTTCAAACCATACAGAAAACTTGATTGCCATCCAAGTGGCAACTTTTACACAGATTTCCCCAAAATGTTAGTAGTTGGTTCACTTGCCTCTAACTAATTTATGTGCAATACATATCTCGAAGACCATTGACTTGTGGAGGATTGAGGAGGGAGTGGTACTAATGGATTTATAATTGTCAGTATTTTGTTAGACTATTTTTCTTGCCTTTGTTGTTCAGTTTATTACAATGTTTCAGTTGTGTACCTTCCGATCTTCTTTTGAAACTTGACATGATATGCAAGAGAGATAAGCACACTCCACAGGAACTAGTTTCAATAATCCAGAACAAATGACACTCATGGAGGGTACACAACCAAAACATTGTGGTGGGAAAAAGAAAAAAAAAGAATAGTAACAAAGACAAGGAAAATAACCCAACTAAACCACATACAATAATTAATATGAATTTATTGTCTATGAGGAGTAGTTAAAAATAACTTGTGCAGACAATCCAATCTCTTCTTCCCATCTTAAATGTTAACACATTGTTTTGGCCTTATAGATG
The DNA here is from genome assembly GCA_963457665.1 of Thysanoteuthis rhombus. Taxonomy (NCBI): domain Eukaryota; kingdom Metazoa; phylum Mollusca; class Cephalopoda; order Oegopsida; family Thysanoteuthidae; genus Thysanoteuthis; species Thysanoteuthis major. The sequence continues at coordinate 48,339,366 of OY735221.1, forward strand.
TTACACTTGAAGGGGTCGAAACGTTGTTTCAACATCAAAGATAGGAAGAAGAGATTTGATTGCACTGAACAGAAGTTGATAACACTGATTCAAATTGGATGATGATGAGATTAGAATTAAAACGAGGTAGCATAATGGAGTTATAGCCTGATTCTGATAGAAGAGACCAAAAGAAAAGCTGCTGTTGGGAGCAGTGAAACATTTACCTTGCTGTCAATCACTGAGCAAGTTAAGCATACAAAGAGAAATGACAGGTTGATGATTTGGTTCAAGACAAAAATGAAACATCATTAAGGTCATCATGACACAGAGAGTATCATTCGAAATACAGGTTGAAAAACAAATAAATAAAAGCATCAAAATTAAAAAATACACAAAGCAAAAAAATAATGACCACCAAAGACAGACGACATAATAGTTAGCATTGCGTTCATCCACAATAGTAAAGCTAGAAGAACATCTTTTTTGAGCTATTTCTCTCAGGAATACTTACCAAACACGACTCATCAGGGAGAAGTTCCGATGAAAACTAGGCGAATTATATTCTTCAAATGACAAATATTTTGCATAGCCATAAAAGATGTTCAACAGGGAGTTCTGTGCCAAAATAGCATCATCTAAATTCAATCGATCAATGTTCATCAAGAATTAGGTTTTTGAATTTCAAAATTATTATGATACAAATTAAGTCATAGACTATTGAGTTTCAATAAGATTAAATACAGTAGACGGTCACTAATCCAGCTTGATAAGTGAAAATACTGAATGAACTACGGAAGGATTATCTCTCATCAATATCATGCATATCTATACAAGTTAAATAATAAGGGAACAGAAACATTAAATTGAGTCCTAGTTCTTCCACCATATCTCCATTCAGTTCAACACCTTCACTTCCATAAAGCTTAAGCCACTAACTCTGAACTTCCATCTTTCATTGTTTCTCTCACGCAGCAGGTTTGTGCGGTACACAGGAATTTCATATCAATGCTGAATTAAAGAAGGAAGCTGATCTCAGGTAGCTAGATTAGTGAAGATCTACTGAACACATTTGTAATAGAAAAATATTAATCTTATTTAAGATGTTGGCAGTACATGGGCTATTATTTTTATCAATTAAAAATCATATAAAAGGTCAGTGGAGCAACATTTTTTTAATTTACTTGGCAAATGGAGAAAAATGAATTTTCTGTAGCATCTGGCCAATGAATGAACCAGAAAATTAAGCAAGAGAAGAGCCATAATATTGTGGATGACACTAAAACCAAATAAACAGCTAGCACACAAAAGAATTTTGATGGTGACAAGGTGTAAAACATGTACTGATAGTGAGTATCAATGAATTGAGGGAAAACAAAAAAGAAAAAGGAAGATACAGTGAAATGGGTGGAGTAGGAGGAGGAGGAGGCACCGACTACAACTGTAAATTGAACAAGACAAAACAAGCACATTAGAGAGAAAAGAAATAAAATTAATAAACCAAAAAGCACAACAACACAAGCAATGTGACAACCCAAAAGAAAGCTGCAGATTTGTCAGCAGCTGACAAGGGATTCAACATTTAAATTCATATAAAAAATTTCAAGGAAAATAACTTACTGCCCCTTGAACTTCAGGTAATATGTTTCTATTCAATTTACAAGAATTCTATAATTTTCATGCTCTTCATGAAAGACTTCCATCATGAGAAAAAAAAAAAGACTAACCACTAATTGGATTGAAAACAAAAATTTCAACAAGTGGTCTGAATAAAAATGATCCAATAGTCTACAGAAAGATTTATAGGACATATCTACCCCAGTAGTCATATGATATTTGGGTGGGCACATTGATGACATTTTTCTTGAACAGAATAGAAAAAAAAGAAAAGAAAAAAAAAAAAAAAAAAAATACAAATACAATCTCTTCAAACTGGTCTGCTCTGTGTCAGATTTATTTGGAAACATTTTTCATGGCTTTGACAAAAATTGAAAAGCAGATTAGCAACTGGACTTACTCAAGAGCCATTTTAAAGAAATTTTACATAGATTTGATACATAAATGAAACTAAAAGACCTATCAGGTTTTTGGTCAAACCATCCAAAAATTGAGGGGGAGGGGGAAACAACCCCGCCCAAATAAAAGCAAAAAACATTAATTTAATCAGATTCATAAAAAAAGGGCAAGATTTTACTAATTCAATATAGGTACACTACTGATTTTCCATACCTCTTTTAATCCAGACAAAATTACAGATAGACACTTGAATTTCTCACTAGTTCATCGAGTGGCTTCTGTGTGTGGAAACATCTTTTAATTGTTTACAGTGGAGTGGTTGTTACTCTTCATCGATTTTACAAAATTCTCAGACTACATTACTTATATTTACACCTAGTAATGGCTTCCAAGCAAAGTGTAGAAGTCAGTGATGTAAAATGCAAATGCAAGTCCATATTAATGCAGGAAAAAGTGAAGTGTAGAGAAAACCTAACCGTAGTGTTTTGGTACAGAAGCTGTGCAAGATGTATGCTACAAGCTCATCAAATGGATAGGATATTTGTATGATATACTTGTATCGGTTTCATTATATATATATATATTACTGTATTGTATCTAACCTAATAATTCAAATTCAGTATTTGCCCAAGTTTTCAAAGATCGTAATGCCTTGAAAATATGAGATGTGCACAATTAGTGTGCTATTGAATAATTATTATGTGAACTCTGTTAGTCTGGCAAAATGAATAATCTGGTACAGCTCTGGAATAAGAGTTCCTGGAAAATCAGCGGCACACCTGTACTAAGTTGCTGTGATAATGAAGAAATTAATAGGCAAAAAATGAATTTAAATGTAGAAATTAATAATTAGTAGCAGAAGCAATGAAACTTGTATATTTTTGCCGCCATGATTTCAAATTAGAATAGGAGATTATCTGCACCATCAACAGAGCAGACAAGAAATTTTTTCATTCCCAAAAAGCACAGAACATGCAATAAGACAATACAGCAAATGAAACGGGTGAAAAATTCCCCCACCATAATTACATCAAAGGCCTTATATGCTCATAATGGAAAAATGTTAAAACTACAACTTTCAACAATTTCAAACATACAATACAATCCTGTATGAAGCCTTGGATGGATTGTCAATGATTCAAAAAGATAAAAAAAAAGTCAAAAATGTATCACAGGTCTCTCGTTTGAATGGAAAGCATGGAAAAAAACAAAATGTACACAGGTAATGATTAAAACAATGAACCTAAGAAAATTTCATCAACATAATACGGGTAACATAGCTCAAAACTTATTAAATCTATATCTACATAATACAGATCTCTAAACAGTCTATCAAAAATCAAATGTTTGACGGAAAAGGTTAAATGTGATGGAATTATTTTTATCACTATAATTAGGTGCAAATAAGTTGTTTTAAGACTGACATCAAGAGGTAAGTTTCCAAACCTAAAAATTTATAAAAATAAAACTCCATGGAAATCAAGATTATCAATATCTGATTTAGGGCTTTTTTTTCCAATTAAAAAAAAGGGTCAAGGAGGAAGTGGGTGAAAGCTGACATCTTTATCATTTATGTAGTTTGTCAATGAAAGCACTTGCAAAATCTACAGAGCTAACATTTGTCTATTTAATCCTTAATTTAATAAAAATCTTTGGAAAAAGTTTTTAATCCCTACAGGAAATCATTTAGGAGTAAGCTGCAAACAAGCCTGAAAGTCAGACCACAGATGCACTAGTTCATCAATTGCGTGAAGATCTAGCAAGGGCAGTGCTGCCAACTTTATTTCTTTGTTTACATCTAAAATGGGAGTCAAAAAACATCATATACACCCACAAACATCAGGACCTCCAAATTTATATCTAAAATCTAGGAAATATACTACAATAAATTAAATGTAACTTGAACATTTATTTTATTAAAAATCATCTAAATGGAAATTTCTTAGATCTAGATGCAACTAAAAACATCAAAAATCGGCAAGACTATAAGTCACATTTTGGTATGTCAGTCCGTCAGTGAAGCTGCACTAGAGCGACTAGCAAATTTAAAAATATACCTTTGCTTCTTTGGATGAACAGTGAAATAGAAGAAAAGGTTTCAAACAAGTCATTGGTTTTATGTCTTCTTAATTCTAAAGTTATTTACTGTAAACACTTTTCTAAATGCAAGCATAAAAAGTGAAGTTTTAGTCGTTAGACATTTACGGAACAAATGTTCACAACGAAAGGGAGAATAATAAAAACATTTTAAAAGCCTCACGCGTGTAAATCCTTGCTTAAGTAAATAATTGCCAGAGAGATTTTAGAAGGCTGAAGAGAGGAAGAAATACAAATAGTATGAGAAGGTGCAGGGAGTGGCTGTAAATACTCAACTGCAGGATTTATTCACCTCCCCACAAGGGTGAAATGCGACAAGGTCAAATTTAGTGTGGAGGACTCTTATGCGCACTTGTAAGTTGTTCCAGAAATAATCCAGTTCGGTCAGCACTTTCCTTTTCAGGATGCCTGAAGCTTTTCAATTCCAACAAAAAGACTGGAATCTAGAGTTCAAAGATTGAATCCAACCTGCCTATCATTTTAAAAGAGCCCCAATTATTCATGTCGAAGAGAGAAAAGAATTTACTCTCAAAATTTGAGTTGATTATTCACATGGGTCGTGTTCATTTTAGTCAGAGATGTCTAAGATTTGCAAAAGAGATGTTTTATCTCTTGATGCAGTGCTTTGTCGAACAAAAATATTTTAGAAAGTAGCATAAACAAAACCGCCAAATCATCGAAAGTCGAACTTATAAGTTATAACGTAATGTAACCATTAACTTAGTGCAGGGTAGTTGGGGCACAACATTTGTCCAAGGCTGGTAGCCAATAACCCATAGCCAGGGCAAAATGAGTGATTCAAACCTTTAAGTGCATTAGTGTGGAGTAAACAGAACCTGTCTTAGCTTGAATAAGTCTGCATGCAGTTTCCATTCTCCACACATTTAACTTTTCAGCCACTTTGCATCTCCTCAAAAGTTGCCAGATGATAGAAGATGACGTTACAAAATAATGCAACAGAAGATATCAAGACCAAAGAAATTCCGCAATTAAGTATTTTATGGTTGAAGAAGAAAGTTGCAAGTTGTACTAATTGTAGTTACCAATCAGTACTTCATTATCAGAGTCAGATCTTGAAAGGAGTTTACAACTTGCAGGTTAACAAAAGAGAATCAATTGAGGGGTAAAGAGTATACAACCCTGGCAGTTGGCAGTCTAATAAATTAGAAAGTTAAGTATACTTCTTGATCTGAAAGCCATGAGCATCATCTTCATGTGAAGTGCATGGCCTAACCGCAAAGAGAAAAAAAAAAAAAAAAAAAAAAAATCGGAAAGATTTGTTTTTACGAGAAGGAGGCAGCAGCAGCAGCTGGAGTTATTGTTTGGTGAAGAACTCGTGTAGATTCGGCTTCAATTACTTACCAGGAACTGAAAAAAAAAAAAAAAAAAAAAAAATTAAACACTGTAGATTCAATAATGGATCCAAACAAAGCAACAACTTTACAAAGAATTACTTGGAATATAGCAGACAAATGTAAATTCAAACTGTTTACAATTTAGTCCCCCTTCAAAAAGTAATTTAAAATCAGCTAAATAGGGGAAGACAAACCATTTGATAGTTATCTTATAAACAAAAAAAAAAAAAAAAAAAAAAAAAAAAAGAAAAAAAAGGTTAACTAAATGCTGATGTTAGTGTATACTCAACACCATCTTGCGAAAAAGTCATTACAAAATCAATGCAGATCTAAATATGACGAAAAATTTTAAAGGTCAGTGTTCCGAGATATTTAGAAGGGCCAATTCAGCACAAAGTAAATAATAAATAACTCAATAAGCCTCATCATAATGTAAATTAAGATTCAAGCCTTTCGAACAAGTTTTCATTATAAAGTTGCCTAGACAGGAAGGAAAACTTACTGTGGGAGCCATCTGCAGTTAATGCAGCATTTTGTGGATTCAAATACAGATTCTGTAATAAAACAGTCTGAAAAAGAGAAAATAGAAATTAGCATCTGACAGTGTCAATGGTTTTCAATCAACTTGGTTTACTCTTTACACAGCAGCACAGATCAAATTGTAGTACCTGTGCATTGGTAAAGATTTGTCATTGGGGAAAAGAAGAAAAAAAGGAACTTGTTTACAGTTGTCAAAAATAAAAACAATGAAAACACCCCAATTTGAATGCTCAAAATCCCAAGGAATCCAAAAAGATTTCAATTCACTTTTCTGTACTTCTGATTCATAGGTAACAACATGTAGGTAACATGTTTTCTTCAATACAAATATTTTCAGAATTATAACTCATTTTAGAAAGATAATTCCATGGGGAAAAAGGAGTTCTGTTTACTTAGAAGAGTGAGGAAAAAAAAAGCCTCACATTAGAAATTCAATACTGCAAGACTTTGAACAAATTTTTAGTGAAAAATGAAATCGACTTTAAGCATTAATCAATTCAAGTTCAAGATCATAGCTGTATTGTGAAATCCTAATCCTAATGCAATTGCCTTCTATACCAAGATCCCATAAAATTACAAGTTATCAATTAATCAGTGAATTTTAGAATGGAGAAAATTCTAATATTCCATTTTTCAGTAGAGTGATCAATGATCACTCATCTTGAAACATTTCCAGTCTTTCCTTTGGCAGGTCATCTTTTGGAAAAGACTTGAGAAGGATCAGTTTGCACAATTGCAGGATGGGAAATTATTAGCTAGACATTAGTTGGACTTGCTATCTTTCAAAGTTCCCAAAATAAGAAAATAAGCTTGGGTGACTTGAAAAAAATGCGAAGTTTTGAGCAAGGAGACAAATGAAAATTCCATGCAGTTACAGTACATAAATTAATTAAGTTTGCAAAGAAAACGTGAATACAAATACAGGGTAAGAGAGAAATACTTGGCAGTACACTTTTTTTTTAGTGTCCACGTGGTCCCTGTTAACTTTACCTCAGACAAATTCTACTCAGCTTATGGAATCAAACTGAGTTGATTTGGGAAGTACAGAGTTTGATCCAAATATAAAAAAAAAAACCCCCACTGCTTCAACAGTCTTAATACCCAAGAAATACTCAGAGGATGACTTCAGCAAATAAAATCGATAAGTCACTCCAGATTACACTTACTGCAAAAATATCTCAAATATTGTTTTGTTTGATGGATTTTCATTTATTTGTTGAATATTAATCCAGGAATTTTTTTTCAATTTTGAAAGAAGAATCATGTTTAATTCTTCCACCTCAACTTCAAGACTGAAATGTTATAAGATATCAATGTTGAATAATTATCAAAGAACTTTCATACCAGGTCTTGTTCACTTCATATCTGTCTGCAGACGATACTTCATTGATTGCAGTCATCAGAAAGTGATTTTTATCTAGGAAGTCAATGTGACAAATGCAATAACTATGATGCACTCATGTATCAGCCTTCCAGCATTTTTTTTTCAAATAGTCGATTGGTGAGTGTTAGAGTTCAGATTCATAGCCCCTTTTTCATGAAAGAGAATGCAACATTAAAAAAGAAATAAAGAGAGAGAGAGGTGGAAAGAACATTTTTGCTTACCTGACTGAATGTGGGTTTGTTGTGGAGACGAGAACATCTCTCTCCATGTCGGCATGCTCCAATTTTAAAGTAAAAGGAACAGTTGACTCTGGGGGAAAAAAAAAAAAAAATTTTTTTTTAACTATTTGAGCACTGAAAGAAGTGCTATTTAAAAGTAAATTTAGAAATTCATTTGATAATTAAATTGAACCAATTTCATTCTAACCTCTTTTCATCAAATTCAATTTAATTCACAGGCATTCTACAATAAAATCAGTCATTCAACAAGTTCAAGTCAGTTTTGCAATATAACAATTGATTCTTCCCAGCTATGTATGTGTGGGCAAGGACAAAAATTGCCCAGACCTTAGAAATATCCCGATAAGGCCATGGAGAGCTAGAGGATTCCCCAGAACTTGGCATAATATACTTTTGTCCACAGGACAAATTTAGGTCCAAAGAAAAAAACTAATTGAAATGATTAATCAATAGCACACACTACACAGGGATTCTTTCAGATCTTCTGTTCCCTGAATATCTGTAGAATTATTGATTTTTTTCTCCATCAAAACACTTTTTCATTGTGAAAAATCAAAATGTTACATGAGAAAATCAAAACCATTTTCAATTAAATTAATGCTGCAGACCTGTGCCATAGATTAATGCACAATTATACTGGTTCAAGTGGAATAGGAAAACAACATCTGGTCATCATTAAAAAACGTGTTTAGTCAAGTGGCAAAAATGGCGGTATGAAAGTCTAAAATACTGTAAGATTTAGCTGGATAACTTTCAGTTTAAAAGCTATCATTAGCAAACAAGAAATCTTGACGTGATATTTGATACATCGCCATTTTCATTCTGTAGCATGGCTGGGCATTTCTTGCAAGTTTTATATATATATATATATATATATGGGAAGAAAAAAATCTATCCATTCCAAACGAATGGAGTGACATAGATCGGATCAAAATACAGGTTGTCTGTTGATTCTTCCCTTTCGTCACATCGTTTTCTATTTATCTATTTTTTCAAATCAATTGAAAAAACAAAACAAAAACAACAAACGGGAAAAAATTAAAAATGCGATCATGACGTTTAAAATAGAAAACGGAAAGTTGTTACGTTAACAAATTGGACCATCTACAACACTTTGATCGCAACTATATGTAGCGGAAGGCGCATTCTGATATGATCCATAGAAATAGGATATTAATATATTTTTGCCATGATTTCAAAAACGAAATATGAAACCATCTGCATCTTTAATAGAGCAGACAAGGATTTTTTTTCATTCCCCAAAAGCACAGAACATGCAATAAGACAATACATCTGTACGTTTGTTGTTCAGAGAATATGTTTTTGTTGAATAATTCAAAGTCATACCAATAAAAAGTAACAATAGATGAACCCTAAATTGAAAAAACTCAGGGGACACGATGATGATCGAAGACAAGAACCACGCGGATAATTTAATTTTATAAAATTTGTTTATTTTTGTCGATCTTGGGGAATCGACAAAAATAAACAAATTTCCCATTTAGTCATTAATTGAATAAAAACACTTTTGGGGGGTCTGTCTAAAATCATGAGTGAAAAAAAACCGAAAAAGACAAAATTATATCGTACTCGTGTATGAGGCGAGAATGATATCAAAAAAATAATCAGGGTCAAAATAAGAGGGGGTAGCATTATACAAGAGTATAAAAAAAAACACACATATTATTAAAAAAAAATGACAAAAAAATGGAGGTAGTATTAAATTCGATGATCGCATTGCATTTGAATAAAAAGGTACAAGATGGCCATTATTCGGATCAATAAAAGGAGAGAGAGTTTTCAATTATGATTTTCTAAGAGAAAAAAAATGGCCTTGCCATCAACACCAAAGTGTTTATCTTCAACGGTTGAAATTAGAAACCTGACATTATGCAGTAGAATACATTTAATTAATTTTTGTATATTTAATTATTCATCCAGGATTGAAAACACAAGATTTCATAACGAAAAAAAAAAATTGATATCGGAAACAATACGATGCATAAAGTGAAAATTGATGCGTCAATTGCAAACAACAAATCAATTAACCTGCATCAAATTTCAATGAAATTTGTAGAAAGCGACTTTAACTTCAGATATATCACAGTTTACAAGACTAAATTGAAGGGAAATCGATAAGAATACTTACTTGTCTTTTTCTGTACCAAAAATCGAGGCAAGATATTCCGCCATCTTCCTCGGTTACTTTCTTCTTCTCGTTCAAATCTGGAGTGCTGTTGCATGATGGGAAAATAATAAATTATTATAATTAGAAATAATTCTTTTCGATTTTTTTCAAATTTCAACAAGATTTCAAGCAATTTTTTTTCAAAAACCTCTAAAGTATAGTTATATTAATTTCTGTTCGCAAATAATCATTTTTTATTAATTATTTTCAGTATCGCTTCACCAGATTGACCTTTGGACATGACCTCGGGTCAAGTCGGAAGTCATGAATGAGGTCCCGTTTATTTTTTTACCCCCAAAACTGAAAAAAAGAAAATAATAATTTTTTTCTCGAAAAAAAGAAAGGAACTAATAAGTAAATAACAAAAAATAGACAAAGGTAAACCGAGTATCCTCGCGAATGATTGTCAGATTATTATACTATTATTCTGCTTGTTTATATGTATATTTAATATATATTCTTTTCATCTCTTTCGTCCTTCCTCTTCTTACAGTGCTTATGTTTGATTAAAATTTATCAAAATTTACTTTGTAAAAAATATGATTCATTTATTAAAAGATATAATTTTATTACAATTGTATACCAAAACGTTACTTATTTTACTAGAAATATGACTCAAGTCATAAGAAATATAACTCGATTTTTTTTTAATGATTTCCAGAAAACAGAAGTTATGACTTTATTCTCAAATCGATTAATTTAAAGAAAAAACAAGCCCGAAAGTCAGACGCTAGATGCGCAAGCAAACAACGCACTCGAGTAAATAGTGTTTTCATGAAGATCTACCAAGGGAGGCTACTCTCATGTCGATATTTAAATCAGTCAGCGATGGCTGATATATCCAGCTCTCTGAAGAGTTCACTCCCCTGAATGCTTTTATTTTCATAAAGAGTGATTCGCCAAGAGTCCGCTAGGACGCCATTTAACAACCTCGCCCATATTGAAGCAGTAAACATCGAATTGATAAAGGAAAATTGAGTAAGTTGGAAACAAATGTTATCATTTTAACAAAGAAAAGGATGTGTTTTTATGTAATTAAAACTATTAATTAACCTTATTTTAAACCCTTAAATAATGGTTTAGTTGTAGAGAATCTTGTCGAAATGATTTCCTGTTTCCTGCTTGAAAAAAATTCTGCAAAATGAATCATCCCATAAATTCTATTTTTTAAAACATTTTTTTTCACGATTGAAAAAAAAAATGAGGTTTTATGCAAATAATATAAGAAGAATTACTTTAAAATTCATCTTTTTGGAAAAAAATCAATTTGTTAATATTGTTTTGAGGGGGTTGTCTATTCACACAATGTAACTGAAATACTGAATTGGACCCTTATTTTCTGTCCCTTGCGTACGAAACTCTGGCTCTAAAGTATTCTTAAAGGAAAATAATTATTTTCAAGTTCTTGAAAAAAGCGTCTTTTTAATAAGAATTCATATTTGAAGAGAATTACTTGAAATTGACATAAAACTGGCTGGTTTTGTGTTGGATATAATAATAATTATTAAACAAAGAAAAACGTTCTTTTTTTTTTTCTCATTCAAAAAACCTTATTCCTTGAATAAATGGTCTAGGTTTACAGAAGTGTCTCATCTTGTTGAAATGATTTCTTATTCTGTGTAATGTTTAACTATCATGAAATGAATTGCTCTTTTCTTTTTTTTCTTTTTAGTCTTTTTAAAAAGTTTTTTCAGTTCTTGCAAGAATTTATGTATTTTGAAAATGGCTAAAATTGGTTAGATTTAATTCCCAGATAACTGTATTGCTAAGATTTTATAAACTTGCACAAAAGCTTCACAGGTGTAATTATTCAATGTATTGATCAGATGTTAACACAATAATGAAAATAAACGTGTGTGTGTGTGTGTACATATATATATATATATATATATGTTACGTTATGAGATTCGATGTATTTGCATCCAATTGTGGCCTCAAATCTAAACTTTCTGCAAAGCGGTTGCTTTACTATTTGCATTTTATGTGTTGATGCATCCTCGATACGAATAGTTGTTTTGATTCAAATGATCTCCTGGAATGGATTGACTGCTGGGAACAATGTTCTGGGAAACGACTGGTTTCATTCTTGATATCAAGAACTACAATGTCTGTTTATGAAATGATCAATATGTTTTTGTTGTCCATTCTTCCCAAAATGCGTAGGTGATTTTTATGAGTTGGTTTGCAGCTAAATGTGGCTTGGTTCTCATTCTGCACAATGAAAAACAAATGATGAAATTAAGCTATAGCAGTGAACTTCTTCATGTAAAGCTACTTGGTCCATGCCTAACCCATCAGATGGGTTTTTTTAAAAATCAGATTCCCATAAAAAACACATTATTTGGTGAGTGGTGGACAAACATATACTAGACACAGTACTCGGTCGGTACCAGAGCAAACAGGCACACACATATGCCACATATATATAAAACATGCTACATACATAGAAAATGGCCTGGCAAGAATGTTTGTGCTAATTAAGATATATCCAGATATTTACTGCCCTGTAGATTTTTAACTTTTTCACGTACCTCTAAATGTAGAGACACTCTGCTCAATAACTTATAAATAGTCAACCCCTAAACTTTTTTGAGTCAAACACTTTGACCTGGTTCCCTAGCAACTGGAAAAGGAACATAGACACACTCTTACTTACATAGTAAAATCATGAACAAACACAAGCTTATACAATTGCAATGTACGGTAAGCACATGATCAATAGACCTCATTTTCCGTGGCCCCATGTCTTCTATTTGCGTATCTCCTAACACATACACATAGCATTTTCAGCTACTCTACTATATGAAAATGGAATTTTGCCATTTTAAAGCCAGTCTTATGCTTCTGTATTTTGGACTCATTAAACCACGGATTACCATGTTGAGAATGTGCGTATCTTGCATCTCATCAACAGTGTTGACAGCGGAAACTAATAAAAATATTTGGCAACGGCAACTGTTTTCAGTTCTCTTTTTCTTAAAAGTCTCATGTAGTTTATATCATTTTTTTAATTAGACCTCTAAAGAAAGTCTGAGTCATTTTCAGTTATTCTTTTATTTTATTTTCCTTTATTTATTTATTTATTCATTTTTTTTTTTAAATGAGTGTAATAATTTTGAAAATTCATTATGAGTACCATCAAAAATTGTTTTTTCTGGGACTAAAAAGGTGAAAGAGAATCATTTAAAATTCAAGTATAAAAATCAATATTATTTGTAATGTATGGTTAGAGTGCACAATTGTGCTCTAATACCCATTTATGGCCATTTTATTCATCAAATTCCTTTCCACCATGTCTCATCTTACTGGAAGGAAATTTCTAATCTTTTTGATTAAAAAAAACCAAAAAACTTAAAAAAAATTTAGTTTCATAGGAAAGAAGAGTAAGATCTTAGTTTATTCATACCCAAAAGAACTTCAACTCTGATTCCAAGTCAATTCTCGAGTGTGAATTAACCATTACTTGATGACTGAAATTTGTCCAATAATTTACTTGTTTTTTTGTTAATGAGCCTCACCAAGGCACCAATATCTTCAGAGAAACTTCTGACATTTTAGATATCAGTTTGTAGATAAACCATTGAGATGATCCAAACTGTCAGGAAAGTGGCATTTCTGACTTTTTCTTCATTTTTTTTTTCTCATCATTGAATATTTTATCATATAAAAGCCTTTGTCTCTTGTTCTGCCTGTCATGCTAAAGCAAACGGAAAGAGAGCAAGGAGGCAAATCAAAGCCTGTGTCTCTGTGTTCACCTATGCTAAAGCGAATAGCTATGTATGTATCTGTGTGTTTGCATCTGTTCCAATATTATTGTAATGCTACTAATGTTGGTGTCTTTGTAGTTATCTACTAAGATTGTTTAACAGGTACAGATGGCACAGGTTGCTTACTGTACCTGTTGTTATTTAAATAGTCACCCATCTATGTACTGAACAGGCTCATCATTTCTTAACTTCACAGGTCTGGCAGCAACTGGTACTAGCATAACTTGTTTGCAAGCCTGATATCTTTGTAGTAGAACAGAAAACAAATCTAGACACCTGATTTTTCATGAATTAAATTGATATTTTTGTCCTATTAAGAAAGGAAATTGTATTTCACTCCATTCTGTTCCCTTATTGTTTTAAGATTATCAAGCAAACAGAAAATATGAAAAGTTGAAAAATCGACAGGAAAATGAATTTCGTTAAAGATGTGCATCCCTCCTGTCTTATTCTTTTTTAACGGTATAAATACATTTATACAAAGATATTTCTATTTCTATGATTCATCAATAAGTTAATAATCCAGTCATTTTTTATGCTTACTGTGCTAGTAAATATGATTTATTTTATTTATCTAACTTTTGAGGATTTTTTTTATTGAAGTGTGTTTGGCTAAATTTTAAAATCTGAAATCTTTCAAAATTTTTTTAGCAATGGATTTAAGAAGAGTTAAAGATGAAGACAAGTTGTTCCTCTGCCGAACATATTATAGAGGTAAGAAACCACGACTTCCTATATTCTCTCTCTCTGCTCTGTCATTTCAGGAATTGATTGATCATGGCTCTATAAAGCTTCCTTTCATTAGTTGTTCTTGACAATTCTTAATGATTCCCCCCCCTTATTCTGCCATTCATTTGCTCAAATTTATTAAGTAGGATTACCTGCTTGCTACTCCTGCTTCTCTTGCCTTCAATGAAAATTATTTTTGCCTTTTCTCCTCTAAAACTAAGAAGCCTATCAACCTAATATTCTACAAGTGGACTAGGAAGGGGTCAACTTCCCAAATAGACTATGTGAAGTTGACCTTTCAGGTCATTTTCAAACCAATCTCTGGTTCTAAACATTGGAGAACAAAAACGATTTTCATGTTAAAATTTTCTCCAACAATTCTTGCGAGTGCCATAAACTTTTGTTACAATAAAAATGATTTTTGAACAAGTTTGGGCATTTTTTTCGTCAATTGAATAATTATAGATATCATCATTATCATTAATAGCAACAAAACTCACACATGTGCATACATGTAAGACAGTTGACTTTATGAAATAGGCTTCATCCTATTTTTTTCATGGTAGGCATTTTTATTTAGTTAAGCAACAAGTGTAATATACAAAATTATGGAAGTGAACATAAATTTTCAAAAGTAAGTAGCTGTTGCAATTTTTCCAATTTTAAATTTATCAAAAATTGGTGTGTGGAAAAAAAAACATTTAGTGATTTGTGATACAGTAATTGTCACTCATAGTTTTCTTGCTGGAGTTCTATTGACGAGTGAAATAAAGAAAAAAGAGATAATAAACTCAACAAAGAATGAAAATGCATAGATATTTCATTTAATAACACGTCTCATGTAGATTAGATAAAAAACAAAATAATTCATAGTTCTTGTGGTTTTTTTTTTTTTTTTTTTTTGTGGAATTTCTCCATCTAGGTATCAAAAAAAAAAAAAAAAAAAAAATTACTCATCAAAATTATTGGAGAAATATGCGATTCAGCATTTGGCATTTACAGTGGAGTTATATTTTTGGGTTTCTAGATTTGACCAAAAAATTACTTGGTACAAAATAAGATTAATCGAAGACATTTACCAAGGAAACATTTGATGAAAATTTATAATTATGATTATGACAGAAGATGTAAATACTTTCTCACTCTTTTCACTAGAAATTTGAAAAATGAATTCTCCTCTTCTTTGAACAGTACAATCAACTTCTTCAAGAACAGAATTATGTAGTTATAAAACTGGAAAAGTCTAATTTTTCTGGCAGATTTTTATCTGATCAATTTTATAAATGAGACTAGGATTTAATACAATATTTTTTTTTTTTTAACAAGTTCTGTGCGTTCTTCAGTCACGTATTGCCTTCCCGTCAAATATGATTGGAGGTATCATTTACTTGGATGAAAATGAAAATTAATTCAATTTTGTTTTTAAGGTTATTTTTAAAAAATTTTCAATAATTGGTATTATCGAGATAGTTTTTTTTAACTAGATGTCAAGACAGATTTCTCCAACTAAAGCAGAGTGGGGACCAAAATGTTATTTTTTTTTTTTTTTTTTTTTTCTATAAATATAAATTTGGTGAAAAAATCTTTTTATTACTCATTTTCACTGCTTTTCATCTATTATTACTTTTTTAACAAAGGAGATTTCAGTGTTATGGGATAATTCATATTTTCAAACTTTTACAGAAGATGAGGCGGGGTTGCAACTGTAATGTCATGGGCTGTTATTTCCGTCCATCTTATGGAAGTAATGCCTCTAAGTATGCGGTTTATAAATTTCCATTCTTGGTAAACAATCAGAATTCTTCATTGCTTCAGTTCCTTAATTTGGAGACTTAATTCCTTTCTATAACATCCACAGATCAATAACATTGTGAAGATTGACCCTTGAACTTCTTTGTTCATATTCCAAGAGGATGTTACTCCATTTCATCCTGCTATAAAACATCTTTAATGATTAACAATGTTGCAGTCTGTACATTTGATTTTCTTATGTAAAAATAACAAATGAAAACCTATTTCCTAGATGTAATTGCATACTTTGAGTCTTTACTTCCGTAATACGGATGCAAAGTAACAACCCATTTTTGAATTACAATTACTTGGTAAATGTAAGCCTCCCTCCACCTCACAAACTTTATGTAAAAAAAATAATTAATTCCTCTCAAAACTGACACATTCTCAGAGGTAAATATGCTATAATGGATTCAATAGGAAGAAAAAAAACAAAAAACCAAGATATTTGCTTTCTCTCCTCATATCGAAAATTATACTCCCTTCAACCTTGAATTGATTTTTCTCGGGCAATGCTGGATATCCCTGCTAGTGTGCCTATATATATATATATATATATATATATATATATATATATATATATATATATATGTGTGTGTATGTATATGATCAAACCCAGGTAACCTTTTGATTATGTGGGGAAATTGACATGAAAGCGTTTTTTCTTTCTTAATTCCTAAATTTATGGGCGGCCTGAAACCGCTCCTAAACACAGTGGATCTCTACAATGGATAGAATATATAGAGAAGCGTAAGGGAAGTAATCTAATCATAAGTTATTGCCCTTGATTCAAAATTTTAGTGTTAAAAAAATATTTTTAATTTGAATAGATATGAAATTCAGCTTTGCATTTTGAATTTTGTATTTTTAGGCTAAAATATATTGATTACTAAGATGACCTCTGAACTTTGAACCATTCACTGAGGAATCAAATGACACAAATCCCTTCCCTATTAGTTTTGTGAAATAACAAATATTTTCTTCCTTTCTTCTTTCTCTCAGGTGGATTTGCCTTTCTTCCGTTCCTGTGGTTTATCAATTTCCTTTGGTTTTTCCGAGAAGCTTTCCGAAGAGAAGAGTTTGAACAACAAAAACAGATTCGAACTTGTAAGTCTCCCCGTCTTGGCAATCAGTTACATTTTAAACCATTTGCATCTCATAAGTTGATTGCTTAAAGTTTCTTCATGTCACTCTTACAGTATCAGTGGCAGCCATCAGCCCATTTTCCTATCTACAATCTTATTAAACCACCCAACTTTTCTTCCCTCTCCTTTCCTACCTTATCAAACTCCCTAATTTTTCTCCCTCTCTCCTTTCCTGTTTTCTTATTAAACAACCCAATTTTCCCTATCTTCCTTCCTACTGTCTGTCACGCCTATAGTATCTGTAGCTGCCATCAGCCAAGAGATTAGTCATAGACCTTACTGTGACAGATCAGAATTTTTTGATGAGACTTTTGGGTTTCAGCCCTCTATTAAACAAATTTAGTGCTAGCTGATTAGTGTGTAAATACTGCAAAGTCAAACCTGATTGTTGTGATTAGTTGTAGTAGTAAAAGTAATGCTATGACACTGGCCATGACATCAGGTGTCCCTACCCAGGCTTCATATGTCACAAGTTTCTCTGTCTCGGCTTGTTCTTGGAGGTTTGCGATATGTGAATCAGCCTTAGAGGCAATAGAGTTGTGTCACTCACTTCATATACTATTTTAATCGAGGGTATTAATGCTAGTCTCAGGATGGTTTGGAATCAGAATTGACCATCTACCAAGAGTGACCTGCCCATAGCTAGGAAGAGGAGATGGATTCATACCAGTCTCGGCCAAAGTTTGAACTTGGTTCGCTGAATCTGTTTTCCACTCTGCTAATAGATCGGCCACTGACACTTCCCTTGTAAAAAAAGGAATAACTCTGAAACAGTTAGAAAAAAGGAAACAATTTACCAACATAAGGGTGCTTATGGCCTTATTAGAAAGTATCTGACTAATCTTTTGCTAAAACTGTCAAGTTTCTTCTAAGCTGGTCCGGCTGACCATATAAGTATGCATCGTGTTCACAGGCCGCGCCAATGGAGTTGGAGGGCTGAAAATTGAAAAAAAATAAACTATGGAGATTCAAAAATTAAAATCATTTTTTCAGTTGAATTATTTTTAGGAAATTAATTTACTTTTGTTCAATTTGATAATTCGTAGTTTACAGAAATGAACAATTGAGTTGAAATGATTTATTACAAAAATTAAAATTTCTGAAACTGTGCACCTAGTTATCCATGTGCCTTCAGGTGTTTGCACTGGGAAGACTTGTGCTGAGAAGTTGGTGAACCCTGCTGTTAACCGTTTGGCCACTCTGCTACTCTTTATCTTGTCTTAGATTTGGCTTAGTTGAAAGAGAGGAAAAATAACTGAATGGCAGATTTTAAAATTTTTCTGAATAATCAAGGTGAATGATTACTTTTCAGTTTAATAAAGAAGAAATTGGACACAGCAATCCTAAACACAGATTTCCAAACATCACAATTACGAAAGGGAAAAAATGTACAAGTGACTCTTGAGTTTTGTCCTAATTTGAAAATGTTCTTGATAGTCTAATTTCTTGAGTAGACTCCATCGCTGTTATGGGCTCATAAACCTGATAATAACGAATTATATCTATTTACATCGAATTTGCCAAAGAAAATGCAATTACATTAGGGCTTATTCAGCTCAAGCATTATTCTCTTGGAAATTTTAAAAAAAAAAAAGACAATCCTTGCGTTAATAATACTTATCCAAGATATTCTCTCATAAGAATCACATTTTGACAGCTCGATTTCAATATGGGAAGTAACTCCAAAAAAATAAAAGAGAATTATGTCCCTTGAGATCCCGACAAATGAGTTATTGAGAATTTTTCCTGAAGAAATAATCTCATTGACTCTGCAAAAATTTCTTTAGTTCTGTTATGAAATTCTGTTTCAATGAGAACATTTTTTTTAAGTAAGCAAGATTCCAGAAAACCTTCGATTCTGTCTGAGCTGGTTGCATGTATGAATATAAATCTTAACTCCTCAATCAGCAATTCTTTTACAGAAATCCAGTAGAAAAGAAAATGAGCAGATCAATTTCTCTTTGTGAATTTCAAGAGAAAATGTTGGAAACTATCAACACTGGTTTCTTCCGTTTTCAGGTTGGTCTGGCTGGTTGGTTGCGTAATTGCCATACAGGCTGCACCAATGAAGCTAGTAGGCTGAAAATTTATATATTTACTCCTTATGCCTTGCAAAAAAACAACTGACTTTATGATGCTATCTTTATCAATAATTAATCTCTGTAGCTTTCATTGCTGATCTTTGGCAAACTTTGCACTTTTAAAAAATTTTTTTTTGACTCTTTCCACCAAGATGGGTAGTTTTTAGTCATTTAGCCATCCATCTAAGAAAAAGCCCACTGCTTGAGCATAAGGCTAGTGACTCCACCGAGTGAAACATACTGTGTGCTCCATAAGGAGTTGACAGCAATGGACAAAATTTATTAGAAATCTCGTGAGACATTGATGAGAAATCATCTGAGTGATACTTGTTGATAAGAACGGATTAGGAGGGACAATTGAATTATTTGATGAAATCAATTAAGGTTATGGTTTGAACTGGGTCACACATCTATTTCCCCATCCTAGCCTCGTAACCCCCCCCCCAATTGCCTATCCAAATAAATGTAACTTGGGGGTGATTTAAGTATATCCATCATGTTGTAATTTCCCACGTGTAATCTGTTTATTTTTTCTGAAAATTTTGAGCTTAAAAACTCCAGGTGCATATTATTTTTCCAGCACAGTTGGGTGTAAAAGGTTTTTTTCTCTGTCACTGTTGCCATGATGGTGATAATATATAAAAAAACAGAAAACATACTCACTTGGTGGCAGCAATTTACCATGAAATTACTCTTCTAATCACGTCTTTTTTAGTAATTAAAATAAAAAAAAGTCACAAAAAAGAGGTTTGGCTAAATTACCCTTTTTTTTAAAAAAATTTATGTATTTTTTCTACCAATGAAAATACACAGTCAGTAATAACACGCACATATACATAATACACTAATTTGAAGCTAGGCAACTAAATTACTTTTCCTTTTGGGAGAACGAATTTCCAATCCTTCATTCAACTAACTTGTTGATTTCACCCTTCTCCACTGTTTGCAGATATACCACCAACAATAACTATGTTTCTATAGTAACAGTAGTTTGTTGTGCTCTGTCATTCATAACTAGTGTATATTTGAGGATGAATGATATATTACTGCTTGGGTTAGGATTCACAATTTCTGACTCGCAGCAAACATCCAATATTTCAAAAATGCGGATCAGATTAAAGAAAGAAATGCAGAGTATACACGGGTCATGCATTTTCCATTCAAAATTGTATCCTAATCGAGATGGGGAATTAGGGTACATCATTTATAAAGCTTGATAATCAAGCTGAACAACTGTATTGTTTGGTTTTATCTATGCATATTTATTTATTGATTTTCAAAAATTGATAACAAGTTTTGACCAGTGTTCTTCAAACTTGTGGAACTAATTAAATAATCAAATTCTCTAGGGAACCCTTCCAAAAAAAGACTTTCTCTTCTCTCTCTCTCTCGATATATATATATATTAATAATAATAATGATGATAATGGCTTTGTTTATGGAATAATCCAAATGGGTATAAACCATAATGGAAAATATACACTTGAATGGAAAAGTATGAATAAAGCTTACTCAGGAAAAATAGACGTATGAAAAACTGCCGACTGAACAATGTTTGTGTTGTGTAAATAACCAGGATGTTTTTTATTGAAAAAGCAAAATGTTGTTAATTTTTTCTCATGTAAAATTACTGTTCATGTTGAAGAAATGAAATAAAGACCTGTAATAGCCGTGAAAGAATCATTGATGTTATGAAGAATCAAATATATTATAAAAATGTCACTTTGTTTCGTGGAACACAATTTGATCACCGTTGTGCTTGACAAGAGAAGTTTGAATTCTATGATGAAATCAATTTGTGGTTTTATTTCATTTTGATATTTTTATTTTCTTTTTCTTTTCCAGATGTGATTCGTTCGTTAATAGGTTCGTTAATCTGGTTTAGCCTAATGATCACCTGGGTTGTAATCTTCCAGCTGAAACGGGCTGAATGGGGAGCCACAGCTGATTACATGTCTTTCATTATCCCTATTGGCAAAGCATAACCACTCTCCCATTGCCAGCCGAGCCATGAAGAAACACATCCTTGATTTTTCTTTACTCCTGAAACCAAAATGAAGAGATTTTGCCAGTTATTACCAAAGTCACCATCAATTGAACTGCTGAAAAATTTCCTCTTACGTAAAATATTCCCCTCTCATTTTTCAATCTTGGAGGATTAAAAAAAATGTTCTCTCTTTGAACTTTCCTAGTCAAAAATCTAAGATAATCTAAGATAATACCGTTGTGGACCATTTATCTGACAAGTTTGGTACTGAAGGTGACCTAGATATCTGAATTTACAGATTTCTTAACCACAGCTTCATATATACTGTATTTCCAGACTGATAAGACGCTACAAGAGGTGGGACGCATTCTATTATCATCTAGGAAAAATATCTGCGGATTAAATAGCTTACCAAACTAGCAAGTTAATATTACCAACTCATTGGTGTCATTCTTTCTGTCAAAGCTAATTATCACAAATGTGACCTATTATAAAATATTTTTCAGGGAAAAAGTTTGTCCTTCCGGATGGGAAATATGGTGTTTAAAATATAAAATAAACTATGAAAAGTAAAGAATGAAGTTGAATTCAATAGATATAAATGAATACACTTCTGAAGTAGGGTCAGATCTTTATCAATCCACTTAAAATTCTTAAGATATAGAATATATAATATACAATGAACAGCAAGGAACAAAATTGGGCATAGGTCTGTTTCTGGTTCGCAAACTGAAATATCATAAGGAGGTAACAAATAATGGTGACTTATGCAGCTGCTGCTAGTAATGTATTAAGGATCAAATGAAAGTTGAAGGGTTAGTTTTACAGTGCTTCAAGAAATTTTTATCAGTTTCAAGTGTAATTCTTAATTTTATAATTATGGAAAAAAATGTGTTATTGTTTAATCATTTTTTAGTTGCTATATGCAATACAAACTCTGAAGCTGACCCTAAATTATATCCTCTTATAATTAAGTTCAATAAAATACAATTTTAAATGGTCAAGTTTTCTGTTCTTATTCATTCCTTAATATGTTAGTTGTAGAAATTGCTCAAGTCAGCGTCATTTTCTCCCTTTGATATTTTAGTTTTCAAATCAATCATAAACCTTTATCCCAAGCTGTTTATACAAAGAAATCCACTTCAAAAACACAGTCTGTTTAATTATTAATGATCCGCTAATCTTCATCTGAAGACAATTCAACTATGTCACGAAAATCGTAACAAAGAACAGCCCAGCTACAAACTACTGACCAATCTTGTTCGTTTGCCAGAGAATTGGTAGTGTACCTATACTTTCAGGTTCGTAAGATTTGAACCATTTAGACAGAATCAACAATATATTTGTTAATGTTATTTATTAACAATACCAATAAATGACTATTAACCAACAGTGTATCTATTATGCCTTTGGATTAGGGGTTCTCAAATGTTACTGAGCACATCAACTGATCACTCCATTTACCAATTTATGCCTTTTTCAACCAATTTTTGTATAATTAGGAATATATGAAAGAAATTCATTTGTTTAACAACCCCCCCCCAAAAAAACCCCCAAAACCCTGAAAGCATGTTTATCATCTTGAATGTCAATGTGTAATTTGATCTCCTATGTTTTCTTAATACATTTTCTATGGCAATTAAGTTTTGAGATAGATAACTGGCTTATATGAATTGAAATATGAATATGTATTTTACTTATGGATCACCCTTCTGCTTCCACATAGCAGTAAACTTTGAAGCAGTTATAAAGAAGTATACTGTAAATCAACCTACTGTAAAAAGATTTTGAATGAATTTGATGAAAAGCTTACTGTAGTCAATGAATCAAACCTTTTTTTATATCAGCGTATTGATATATACCTACTCGTTTTTTGTTTTTTTTTTTCTTTCATTTGTCGTTAAGAGGGCTGAGATTTTACAAAATATTGCAATAAAACCACTAGATTGACAAATCCGTGGTGAAAGCCGGACAGACATAATATCCATAGTGGGCGCATTCAAGGCTCGAAATATTGCGGAACACAATTGTGCTGTGACATGAGTTGAGAACCCCCGATTTAGAACATTCATTCTTCAGACATCTTTTTCCTTCTTCATAAAGACATCAATTCAAAATTGGTTGACATGAAGCAAAGAATGGTGTCCGAGATGAGAGAAATTACCAGGATGTTGTTTTCCTTCATTATTATCTTTTTTTTTTCCCTTGATTTGTAAATATTTTTTTAATTAAAATGTAATTATGTAATCAAAATGGTTTCTTATTCCTTTTTTAGATGCGTGAGCATCTTTAGCATGGATGTTAAATCTATCTCCAGAGGGAATTTCAACTTCGCCAAATGAAATAAGTTAGTGATATTGATGCAAAAATGCAATAATTTTTTTTGACGTTCAAAAAAAATCTTTTCATTTTTCCTCAAGCATCTTTTTGGTAGTTTTATTTCTGTGAAGACTTATATTGCAATATCGATAAACATCACTGACTGACTGGCTGACATACCGGTAGATTCCTGCCAATCCTTATTTCCTCCCCATCTATATATACATGTATACGAAAGGTGTAAGTATAACCACATTGGAAATGCTTTGCACATGACACAAAATTCAAGGAGAAACTATTGTGAATTTAAGATTTCATTGGCGTCACAAGAACAGATTCTGAAAAGTAAAGATGTAAACAACTTGCAAAAACAAAAGCCAGTCAAAGATTTGAGAGGGAAAGAAAAAAGAAGAGTTCAAATTGGACAGAAACAAAAACAATGAATGGAATATGTCTTCAACAAAGTATTTAAATCAGTTTTACACCAACTTCTGTTTGAAGCGAAGAGTGAGTTACTTCTAAGCTGTATACTGGTTGGCTTAGCAAGTCAAAACTCTTTGTAATGGAAATTATAATTGGCTGATTGACTCCCAAAATCTAATGGCTTTTCTTTCCTTTGTTCGATGTGCCAACATGCTTCATTACAAACTCATGCATTTATATTTTGACTTTCAGTTGATTTGATGTTTGCATTGGGTAAAAAGATTTAAAAGAATTTTTATATATATTTTAAAACAAAAAAAAATGCACTTTTTGAGTCCAATTTTTTCTCCAGCTACTGGTAAATGGCAGGGAAGTTGGAGGCCTTTAGTCCTGTGATGCCGGTCCAAACATGAGAGGGTTACTCTGACTGAAATACAAACCCCAAGGAGCCCTTGAGGCTGACTGGTGAAAACTCTATCTCCTCTCTGGCAACTCCTGCAGCTGAAAAGGCCTTCAGTTGTGAAATCTCATCATAACCCTGGAAAACAACTTTTGTGGTTTAAGAGTGGGATTGTGTCTGTGCAATGATCCTCTCACTCGAGAGAAAAAAAAAAAATACTAATGCTCAGATTGCTATGATATTAGAAAGATAATGTGATGAAGAAAATAGATCATCTCATTTTTACCAACATTTCTATTTCAGTAGCCTCCTTATTTGGCTGGATTAATAATTAAACAATTCCAAATATTGTTTAATGGGAATGATACAAACCTTCTGGAGGCTGGCTAATTAAATACATCACTATCATCCTTTCCCTTCACCTAAGCCAGACACACATATCGACACACTCTTTCAGTGATTGAGGTAAGGCTAAAGGACAAGATTTTATTACATTCAACTATCCTGGATGAAGATGACCCAAGATTAATGTCTTGCTCTGTGTGATAACTTCTTGATTTGATAAATTCCCTAAATCCCCACTTCCCCGATACACTTTGTATTTTCTCATGTCCTGATGAGGCTATGTGTTGGCAAAACAAGTAAAAACACGTTTTTATCATCTTTGTAATGAAGAGCCCTGAAAAAAAGACCAAAATAAATTGGAACAAAATTTCAGTTCTTAAAAATCTGTAAAGCAAAAGACAACTTCCCAGCAAGCTGCCTAATTGATAGCTACGATATCGGTTCTTCGCTGACTGGTTTTCTGGCAATTGTACTTAGCATGACCAATGAATTTCCTTCAGCAAAATATGCCTCAAAATGATGATCACAAAAGCTTTCATACTCTGATAGAAAGTTTAAAGTTATTCTGTTCATCTATTTTTTTAATCAGATAATGAAATAAATTGTTCAATTTTTACCTACAATCCAAATTTCTTTCCACATTTAATATCTTGTTGGATAATTTGTATCCAAATACTGATCATTGGTTGCTATGCAAATCTTGCCACTGACATTAACAAAACGTTGGTCAATGAAAAATGCATAAGTGCCTAGTGAGTAATTTTTTTAAATTTTAGAAAATCGGTTTTAGAGTTTCATAAATTTATGCTTGCAATATTTCCTTTTTTTTTTTCTTTTTTCTCAGAGCTACAATGTTCATTTGAAAAAAAAATTCATTTTGTTTCTTTTTTTCATTTTGAAGTTTGAACACTCTGCATTATGATTCTGATGCATATTACAATAAATCTTATAGATACGTCATCTTATTTGAAGATGAACATTTTGTCTTTGAATATTGCAAGTGACGAAGCTTCACTTTAAAAAATCTTTCATGGTTAGGATGCTTGTTTTAGTTTTATTATTCATTTTTTTTCAAGCTTCAGCTTTTGATTTTGATATGCATAACAATGTTCCCAAATATTTGCAGCGTGGATAAGCAAAACATGGCTAGCTCTTTTCTTTTTCTTTTCCTGAAAAAAAAACAAAAACTTTCACTTTATGTCTTGTGACTGTGTAAGTATTTTTGGATTCATCAATGTAACATGCATTATAAAAATGCTCTCAAAAATTGAGAATTGCAGTTCTAAAAATGATGAAAATATTGCGAGCGAGAGTTCATCAAACTTTGAATCCGACATTTTAGAAATGGGTTGTTGGGCAATTATACGCGGCCACTCATAGAATTTTAAGAATAAAGAGCACCATGTGCTCTGGGAAGATTTTTTTTTTCTTTTTTTTTCTTTTTGCCAGTCCCTTTGTCTCAAACCTTTAATTGTATATTTTACAATTCCACCAGATAATCTGCTGAAATGATATCCCATATGGTTCATTTCTAACCCTATGTTACTCCCAGATACTGGGTGAGGGGAAAGAAACTACACTCATAATTTTTAAAGTAAACAACGTACGCAGACAAATGAACACGTTGTTTCCATATAAGTTTGACGCATTGTGAAGTTATTTCAGGACAAAATAAGCAAAAGGAAATTTTGATAAATCCTATGTTTTTATTTATATGTATATATATATATACACTAAATATCAAAGAAGAGTAATATCTATCATTCTATGATAAATATAAGATAAACTAATAACTTTACATGAAAGGATGGAACAACATTTTTTTTTTTTTTTTTTTTTCAAGCTGTTGAAGGTTTTGAGTTTAAAAGTCTGTAATTAATATTGATCGGATATAACTAAGCAAGGTGTCACTAATAGCATGGTTAATTTGTAAAAATGTGTGCCAAACATTTTAATGTTATTACTTTACATTAGCTTCATCAAAGAATCTTGTAATGTGAAAACTATTCCTTTTCACATGTATATATATATATATGTATGTATACATATTTTTATTATGATCATATTATTTTCTTTAGGTGGGATCTCTTTTTCAATATTTATGATATGGGTGGGCAGTGGAAAAATTTTCCATGTGAAAGAAAGTGCTGATGCCAAAAAGGTTGAGTCCCCTCTGAGTTAGACCAAATGATTCCCATGGACCCAATAACACCAGGTTAGATGAAATAACTTAGCATGATGAATTAGACAAGTTTAGAGAGTACTGGCTTCCCTACACTTATGACGGAGAGATCTGGCGAATCGTGGGGAAGGTGTATGTTCAACGACATATGTTAAAAGGCTGCTGCTGCAGATGTCTCGGAAAAACTTTTTTTTTTAACCCCCCCCTCAATAGGTTTTTAAAAAAGTAGGAGAGTTCAATTTGCAATGTAATTTTTTTGCCAATTTGATTCCTTTGTTTGTGTCAACCAGTATAAGTGTTTGTTTTTTTTGTGATCACTACCCAACAAAATGCGAAAGCTAAAACTTATCCATTATCTGTTCAACTTTTTAGTTGATCACTCCCAACGAATGTCGGTCATGTGGTGCTTTCTATTGAGTGTCTTACCAGACCTGTTTTTTTTTTAATTACGTTTTACTCAACAATCAGATCGAAAATCCTCAATGAAATTATAAAAGTAAACGCGATGACAGAGGAAGGGAAGAAAAGTTTTAGGATTTCTTTTTACCCTCTACATTAAATTTGGGCCAGTGTTCCAGAAAATAAAAGCGAATACCAAACAACAGAAGATCTTGGTGTTCATTATAAAAATCTTGCGTGAACGCAAAGGTTGTGTGAATTTGCTGTTGGCGTGAAGTGAGTTGAAAGGAAAAAAAAAAAAAAAAGCAGGAATTATTTTGGATGAGCTTCGAACAAAATATATAATATTGTTCTGCTTCTTCCTACGCTCTCACAGGGGAAAGGTTACGCAGTAATAACTTTGATGTTCACCATTTGTATTGGATGAAACAGTATTGATTGATTGGGGTTTGAAAATATATATGTGTGTGTAGAGTGGATTCCAGTGAATCGAACAGCATCAGGACCAACGATTTCGGACCCAATAACCGGCTTGTTCAATTTACGAAACAACTTAATTTCTTTAATGTGTGAAGCACCATTTTTTCTTTATTCAAGGGGGACAACTTGTGTAAAACTACGACCTACGTCACCTCTTTTTTCTACATTTTTTCGAAAGTTTGATTCACTAACTAAATATTAAATAAGTTGTTTTGAGAACTAAAATTTTTTTAATAATTCTGTCAGATTTTATTTAGAAAATGTTAATTCGTTTGCATTTCTGATTGGTCTAAATAAAAAGTGTATTATCAGCTAAGAGAAAAAACAGCAGAATACAAAAGCCACTCGCTGAAGCATTTATCGATTTCAAGAAAGCCTTCGACACAGAGGAAATTTCCATGGTCATGAAGGCCATTACTCTACAAGGTGTAGATCCTGTATACGTCAGAGTACTGCAACACATATACAGTCAAAGCAGCTCCTTTATTAGGCAAGACTCTGACCCCCTCCTCGCAGCTACAAAAAATGATACCAGCTCACCCAAACTTTTCACAGCCTGCTTCGAGATGATTTTTAAAAATCTAGACTGGGAGAATAAAGGAATCAAAATAGATGGCGAATATCTGAACAACCTCAGATTTACAGGTTATGTCGCCCTTTACGCAGATAACCTCTTCGACCTCCAACTAATGCTAGATGAACTAAATGAAGAAAGCAAGAAAGTCGGACTACACATGAACCTCAGCAAAACAAAGGTCATATGCAACAATCACATCGGAAATAAAAACATTGAGATCAAAATCGAAGACACAAAACTGGAAAAAGTAGACCACTACATTTACCTAGGACAAGGAATCTCCATGAAACCCTCAAAATAAGACATTTAGCATAGAAGATGACAAGCCCTCAGCAGAGCAAGCTCAACCCTCAAAAATAAGATGATCCCATCCTAATCCTAAAAAGAAGGGTGTACAACCAATGCATTCTCCTGATAGTCACCTATGGTGCTGAAACGTGGAACCTACAGACTGAGAAGCATGCAACGTGCATATGCAAGAATCATGCTCAACCTCACATGGAAAGATCACGTGACAGCGCAGCATATCAGGGAGGAAACAGGAGTCTGAGACATCATAGAATCCACTGGAAAACTCACTGGCAATGGGCTGGTTATGTTGCAAGAATGGCAGACAACCGATGGGCGTCACAACTCACGATATGGATTCCCAGAGATCACATGCGCAACCGAGGCCGGCAAAATACAAGAAGAAGAGACTAGATATATTCAGAAAGCATTTGTTCTGCGACGCCCACGATAGAGAAGTGTGGCGAATCCTGGGGAAGGGGTATGTTCAACGACGGACTTAAAAAGACTGATGATCATGGTGATGGCATGCGTTTTGATTGGTTCTTACAATATTGATCCCATTGTGCAGCTGGTTCCAAAGGTTCCAAAATGACACAAAAAATATATGGAAAAGTTTTTTAATGTTTAGTGTTTGAAGCTGTAAAGCTTTCTAGACTATATATATGATTATTGAATGGATAAGTTATATCCGACATCACGGTTTTAATTTTTATGGACAATAAGGATAACAGGTTGAATGAATAAGTATTTGTTCACTGACGTTTCTTAGGAAATGACTCCACATTATCAGCAAGATGAGAAAAATGAAGGGGAAGCCTCTTAGTACTGGAGTTATCTATGTTGTTAGGGGGTGTGTTAGGAATGTGTTTGAAGTTGCTTGTGGGTAGCTGGATTCTGTTTGGAATGAGGCTTCGTATATCTGTCATGCTATCTGTTGGACGGGGCACTGGCACGTATGTAAGTGTTTGGTTTGTGTTGGTTTCTTTTGTTTTGTCTGTATGAGGGAATGTGTGTCCTTTGCATGTATGTCCGGGGGAAGTTAGTTATAACCATATGTATATGTCAGAACTTACAGCACATAGAAGTATGATCATACAATTATGCCCGAAAGCATAGCATAGATAAATACAATCATATATCAGTGCATCTATATAACATGCAACCTTATAAATAGTGTGCAACATCATATCATTACATGTCTAACAGGTATGCAGTCTGTGTGTGCACGACTTTGCCCAGATCAGATAGCATCCATGCGATACTGGATTACATAATATATCTTCGTACCCTTGCCGGAAATGCTTAGTAAATATCAGAGAAGTGAAGTGACAGTACATCCATATGTAGCGCCACCTTCTTTTAGTTAGGAATTGAACACAGAACTCTTCTTTTAGCTAGATATCAAAAAGGTCACTTCCTCCGATAACCCCTATAGAACTCCTGGACGCACATGGTCCAAGGCTCATTTGCTCCAGCACCCCTTGATGGTTACGCTCCTAGCCCCGACCTTTGCGGCCGGTCATTTTTTCTCTTTCCCTCTCCCTGGTCCAAGGCTCATTAGCGCCAGTATTCCTAGCTGGCTACGCTTCTGGTCCCGGCCTTTGCAGCCGGCCACTCTCTTTCTCTCTCTTTCTTTCTCTCTAAGATCGTTATCATTTTGCCGACCCACTGGCCAATCCGATCTTAACTATACCTCCTCCGTGTCCTATCTCTGTACTAACTTTGCCCATTTCACTTCACTGATATCGAGCCTCTCATATACGCACAGCCTTGTTTTCACCACGTGCTACACATATAATGCATAATTATACGCACGGTATACATTCATAACGTGATGTACACCGATTCGCTTATTATACAGTTTTGCACGTACAATCTTTGAATCCGTACAGCGATGGATTGTTTCAGAGAGACGAGGGGATTTGGTCCTCGTCGTGGTTTGAATGTAGCGCGTGTGCGACCCTGTAGCTGTGGAAAGAAGGACGCTGTACGAAGAGAATGAAATGTGCACCAAGTATGAAGTTGGACGTGCATTGAATAAAGTGGAATGAAGATATGCACATATTTTGGGCCAGGGAAAAGACGTACGTTTAATACAAGAATAAAGATGAGGTACATGTAAGGATACATAAATACCATCGATCATGAGAAGTAATGTTTGGAGAAGAGATAGAAGAAGAGATGGCGAAAGGTGGGAGCTTTCTTTTCTTGATAGTACTGGCGTTGGTGTCGAAGTGGAGTTGTCTGAACGCATGGATTCCGTACGATTGGATAGCTCCAGTGTAATACGCGGAAACTGGGTTCAGTGTGTGAGCCTTACTACCAAGTAAGTGAGTTAACTTGAGGGCTATTCTCAAAAGCTGATTGACTCTCGACGAAAAGACCATGAAAGACATAGAACATGGAGTTTTATCAATGCGTGTTTCCCGAAATGAGGATGGTGGTTAAGATCGGATCGGCCAGTGGGTCGGCGAAATGATAACGATCTTAGGGGGATGGGAAGAGAGTGGAAGAGTAGCCGGCTGCGAGGGCCGGGGCCAGAAGCATGACCTGCAAGGGGTCCTAGCGCCAAAGAGAGAGAATGGCCGGCCGCAGAGGCCGGGACTAGAAGCGTAACCAGCCAGGGGTGCTGGAGCTAATGAGCATTAGACCATGTGCGTCCATTGGTTTTGTAGGGGTCGTTGGAGGAAGTGACGTTTTGGATATCAAGCTAAAAGAAGAGTTTCGTACTTAATTCCTAACTAAAAGTATAGGGGGCACTTCAACAGCATATAGTCTTATACCAATATATGTCAGTTCAGTCTCATACATGATTCTCGCACGATCGTTCATGCCGGAAGGCACATGTTGACGAAACCGAGGTGTTGTTTTTACGGTGCAATGATTGCTGTTTCTGTTGTCTGATGGGTCGTTATGTCATGTACAGATCTAGCCTTTGATCTCCTCAAAACCTCCAGGATAAAATGCGTGCACCAAAGAACGGCATGGCATGATTCATTTCAAAGCAAGAAAGCAAGGAAAGAGAATAAGAATATTTAATGGATTTCCACTCACAGAGAAGGATTGTCTCCAAACCAGAAAATCATCATCATCATCATCATCATCATCATCATCATCATCATAAGGTAGCAGCCTTATAGTGTTTGTTGTTGGGACATGGACTTTCCCCGGGATTCGCTAGAGCTCTCTATCATGGGCATCGTGGAATCGGTACTTTCTGAACTTGTCTAGTTCGTCACACCATCTTATATCTTTGTCGGCCACGGTTCCGCATATATTCTCTGAAAATCCACATCGGCTGTCTGACGTTCTTGCAACATGACCAGCCCAGTGTCATTTGAGTTTTCTAATGGATTCTATCATCTCCTTGACTCCTATTTTTTTTCTTACTAATATACTTCGCTGTTTTGTGATCCCCCCATACCATAAAAACAAAAAAAAAAAAATAGGTAAATGATTGAAAGGACTGGAAAGAAAAAAAAAATCAACACAACAAAAGAATATACAAAAATGTTCTTCGTCGACAAAACCCTCGGTTATCGTATGTTCTCGGACAAATAACGGGCAGAAGGAGAGTTAACCCCTTCAGCCATTTCCAGTTCTAATATAGAAAGGCTGACAGTGATGAAAATAGCCAGTCTGTCAAACTCTGGCCAGGGGAGGTAACTTTATCTTGTAGAGAAGTCTGGAATAGTAGTTACTGATACTTGAACCAGAAAACACCCAGAGAGGGCATACTTCTGCCAACGTCATTGTCAGGGGATGCAATTGTGCATGGATCCACCAGAGGAATTAATCGCTTCCTCCATGTCATATTGCCCACCCTTCTACAATATGACATTGGGATTCATTGAGGACTTTTGGAGATTCTAGTGGTGTGGATATATAACTATGACACGGGGGGAAATAATTGTACATGGATCCGCCTAAAATGTAATCACTTCTTTCGTAGCCTATTGCTCACCCTTCCACCAAATTTCGGCTGAAGGAAGATCAATTCTGACAATGTAGACTTTCACATTTTCCCCCGACTACACGAGCCATGTTTGTTGATTTTTAGTTGTGGCCTATGAATCTCGGTAAGACACTTTTCAGTTGGCCTCTGATGCGTTAAATATCAATTTTTTCCAACTGTATCATGTTGCATTGATATGAACCTTGGTCTAAATCTTCGTATGAATCACCGTTACCTTCCTCTTCCTCTTCTGCTACGACTACCACAACTAGTAATATTGAATATCTATTTTCCCCGACGTATCATTTTGTATTGATATGGAACTTGGGCTAAACCTTCGAGTGAATCATTCTCATTTTCTTCTCCCTTCTCTTCTTCCTCCAACCCCTACCACAACGATTGATTTTCTCTATCGTATCATGTTGGATTGAGATGAAACTTAGTCCAGACCTTCGGGTGAACCATTCTAATCTTCTCCCGCCCCCTCCTCCTACTACTACCTCAGATGGTAGGCACATCGTTAAATTCATATGGTCCTTGATTATGTGCGAAAATAAAATTGATAGTGGTACTATTACAACAACAACAACTAATAATAATGATAATAATAATGGTGATAATAATAATAATACAGAAAACATGGAAAGAAAAATGGGAACGAAAGAAACTATACAAAGAATTTGAAAGAGAGACACAGAATGTTGCAGTCGAGAGATCATGGACATGGCTACAGAAACGAAACCTGAAGAGAGAATCAAAATCACTCATCATGGCAGCCCAAAACAAATGCATCAGAACGAACTATATCAGAACAAAAATCGACAGAACACAGTCAAACAGCAAATGCCGCCTACGTGGGGAAAAAGATGAGACCATGAACCACATAACTAGTGAATGTAGTCAACAAGCCCAGAAGGAGTATAAACACAGACATGTTAGAGTAGCAACAGTGATACACTGGGAACTGAGAAAAAGAATTAGATTTAACCATGCGGAAAAGTGGTACCAGCGCAAACCGGAGACAGCCCTAGAAGATGGAAACCACAAATTACTTTGGGACTTTGACATCAAAACTAACCACCCCATCCAAGCGAGAAGACTGGATCTAGTAATCATGAACAAGAAGAGGAGAACCTATCGAATAATAGACTAGATCGTGCCTGCAGACCACAGAGTAGATAGGAAAGAGAGTGAAAAACTGGAAAAATATCAGGACCTGGCAAGAAAACTGAAGAAGGTGTGGAACATGAAAGTCAGGACAATACCAGTAATGATAGGTGCACTTGGAACTGTACCAAAGACACAGAAAGCAAGATTGGAGGAATTAGGGGTAAAAAGAAAGATTGAAACTGTGCAGACCACAGCACTACTAGGAAATGCAGGAATACTGAGGAAAGTGCTAAACATATGAGATCTACGACCCCGGCTGTTAGGAGTGGCCTAACAGAGGAAGAAGAGGGGGAAAGAAAAAAAGCAAAAACAAAACAACAAACAAACAAACAAAAAACAAACAAACCCACCCAAATGGTGATGGAGGTACGAACCACGGCACTGCCGTGAGAGGTGAGGGAGAGATGAGATGAGAGAGGGGTTGGAGACCTTAGGAGACTTACTGTCACTCAGTCTCCAGCGGAAACCACCAGGCAACTGGTGTGAAAAATCAAATGCAGCAAATAATAATAATAATAATAATAATAATAATAATAATAAGAAGAAGAAGAAGAAGAAGAAGAAGAAGAAGAAGAAGAAGAAGATTTTTGATTATTATTTGTTTCATCTTGATTTTAGTTGCTTTTCATCGCAAATACTTAGACTGTCACTCTATGGCCGTCACTAGACAGTGCGCCTTTTTCTCTTACCTTCTTTCTTTCCTTCCCTTTATCTCTTGTTCTTTCGATATTTCTCTGATTTCTTCCTCTGTTTTTATCTCTGTTTGTTGGATTCTCTTCCTCTCTCTTCCCCTCTCTCTTGTCCAATGCATCTTCCTCCCATTCCAAAAGGCAATAATCGAATCCTTTAAGCAAAATGCCGAATTCTAACGCCCCTATCTCTCATAACAGAAAATCTTCTTCAACCCTGCAGATTATCGAATACGTGCATCTGGCCCCTACGTTTCTCGAATCCTCACACTTCTGTTGCCACAAGGGGAATACAAACACAGAAGAATTTTCCATTTGCCTCACTGCAGGATGTTTGGTAATTCTCTGAACTTCTCCCTGAGATATCACTCGAGGCGTAAAAGGGGATTCACTTGTTCGCTTGTTATCTTCCCAACCTCAAAGTTCAACAAGTACAGCACTGAATAACAAATGCTATGTGAAAGAGCCTTTAGATGAGATTAGGGAACATGCTTATTCTTAACAGAGAATTGATCTCACGTTAACCCATGATAGAGAAAGGCGGAACAGATCCAGGGACTCGAAGGACTTCAAGTACCGGACCAAATCGTACTAAAGAAGTTTTTGTTGAGATCAGGAAACATGTTTATTCTTCATGATAGAAAGAACTTTAACAGAGTTATCAAGAACCAAAGTTTGATGCTGACAGGAAAACTTCGAAAGAATTGACACTACGTCTATTCCTGGTATCATGAGTCTTATTGATCAAAATAATTCTAAGCACTGGTTTCCATAAGATCTATTTATCTGTTAAATTCATTTATTAAATAAAAATGCCTCTATGGACATCTTCACTAATAATTTACGTTAGAAAGGCGTATTCAGCATTAATATACATTAATTCACTTTATAAAAAATGTATGCAACCCAATAAAAAAATATGAATAAATTAAAGCAAATAAGCTTACCAGTACAGTGAAACATTAAAC
Source organism: Thysanoteuthis rhombus (assembly GCA_963457665.1). NCBI lineage: Eukaryota > Metazoa > Mollusca > Cephalopoda > Oegopsida > Thysanoteuthidae > Thysanoteuthis > Thysanoteuthis major. The sequence goes on from OY735221.1 coordinate 48,374,862, forward strand.
GAGCATATTTTGTTTATTTTTCCTAAGTTTTTCTTCATAAATATTTCTATTAACTGCAAAAGTTGTGCTATCAATTTATTTTCTATCCTATACGATCTAAATTTAAGTTATTCTCAAAATCATATATTGATATTTTTTTTTACATCAGAAGTTAAACTATTCCAGTATTTCAAAATTCTTCGGGTGAAAAAATGAATTTGTTTTTACAACTTTGTTTTTGTGATTTACGTAGCTCATAATTTCCCGTCCTATCTGACCTAATAAAGATTAGAATTCCGTAATTTTTAAAGCCATTTATTATCTTAAATGTTTCAATAAACTCTCCTGTGGCCTGCCCTCTCAAGTGATGGAGTCATGCCTAACTTTTCTATCCTATCCTTATAACTGGAATCTCTTATACCCCTTATCATTCTGGTAAATCTTCATTGTACTGTTTCCAATTTCAAAATAAAATCTGAATTACTTTGTCCAGAGCTTCGGGTCCAAACCTGTACACAATACTCCAAATGTAGTCGTATTATTGCGCTATGAATTCTTAGCATAACATATGAATCTCTTGATAAAATAATTCTGTTAAGCCAACCATTTTTGGAGATAGCTTTACGTACGGCTGAAGAGATTTGTTTTTCAAAATTTAATTTCTCATTGAATCCAACACCCAAGTCTCTCTCTCTTTTGGTACGTTTTGTAATGGTTGATTTTCCAATGTGGATTTCTTTAGGCATTCCATAGGTAAATTACTTTAGATTTATCCATATTAAATTTCAAATTTCTTGTAGACTCCCACAGATCTAACTTTGATCCGACTAATGATTTTACATGACTAGTTTTGTTTCAGAAAAAGTATCTCCGACTTTAACTCATTTTCCTATCTTTTAAAATCTTTTTTGTACAATGCTTATTACATTTTTCGAAATCCGAAAATATTGTATTTTCACAAGTAATCTATAATGCAGAACTCTATCAAAAGCCTTACTGAAATCTGAATATAGAATACATGCGCTGACTTCCATTAAGTATTCACTTATAACATCGATAGTTTCTAACAAATTGGATAGTGTTGATTTACCAGAAACGAGACCACGCTGATTTACTACAACGTTACCACTCAAAATAAATCTAGAATATGCTTTCTGACAAGCTTTTCATAAATTTTACCCAATGCTTAAGCTAAATACAAGCCTGTAATTGTATCTACTGAACTCTTTTTATGTAAAACTACAACGATAGCATTTTCCTAAATTTCTGGTATTGTATATCATAAATTTGAATCACTGTTAAGTTTTGAGAGAATTTCATCAGGACCAACTACCTTGGCTGTATTTAACTGACCTTATGATTTTGCCACTTCTTCAGTCGCAGTAACTAATTAACCCATCTCAGTCAATAAATTTAATACTTTTTCTTTACAATTTTTTTGCAAAAGACCAAAAAAAAAAAAAAACAGACTGAAACAAACAAACAAAAAAAAAAAAAAAATGAATATCCCAACAGTTTCCTTCGGTGGTAGTGGAATCTGAACTATTTTCGTAAATATTCACCTCTGTTAACGAAGTTTGACAGAGGTTATGTATTCATCCATCTTTGTCTACCTGTTTCTTTGTCCACACAATATGTCTAAAAGTTCTCAATAAATTTCATCGGAATTTTGTGGAAAAAAGAAATAATTGGGCAAATTCAAGCATTTTTTTCCCGATTTAGTTAACACAGCTTTTTTTTCTTCAGCTCTTCAGATGTTATAAAACAGTAATAACAAGGTTACTAAGTTTTAGAGAAATAGTCAACTATCAAAATAAATGAATAAAAGTTTCGTCAGGACATAGATTGTTCAGTTTTTAGTGACAAAGGCTTTGGCAGAAATATGCACACAACGAGTGTTTTCTGATTGCCTATACGTCCCTTTCCGTTAAACACATACGCAGCTTCAATCATCTTACAAAACATCCAGCGTTACATGTACATATATTGACTTTATTCAAGACATTGTGCTAGAGATACCCCCCGCCCCGCAAAAAACGAAGATTATAGTTTGTAAAATGAGTAGAATCGCGAATTTTTAGTTGATGATATAAGAGGATTATGGGATAGCACCGTCGCTAAAATTGGAAAATATTTTTTGTAACTAAAAACGTGAAAAAGAAAAGAAATCTGAAGCATGAGAAAAACAAGAAAGCAATATGTAATCCGACGTCTTTCCTTTACATTTGAGTCGTAGCTTTTTGCAATAGAATTGACAAAAGAGTAAAATCAAATAAAAAGAACCGTAAGTTCAAAGATGCGTCCGCAGGAGGGGGAGGAGGAGGAGGAACAAGTAGTCTTTCTTTGAGTCAATTGATTTTCATACTTGTAAAGAATTTCAATATTGAAATATTCCGAGAGTATTATTTTCAATAGAAATCGTAAACAGCTTTTTTTAAATACGAAAATGCCAAAGTCGTACATTCTATTATCACGTAACAGCAGTAATGATGTCACACCTTTAATGAAATCGGATCTTTTCTTCCTTCCTGTTTTTGTTGTTTGACGTAAGTGGGATCGACCGACCGACCGATCGACCGATCAGAAAGCGACTAATAAAGATGGGTAAACACATCTGAAAGAAATATTCAAATTGATTTACCGCTTAACCAATAAATAATAAATATATAAAGAATAAGACGGAAGACATCTAACTTATCTTCGATGAGGAACAAAATAGTGAGTTTAGTTTATTATGTTGATTTATGACCACTCGGTATGATTTGGCTTTTTAAATATGTTTTTTTTTTATCTAGATATTTGAAGGATTTTTCAATTCTATTCTGTAATATGTGATTCAGTATTGTTTTCTTTTACATCTGACTTGTACCCCGTTCTTATATATTTAGTGAGGTCATTAGTTTGTAGGATCTTGGTTCTATAGAGTTCTCGTTGGAAAATGGACACCTGCTGTGTTTGTGGGCCAACATGGACGTCAGTGGAAAAGTTGAAGGAGGAAGGGAGATGTATGGAGAGAATGCACACCAAGTACGCAGACGCAGACATAAAACAAAGTAGAAAGGACACATAAAAGTATTTGGATGGACAAATAAAATGTGCATTAAACACAGAAACATTAATAACAAATAAAGAATGAACATGAAATACATGTAATGAAAACATAGATACGATCAATTGTGTAAAGAGAAGAGAAGAGAAAATGGGAGATAGCTTCTAAGTGAAAGCAAGGAGCTTTGTTGACATGATAGTCGCTGTCGTCGGAGTCGAAGCGGAGGTGACTGAACTGCTTTTGAATCCATAAGGCTTGGAGCTTACCAAGGAATGGTTATGGAAACTGGGTTCAGTGTGTATGCCAGACTGCCAAGTTGCGTGTGCAATGTGGGGGACATTCTCTGACGATGGAAAACACACGTGAAGTGTTCAGGGTTTCCATAAGGGGTCATCTTAGGAATTGACTTTTTTTATATCTTGCTAAAAGAAAGGTTTCGTATTTAATTCCTAACTAAAAGTACAGGGGGCGCTACAGTAGGTTGAATATATCATGTGGTGAATTCTCTCCGATTTCCACGTAATGAAATGAAAGACTGATTGAATGAAGCTGAAAATATTTATCGTTTATATGTTGCTATAATGTACCGATAATGTTTCAACACAGTTAAGGAGGAATCCAGAAGGTAAATTTCATAAATCGACCGAACACCATCGAGTGTTTAAACTAGATAGACGAGATAGTCGTTTGGGATCATTGTGACCGTGAATTGAATTACAATTGTCTGGAATTATTCTAATTTTTTTTATTAATATCTTACGGTCCCTCGGGCTACTAACCACGACGCCACAAGGAGCCATTGAATACCTTTTAGGAATCACTGGATTATATGATAACACTTTCCAGTCTGCCGAGATTGCAGGTTGAATATGTCGTGTGGTGAACTAAATGAAATCTGGTTATTTAATGAAGCTGAAAATGAACGAACAGGGAGAACTAATTTTTATGCCTCAGTTGGAATCTAAAGGGAGGAATTGGAGAATTGGATGCCTCCTGTAGTGAGGCAAATAGAAAATTATTTTGTGTTTGAATTCCTCTTATCGCAGGAGAAGCGCAAGCAATCGAGTATCGTTGGACCCAGATGGACGAATCCAATAACTCGTAGAGATAAAGAAGGCTATCTATTTGTCTGTTGAGATAGGTAGGTTAGAATTTGGCATTAGAATTCGGTTGGATGATTTTTATTATTGCCTCTAGGGATGAAAAGAAAACACAGTGGATGAGAGAGAGAGAGAGAGAGAGAGAGAGAGAGAAGGGGGAGAGAGCGCAGGAGAGGGGGAACAGAAATGGTGCAGAGAGAGGAGGGGAGGGAAAAGGTAGAGGTACTGAGGGGGAAAAGAGATGGACAGAGAAAAAGAGAGGGAGAGAAAGATAGAAAGAGAGAATGCGAGAGATAAGTTAAGGGTAGAGAGAAAAAAAAATAGAGGAAAATAGAGATAAAAAGAACATCTAGAAACAACTTTAAATTCTCCGGAATGTTGGTGTTATTTCCACAGAAAAACATCTTTAGAGTAACAAAACATCGAGAAACATTTAGATTCTCCAGAATCTACATTTTAAAATAAGCCCCCACCGGGCCAAAAAAGCCCCCCCCCCAAATGAATTTCTAGAAAGGGTCTAGTGGAGAACTGATACCAACTTTCAAGACCACAGACAAAACGGTATGGCCACGAGCGCTAAAACACACAAACACACGTACATTATGGAAAGGATAGAACCCTTTGCAACTTTTGGTAGCTACGGTAGTTCGAGAGTAAGAGACTAAAAGAGAGAAAGAGAAACAGGGAAAGAAAGAAAGGAAGAAAAATGAAGCAAAGGGAAGAGAAAAAGACAGATAGAAAAAAGAGAGAAGGGAACAGTGAAAGAGTCGAAGCGAAAACAGAGAGAAAAAAAAGAGATATAAAAAGATTGAAAGATAGAAGGGAAGAAAAATAGATTGAGAAACAGAGCGAGTAAAACGATGAGAGAGAGAGAGAGACACACACACACACACACACACACGAAGGGAAAGAAAAAGAGAAAGGAAAAGAAAAAGATAAAGAAACTAGAATAACGTTATATTGCATATTGAACCCGCCAATGAAAACTCATTTTTGGAGGGAATTGAAAAACAAAGAAAAAAGGTTTTCCATGCTCATTGAGAGGAGTGTGTGTGCAAAATTTCAAGTTTCTACTATGATCGGTAAGGACCAAGTGAAGCCCAGATGCACACATAAGAGTCAGAACACATGAATAGACTAAACCAGCAACTGTGTTCGAACTGGTCTGTTGTGGGTTGCAGCGATTAACAGGGATTGTCAACTGATTGCCAACCTTCTATTGCAAACATTTAAACGATAACCATGTTCAGGAAATATTGGTTCCATGACACCCATGATCGAGAGGTCTGGTGGAGATTTGGGAATGTCTATGTTCAACGACGGACATAAGATGCTGCTGCTGCTGCTGCTGCTGCAACCAAACACTCACAGTTAAAGTTGACTGCTAACAACTTCAACATTTGAAACATACACACATGGTAATTTTTCCGGTAATTTTAGATAAGGAATCTATTTGTTTTAGATAAACTTTTAATAAATAGTCCTGCTACATTCGTAGGCTACGGTGATTCATTCATGAGAGATGCAGATATTTATCGATCAAATTTGATGTAAATATATAAAGACACTTTCTAAAAGAAGGTTTAGTACGTTGATGTAGAAAATTCGTCTCTCCGTTGACGGTCAGTTATATATCTCTTGTTTACTGAATCTGACTTTCCAAGTGTCTACCAAATCCAATCGTCCCAAATCTTCGTAAGCGACGGATCTTCAGTTAGTATTTCAACAGCCCTTGAAATAGTCCGGTCCTCTCTGTCAAGTGATTTGGCCGCTTTCATGTTCGGAAGCTGTCAACCAAAACTGTCAACATAGGTATCTTCAGTTTTCAATTTGGTTCGACTGGCTGGCTATGTCAGTAAGTATCACGTGCACAGAAGCTAGAAAATGTTCATTCACCTCTTGTTATGCCTAGAACCCCCCCCCCAATATTCACCTTTAAATTGATTTATGTTAAACTGATCCCTTGCTTTGGGTCAAGCTTGTTTTTTGAAAATTCAGATTCATTTTTTTTTTACTGACCCCTGCCCAACAAAATGCGGGAGCAGTAACTTATTCATTGATCACCCTGTTTTCCAATTTTAATTGATCACCCTCAATACGGCATTTAACCAGAAGACGTTGGTCCCGTGACATTTTCTTCTGAGTGACAAACCACACTTATTCATTTTATATCCATTTTGATCCAAGTGAGTGTCTCTAAAGAAGTAAGTTTACTGACTTTGCCGGGAGAGATTCCAAATCATTGCTTGTTAGTTAATCGTGTCCCACCGTCGACCAATGACGATGCCATTAGAAGATAAACTTCTGTCACTCAATACAAAGCGTTACATTACCAACGTCTGTGTCGGAGTGATCAATTAAAAAAAAGAGATGAACGATAGATCAGTTAATTCACTTGCATTTTGTTGGATAGTGATCACTGAAAAAGTCTGAATTTTCAAAAACAAAAAAAAATCAAAACAAGAAACAAAAACAAAACAGCCAAAAAAAAAAAAGCATGGATGCTAACAGGATTAAACCAAGTGATCAATTTAGCATAAACTTACATTGGAAAATTGAACCCCTCACTAAAAACCTAGTCCGAAAAACTTTTTTCCTAGATATAATAATGAGTAAATATTTAAAATTTTAGCCCTATAGCTCCACTTGTTCGGCCTGTCCGCGTGATATATATATACATACACAAATAGCTAGCTTAAAAACCGAAGATACCTGTGTCGTCAATTTTGGTGACAGTTTGAGATGACAGCTTTTGACACGAATAACCGATCATTTAATGATCCCTACTAAAGAATTCAGAAGAGGTATATGTGATCATTTGTGTTTGTCTGTCTACACAATATCTCCAAAAGTTCTCAATGAATTTCAATCAGATTTTGTGGGAGTGTGGGTCATGGGCTGGGAAGAATTGAATGAATCTTGGGGCACATCCAGGAATTTTGACTTTAACCTCCGCTGGATCGTAATTATATGTCCACCCACAAAATATCCCTGAAAATTTTCAACGATTACAATTAGATTCTCTGGAAAGCTCTTGAGTAAGGGTAACGTGATAGAATGATGTCGGAGAAGAGGCACAGAATTTATTACGTAAATTAAAATTCATTTGTTCTTTTTCCATGTCTAATTATTGCTGGACAGAAATAAACTGATTCCAAAGCAATGATCCCAAGCGACCCGAAGGCACTTGACCCTGACTGACCTTTAAAAGGGCTAGAGTCTTATAACATAATTTGAGCGCACTGGAGATCTTGTTCTGAATCTTATGACTTGTCGTTTTCGATGATGTGTAGATTCTGTCGCGTGAGAAAGATGATTTTAGGAGTCGGAGGAGTATAACACTTGACCTCGGCTAGTGAACAGAAGCGTAGCTTTTTTCCATGGAATAATTTTAAAAAAATATTTTGATAAGTTAGTTGTGGTTTCAACTCGGAGCAATTAAGAATTCCCCACCCCCAGAATTGGAACCGGGTGCATGAAAGGGAGGTGGCTCAAAATTGAGATGCTAGACCCTCCCCAATCCCCCATCTGTCCGTGAAGCCATTGCTAATAACCGTAGAATATAATTCTGTTATGCTACTTAAGGAAGAAACTGTTGAATTTAGGGGCGGATCAGGTATTTTTTCCAATTGAGAGATACTTTTAATTTTTTCCATACATTTATGTATTCACTTATGCCCGTGCACACAAATTCTCTGTGTAGAGAAATTCTATTTTGGTAAACCATTTACTAATGGAGAAGTGGCACTAATTACAGTAAAACTATTCTTTGAATTCCCACCAAAATACCGTTCCCATGGTTAACAATAAGGCAGTGAAGGTATTGGAAATAGGTTCGTCGTCGCCAAAAGTGGATTATTGGCTTTTGGAAATCGTTGCAGGGAAAATGGAAGAACAAGAAGGACAGACTCTGTTCAAAATCTGCGACGTTGTTTATACAATTTTTTCTAGAATTTGCCAACATTAGTTTCTCAAATACCACTATTTGATTTGATTTACGAATCGATTTTTCAAGTTGATGCCTGTAAAAACGCCTGACCCCCAAAATAATCATTGCATCAAGGATAAAGCAAAAACATACCCCGAATGCTATTTAATCAATTGGGAAATGAAAAAAAATATGGTGTAGTATGATATCATCATCATCATCATCATCAGCAGCAGCAGCAGCATCATCATCATCATCAGCAGCAGCATCAGCAGCAGCATCAGCAGCAGCAGCATCAGTATCGCAGTGCGTATACTTTCTGAATTTATCTTGTTCGTTTCTCCATCTAATACTCTGCCGGCCTCGATAGCGCATGTGATCTCTGGGGATCCATGTCGTGAGTCGTGATGTCCATCGGTTGTCTGCCATTCTTGCATGGCCATCTGATAGCTATTTGAGTTTTTTTAATGGATTCTATGGTGTCCCTGATTCCTGTCTTCTTCAGGTGTATTGTGCTGCATTGTGATCTCTCCGTGTGAGGTTGAGCATAATTCTTTCATGTGCACGTTGCATACTTCTCAATTTGCGAGTCTATCTCTTGGCCAGGTTCCATGTTTCAGCACGATAAGTGACTATCGGGAGAATGCATTGGTTGTATACCCTTCTTTGTCGGATTAATGAAATCCTCTTGTTTTTGAAAGTTGAGTTTGCTCTGCGAAAGGCTTGCCATCCAAGGGTGATTCTTCGCTTGATTTCTTCTTCTTTTGAGGATTTCATGGAGATTTGTTGTCCTAGGTAGATGTAGTGGTTTACTTTCTCTAGTTCTGTGTCCTCGATTTTGATCGTAGGGTTCTTATCTCCAAGCGAGACCAACTAGTGTTGCCAACTCAAAATCTTCCGCGCTAAATCGACTTTGACAAATTATCAAAAAGCCAAAACACGTTAACAACGCTTTTAATCTTTTAATAGTGATTTTCACTTGGTAAAAATTGCTAGATTCACCTGAAATGGCTTGAAAGTAGGCTAGAATTGCTGAAAAATAGAGCTAAGTGTTAATTTTTCGTGCTGCCAAAGCAAGAAACGCACTATACTTGCAACATTCGAGCCAATGTCTCAAAAACACAAAGAACGGATCAATGCTCTTTAGAATAGCAGCCAATTCTATTTCTTATTCTTTTTGTTGCTTTCCAGATTCCATATTGACCAAGGGTGAGTCGTCTGGCCCATCGGACTCCGAAATAGATACAAAACTTCCAGACCAATACGAAGTCAAGATAAATGGCCATAGTGCGTGCGCGCGTGCGTGTGTGTGTATATATATGTGTGTGTGTGTATATATATGTGTGTGTGTGTGTGTACACTTATATTTGTATGGGTATTTTTTTTATTATTTTTGTCACTAACCAAAAATATGGATATCTCTAGACTGACCCGGGGTGATTTGTCTACCTCATCGGACACCTAAATAGACCAGAAATTTCCAGACCAATACAAACTCAAAATCGGCAAATCACACACGAGCACACACACACACACACACACACACACACACACACACACACACACACACACACAGACACACACACACACACACACTTATATATAGTTTTTGAAACTAGTTTCTTTGGTCAGAACTTTTGTAATAAAGAAACTCGGGAAAACTTCGGAGCATGTATTACTTTCGATTACATACACACTTCATCTTGATAATATTGATTCCCGTTGTCTCCTTTTGAATCAAAGATCTACAAGGTCATAGAGCTATAGGGCTACAGCCGTTCGGTTATAGTTTCAGTAGCTGGTAAGTTTTACCCTGGGCTATGCCGACAGCCAAGCTGTATTTTTTTTTGTCCGACTCACCATAGATGGATTTCCTTACAGGGCCAAAGAGTTCCAATTGCTCCTCTGTAAATCCATAGCTTGGAGGAAGAGTGGATACATGCCTTTTCCAAGGGCATTTGTACGACTTGAACGTATATGGCCACAGCCAAAACTCGAACTAGGTCTGCCGATTTCATTTTGTCTACTGGAAATCCTGACGCCCCGACACCCCCCTGAAATATTCTTTTTGTCTAACGTATACGTATGTTTTTTCTACAAAAGATGAAAAACGGCAGAGAATTGATCTAACTAAGTAATGGTGAACCTCTTAGCCCAGCATGTCAGAACTTTAATTTTTTTGAATAATCCCGTTATTGGATTTGGACGTACTGTAGTTTCAGGTAATTTTTTTTTTAATGAATGTACTTGAATGTTGTACTCGAAATAGTCTTTCTTTGACAGCAGTTAATTGCTTCATTAAGCTAGCTTCAGTTTAGTTAGGGTTGAATTTAACTTAAGAAATTGGTAGTTAAATTTGGCATGACCAATATAAAAATAAAGGTTATTTATTTCATATATTGATCCTTTCGGATGTGAACGTCATTTCACTCAGGTTATTCAATGCACTTGCTACTCGCACCGAAGAGAAATTTATTATTGTGTCCTTTAATTTTATTGTAGATCAGTGACTTGGAAACTTGTAGAACTCAAGGCCCCTTTCAGTTCAGAAATATACTGGGGAACCCCTATATTTGGCATTCGGAAAGCTATTTTTGATCTTTAAAAATCATATTAATTCTCAATGGATTACATAAATTCGAATTGCTGTATGTGTACAATAATTACGTGTTTTGATAGCTCTTCAATGGATGATATTGTTTCTCTATCACAAGATTCGCAATGTCAGGTTCATAAGGAATACAGCTGCGGCCCCCCTGAACTTTATTTTACGGACCTCCAGGGTTCCGCAGACACCTGTTTCGAAACAACTGCAGTAGATAGACGAAGTTGGCATTTTCTTATTTGGGCCTTTTTTCTTATATATATAAAAATAAACTATGAGTTTAATAAAATACAACTCGTAATTTCAAAATGCACTTATAATAAACAAAGATGATATAATGGAATTCAACAAGTTTCCTTTCAAAGTCCACTGCGTGTCACCTGATAACCTGCAGCGTGTCACTGTCGACACGTGTCTCATAGATTTACCTTCACTGTTCTTTTCATTAATTCATTCATGAAATAAAAATACCTGTACGTACATTTCTATAAGCAATTTACACTAGAAAAGCCTATTCAACTATAAAGTATACATTCATTCTTCTCATAAAAATGTATGAAACTTAATAACAATTTTTGCACTCTTACCAGGGCATAGGATCATTTATCAGACACATTTCATTTATTTACTTTCCTAAATTCTTCAATGTATTTCAGCTGATAACTCCTAAAATTGTCTTATCAATTTATATTCTATCTCGCAGGAGCGAACTTTATCTGACTTATTCTAAAATCATATATACTTGTACTTTTCATCTATATTTGATCTATTTATTTTGTCTGTTCTATTTCTCTGGGGATAATTGTTCCAGCTTTCGACCTTTGATTCAGTTAAGTCTATTTTGAAAGTGAAATTAATTCGGGAATTCGATGAGAGCAACAAAAGTGCAATATGTGCGACCTCGTTTTTTTTATACCCCAGCCCCAATGCTATAACCCAAAGGATGGCGGATAAAAGAAAACTAGATATTTGATAATGATGATGATGATGATCATCTTCATCATCATCATCCCCACCCCATAAGCCGAGCTGGCCAATAACTTTACATTGTGGGTTAGCCTCAATCAAATAGGTACGCGGAGTGAGAATTTCTGAATGGGTATAAAAGGTTAATAAGAATATGTTTTGACCGTTCATTTGAAAATCTTTTTTTTTGTAAAGTGAAACAGAATGTACATTCTGTAATGAACCGTTGACAAAATCTTTACTCATTTTATAACCGATCTATTGACGGTATTGAGCAAATATCTCCTTTATACATATACACACATTTGATGTGTATTATTGTTCTGTTTTATATATATATATATATATATATATATATATATATTGTATCATCCACAGGCAGCTGTTTCGTTGTATTGCAACTCTTCAGTGTGGCTATAGGCTATCCATTATCCCATCCAGTACCACGAGGCAGGATCAAAACCTTAGCTTCAGACCCGGAGGCTGGTATCCTACTGCTGAGCCACGGAACTGGACGGCCAGTAAGGTTGAATTTAACCGATACATTCATTTATCGTATATATTCCTCATCCACCAGAGTGCTCCATTCCATGTTGGAAGAGCATTGCGTGAGCTTACAATGAACAGGTTACCTTACTTAGAGAGTGCTCAACCCAGAACAAGGGAGCATTAATTATTGTGTCATCCATAGACAGCTGTTTCGTTGTATTACAACTCTTCAGTGCGGCTACAGACTATCCATTATCCAATCCAGTACCACGTAGCAGGATTGAAACCTTCGCTTCAGGCCTGGAGGCTGTTATCCTCCCTAAATCATCATCATAATCATCACCATCATCATCAGTCTTTTAACATCTGTCGTTGGACATAAACCATCCCCAGAATTCGCCACACTTTTCTATCATGAATCCGTCTAGTTCATCTCTCCATCTTGTGTTCTGTCGGCCTCATTTCTTATGTGATCTTTTAGGATCCGTGTTGTGAGACATGATTTCCATCGGTTGTCTTTCATTCTCGCAACATGGCCTGGCCATTGCCATTTGAGTTTTTTAATAGATTCTATGATATCACGGACACCCGTTTTCTTCCTTATATACTGAGCTATCTTGTGATCTCTCAATGTAAGGTCGAGCA